>OX608080.1:51406927-51967023 GCA_951509765.1 Sphenella marginata | reverse complement strand
GCATCATAAATTTAAATGTTCCTTAACTTTTCTGAAACTGCATACTCTGATACCTAAAACTATACCCAAAAAATTTTTTTTGGTTGTACACATTTTTCTGTATTAGATAGAGAATTGGTGATATGATGGCATATCCCAGCTAACTAAAAGTGCAAAAAAAGAGTCCTTTCGGAGCCCAAATGGAGCGAAAAATCGATCTACGCGGGCACTCCAACGGAGTCATAAAAAAGAGTCCGAAATGAGTCCGATTTCGATGAATTTGAAGCGTTTTTTGACTATTTTTAAATGAACTGCGGAGCCTTTTATTGATGCTTTTCTGAACCTTTTTCGGAGCCTTTTATACCTCCATTCTGAGGGTTTTTAGAGTCTTTTCAGACGCCTTTCGGAGCCCTTTAATTGGTGATTTTCTTTTATTCATCCATTCAGAGGGTTTTTGGACTCTTTTCGGAGCCTTTTATTGGTGTTTTCCTGAAGCTTATTTGGGGTCGTTTTTTATTTCTTTTGGGTCATAATTTCTTTGCGCAATTTTTCATATCTAACTATTCTGCCGTCACCAATTCTGACTTTCTAAATTATCCCTATGAGCTACATGGGAACAATTTAATTAATTGTCCAACTATATGCGCCAATGATGCTCTTATTTATCTGAAAACCTTGAAGGAATCTTTTAAATGCGGTCCTGATAGGATTCCTACATGCTTCTTGAAGAAGTGTGCTAACAATCTTTACCAACCCCTTACCAATTTGATCTACCTTGATTTCCGACTGTCAACACGGGTTCTGTAAGGGAAAGTCCACCGTTACAAACTTACTTGAATTTACTTTGATTTCAGCAAAGCTTTCGATAAAGTGTGTCACTCTTCACTTATTCATAAACTGCATCAGTTGGGTTTCCAGCCGGGTCTCAATCGCTAGATCTCTTCTTACCTTAGCGACAGAGCACAAAAATTGTGAATCCGATGTTATTTATGTCTCCTCAGGAGTTCTCAAGGAAGCCATCTTGGCCCGATTCTGTTCTTGTTGTTTATAAATGATATTTCTACAGTAATATAATTTTCGAAAATTTTAATGCTCTTTAGCTGAGCAGTTTTAGATCTCGACGATTAAAAAACTAAAGCCAGACTATTGATAAACGTCCATGAAAAATTTGATCTTTATCTTCTGTTAGGTAAAATAAAAAAAAACCTCAGAAAATGTTTGAAAACATTCAAATAATTGAACCGTGTCGCTCATCTGTTCTCCAACGTTCATTTTCTCACAATTCTCTTTACGCCTACAACAAAAAGGGTCAGAAAACACTCGAAATCTTTCATATAATTGAGCCTTGCAGTTCATTCGCTCTGTTAATTGAAACTGCTGTTGCTAGATCAAATGAAACTTCAATTGTTGTCTGGCTCAGTGCCGAATTGATAATGTTCTCTTTATTGTGAAATTCAGACTTATTTATAGTAAATTAATCTAAACATTTTATTGTACATATTTACTCTAATTCTTACATAGCTAAGCCTAACATAAGGCATGAAGCCCAACGCACGCTCACACATATGCACGTATTTACATATGTGCATAGCGCTAAGCTGCTTCAACGCTTTGGTCGTGGGAAAGTGTCGCAGCAAAGAAATACATAGCGTCAGCAATTACTTAGTTGCAGTTTGTTTACATTTGCGACCTAGTAACTTAGACGGCCCTCGTGCTGCGTATTTTGTATGTAGATATGTATTCATATTGGACACACTACACTGCTCACTGTTTTCATCAGTAAAATTAAAAAAAAAATGTCCATACGCTACACACCTTTGTAATTTCGGAAAGCTCCAAGTGCAATTCAAAGTGCCGGACTTATGTATTGGCCAACCTTATTCTTTGCAACTTTCACCAATTTCTTCTTCTGTAAAATTATTTTAACTAATTTTGTCAAAAATTATTAGTCAAGATTCAATACAAGATTTATAAACTGTATTTTGAAAATTTTTGCATAATCATTGCAACTTAGATTTGGCCCCCCCGTGCGCACGGGCCTGGCTCCCATATAATCGATAGTTTCGATAAATGGGGTTTGGCCTATAAATTTCGCAGTTAAGAAGCTGGGAACGTAAAATTTTGCAAGGTTGGTACTTATTATAAATGTGATGTGTGTAATGAAAATCATACAGATCAGAGTAATATAACATATAGCTTCCATATAATCGATTGCTCCGATAAATGTGGTTTGGCCATGTAGGACAGTTAAAAAAGATATGCGTATGCATGAAAGGTATAAAGCCTTCGGCACAGCCGAAGACAGCCCTCTCCTTACTGGTTTTATATTGAACTTGAAGCTCTACACTCTAAAAAAGATATAACATGTTTGGGCAAAAACATGAAAGATTTGATGGAAAGTCCTCGATATTTTGCAAATTTTGCAACATAAAAAGAAGAAACAATTTCACTGATTTAACAAAATTAAAATTCATCAATATGCGTAGGTATAAGCATTCAACTCACACTAAAAATAAATATTGCATAAATATTGATCTTATTTGTTTCCTTTACCTTACAGCCAGTGTTGCCAGGTTAACCTTTTCGAAGCTAGATTTAGCTGTTTTTTGTCCGTTAGCCTCATAATTTTCGGTTTAGCTTCGTGGCTTTTTTCTAGCCCTTTTTACTTAAAATGTTACTTGTACTAATTTGTATAACAAGAACCCGCAGAAATTCATGTGAACGCCGTCGTATGCGACGCCATGAATGTGTTCTGACCGTAAGGTTTTTGTAGCAACCTTGTTACATTGTTGTCAAAATATAGAAGGCCGTGCTTTCCCCGAAATATATACATGCATACATATGTTCGTTTATTTCAAGTTTCTGGTAAATTGTTTCGGACGCAAAAAATGGAAAAGTAAGTTAACTATAATCATTATACTTATTCCATTATATTTATGTACGTAATTTTATTTAATTCAGGTATTTAAAAAGGGTGCCGAATACTCCTTCGACATCAAATGATAGCAAATCGACATAAAATGACAGCGAAAGCTCAATATCTGCGGATGAAGAACCTCGGAACAAAAAAAATAAAAGTTATTTTTATTTTCTGTTTTTCCGACAGGGTGAATGCTAGATTTATATTGGAACGATTTTCCGTCATCCCTTGTCAATTTTTGTTTGTTTACAAACCGGTTTCGGCGATCCGCCATCTTCAGTGTAAGTTTTCGTTCTGATCTGTGTCTATCCGTTGTCCAGTATTTATAGTTTGAATGCTGTTAATGCCGTTAACTAGTTTGCGAGTTGCCGCTCGAGAACATTCAGCATTACCTGACATTACATAGCGTTCAGCAGTGCCTGACAAACAAACTAATAGACGAGTTTCAAAACAACCCTATTGCAGCTTGCCGCTCGGGAACATTCGTGAAACACGAACCTAACGCACGAACTATATACACGCATACTAACTTTACCTACAGCATTCAAACTATAAATACTGGACAACGGATAGACACAGATCAGAACGAAAACTTACACTGAAGATGGCGGATCGCCGAAACCGGTTTGTAAACAAACAAAAATTGACAAGGGATGACGGAAAATCGTTCCAATATAAATCTAAAAAAATAAAATGTATGTAAAGTGATTGCCACTGCCTATTGTCATTGTTTCGAATATAAACATTGTTGAATTATACAAGGTTTGCTAGTCTTTGACAGATCAGAACTGAAGCTCCCTAATTGTCACCTAGCATAGTTGCATTTACGAAATGTACAAAAAAGGGAAATAATAGATCCCCTTTCGAATAAAAGTAATAGAAAATTCCGGAATGTAGTTTTTAAATTCGAATGTATTTTCAAGAAATAAGACATTTTAAAACACGTGCTTTATTAAACTATAGGAAGTAAATTGCCTTAATTGCCATTTATTGAATGGAAAATGGTTATTTCATTTCATTTATTTACTTTTTATAATTGTACAACTAAGACTAATTAGTCTTTTTTATATACATCAACAAATGGATATGACCATATTACTAAAAATACATAACTTAAGTAGTTAAAACATCAAAGAGGAACAATTTATGTAATTGTGTAATTCTGGAACAATGCCGAATAAGGAGCTAAACCAGAGAGACGGATTCATAGTTTATGAAATAAAAGAAGTTGAGGCCAATAGAAAGGGAAAGGAGAGGTTATAAATGTAAATAACGAGTGAAATTTTTGAGGTTTGGGAAGCATTACAAAACCACTTTATTTAGCGTAAAATTTGGTTCTGTACAGTCAAAGTTTGTAAGATATCTTAAATTAAACTAGATTACCTTCAAGGACGAATGAGAAGAGTTTTAAAGTTTACGATATACTCATTTTCACACCAAGATTTTTGGCGGTTTCTACCTTTTAATATGGTTTCCCCAGTCGGCCTATTCCACTTATTAAGTCCAGTGAATGTACTCGAGTACGCGATTAAGACACACCTTGTATTATTTACGGCTTGGGTTTTTTGATAGTTGGTATGCAACCACTTTTGGAGAGACCTGTATTATGCAGTAGCTTTTCTTATAAATTATCCGTGTAATGCCACATTACAATATTGTGGAAACAGTACACCTTGATTAGACTTTAGCTGTGTAAATGATATACAAAGCTGAAAATTTAGTTAAAGTCTGGAACGCCTGTAACGAATAAGGGGCTAGAGCTATATGTGAACTTGTAGTGTTAATTCTTTAATTTTATGTGTTATATAAAATAACCATGTCGATTTAGACATTTCCCCCACCCTAAAAATTCTATACTCCGACCTCCTCCAAGAGATTGGATCTGGTGCAGCTGCTGGAAAATTTATGTGAAACGTTCACACTCGGCCCCATATTGTGCGCGCCCTAGGGCAGCTCTTGCCTTGGGTTATGCCACCTGCTTATATGCTCCAAACTTGGAGACAGGAACATACGTTGCACCATACTGTCGAACTGCGCAGTAAGCAACGACGACTGACTATACTCCGTCGTGACCATGACCGACACTTTGACTCTACGAATGTTTAAATTAACCTCAATGCTGAAATTATACGGCTGGTTGAGCAACACATACGCGCCAAGTGGGGATGCCCCTAAGATCCTATAACCTGTCTGCTGGCGCTGGCAAACTATGGTGGAACTCTCATCCAATCCGACTGAACGTTACGGCAAAATATCCATCGCCTTTGGCGATAAAGTTCAGTTGAAACCCAAAAGATGAGCGAGCGCTTTTTGTCCCCGATTTGTGGTGGCCCCTTTGTTGGGCGAAGAAATCCGACTAACCATCAGGGAAGCGTATAAATAAGTTATGGTAATGTCGAATGAATGGGGTACGTATGGCTACTAAAACAACAATTACTAAGGGACGCTTTGGCAAAATTGGTTAAATTATTATAATTTTGTTAAATTTTCATAATTTTCTTATTCAAAACTTACCAATTTTAACAGTAACAGAAAGTTAAAATTGTCGGAATAAAAGCAAAACAGAAGCCAGTGTTGCTACAATTTTTTTGGTATTGAGATTTTAGGTTTTTAGTACCATTTGCAAACGTTATTGCAAAAAAGCAGCACAGTCGGTGACAATGACAATTAATAAGGGAGCTTGAATTCGTCAACTGTCATAAACGTCAATGGCTGGCAAACCTTCTATAATTGAATCATGGAATATAAATATATATACCTGCCTGAATAATTTCAGGGCAAGTGGCTAATATTAAGAGATGACTGCTTAATTGCAAATATTGTTCATGCAAATTACAGCCTAAACTTTCTGGTCTTATTGCACACGCAAACAGGAAAAAGCATATTGATGCATTAGCCCCATTTAAGGCTGGGGGGCAACCAGCAATCCCATTTATACCGAAGAGTGTAAGCGTCAATTCAAATTTTTAACAAGATGCAGAAAAATACGTTTGTGGATAGCGCTATTGCACGAGACTTGCAACTAGGAAGAACAAAGTGTGGTGCGTTGATAAAAAATGTCTTGTCTCCCTACTTTAGAAAAGAATTGCTAGAAGATATTGGCAGTAATTATTTTAGCTTAATTATAGATGAGTCCACTGATATTGCCACCAAGATGAGTCCACTGATATTGTCAACCTCCACTGCAGAGGGTATAGTCGATGCTGTATTAAAAACGCTTCAGGAATATAACATAAATATAAGCAAATTGAAAATGCCAGCACAATGGTTGGGTGAAACAAAGGTGTTATTGCGCTTCTACGAAAACTGGATAGTGACATAATTTTAATACGATGTGTTTGCCACTCGATTCAACTAGCCGTATCCAGCGCCTCCGATACATCCCTCATGAGATTGAATTTTTAATTTCTGAGAGTTATAACTGGTTTGCCAAATCTGCGTCCAGGCAAAATAGTTATAAGCAAATTTTTTCGTCGATTAACAATGGCATTGAGCCGTACAAACTAGTTAGAGCTTGCAATACGCGCTGGTTGTCGATTGAAACCGCCGTCAAACGTATAGCCGGTCAGTGGATTGGATTGAAAACACATTTTAGTATTACTTCACGAAAGGAGAAGTGTCACAAAGCTAAGATTTTATGCAATTTATATAAGGATGCAAACATGGCATATCTTATATTTTTAAAGCCAGTCCTACATGAGGTCCTAAAATTAAATAAATCATTTGAAAGTAATACGGCTGACCCTACAAAGTTATTTTCTGACTTAAAAACATTGATATACATATGTATACTTATTGTAGTCAAGATGTGCTACATATATTCTGAGGAATTTGATCCTTTGTTGTCACCCCTTCCCCCTTTTCTGTGTCCAACACCATATTTTTCATACGACTTCGAAGAATATATAAAATTAAATGAAGGTAGTATTAATGACAAGATGCAAAAAATTATTCGTAAAAACTGTCAGCTATTTGTAATTGAGTTGGTAAACCAGCTACGACAACGCCTACCTGATAATATGACCTCTTTAGAGAAGATACATTTTTTCTCTGTTGAAAATACTTTGAAAGTAACAAAGCGCGATATATTTGCTCATTTTGAAGAGGAGAAGTCTTGTTATACTTAAAGTCAAATTATCATTAATAGAGCTACAGTGGCGAAAGCTAATATCCGTGCAGTGGACAAGTGTCTCTACCATTGAATTTTGGGCGAAACCCCTTTTTTGGAACTTGTCGACTTTGTATTTAGTTTTTTGGTATTACCACTCAGTAATGCAGAGGTTGAACCAATTTTTAGTGCCATGAACATTTTAAAAACTAAGCTAAGGAAGAGATTACAAACCAAAATGCTTCATTCGCTGCTTAATATTAGATGTTCATTAAAACGCATATCCAAATGCTGTGATGATTTTGAAATTTCTGATGATCTCACCTTTATGGTAAATGCGCAAAATTTATACGAAACCTCAAGCTCTTCTGGTTCATCAGACGAAGATGATATTACATAATTAATTAGTTTGGAGTGATTTTTTGTTCTATGTCCATATAAGTATTTATTTAAAAAACAAAGTCATGTACTAGTCAAGAAAATATGCCTGATAAATTTGTGTTCATTAGGCATGGGACTATTCGAATAAAAATTATTCGAATAAATAAAACTTTTATTCGGCTGGTACAAAAAATTCGAATAGTATTTATTCGAATTTTTTATTCGTTTATTCGAATATTATTATTTTGTTAATAGATTTTTAAAACGATATTCGCTGTTTTCTTTGCTTGTACCTATGAGCGTGCATTTATGTTTTGCATGTACATATGTATGTATGTTTGCGTGTACAAATGTGTGCCCAAGCAGTAACAATATTTCCTTCATTATTCGAATAGTGGTAACGAATAGTTATATATATAGTAATATTTATTCGGTTAATGGTGGTTGAATAGTTTTTGGCTTATTATCTTAATAATTAAATAGATATTTGTACAGTGTTGTGGGAATAATAAAATACAATTAATTTTACAAATTGAAGCTGTAAATAGACATTTACTACAAAGTTACTATACATAAATATGTATTTGTACATTTATATGTTTATTGCAGTTACATTTGCTTGGTAAGTTTTGTGCTAGGGCTTCAAGCAAGAGATGCCAGGGCCGAAATTCATTATGTATACTGTTTATTATGGTAAGAAAAGGACGGGTTTGTGCTGATTTTTCATGTACACATGTGTAAATAGTTTAATTTGCGTAAAGCAACAGACACAAAATAATACTACCTGCTTTCTAATTTTTGTTAAATACTCATATAAATGTACTTAAATACATATGTATGTATGTAAGTATGTAGGTATGGTCATGGAAATTTGACGAACTCTTTGTATTGAATTGGCTGGTTAAGGATGATCCTTAGTAGGTAGATTTTTTATTGAACAACTGAAGAATTGCATAAAGCGCGACTATTTGTTTTAAATTTGGGTGTCTAAACTCGTTAACTAAATGAACACAAAGGACCTACTTGTGAAACTTATCAAGCAAATGTTACTGCTATAAACATATAAATGTACAAATACATATTTATTTATTTATTTAATTAGTATCCAATACAACAACCGTTGGTTATATTTCAGCAAAGGATACATTAATAAACTATATTTCATGAAATTATGTTGCACAAATTGTAAGCTTACAGCTAACTAGAATATGATTAGGGATACAATATAAAGAAGAGGGGGAAAAGTTGTAGATGCAGTATTTTAGTGGCACTACATCTCATTCAGCATACTCTATTTTTAATTCCTTTTTGAAACGCGATGGGTTTTGAATTTTCCTTGTATTGACGTCAAGACTGTTCCAATGACGAACGGCATAGACGAAAAATTGTCGTTCAGATATTTTTGAGTTGAACCTTGTATGCAGAAGCTGTTGCGATCTAGCTGATTGAGTATAGGATACTCTTTTGTAAAGATAAGATGGTTCATGCGTTACGAGAACTTTATGAAGCATGGTGAGGCACTTAAGCTTCAACAGGTTATCGAAATACATTGAGCATATTCTGGAAGCGTAATGAGTGATGTGGTCATAACGATTTATGCCATATATGTATCTCGCGATATTGTTGTACAGTACGTTTAATTTCTTTTTACAAGCACTATCGCAGTTTGCAAACAATTCGCAACCATATAAAAGAGTAGGTAGAATATAAGCCTTAGCTAGGAGAAGTCGAATCTTCATTGGAGTAAAATGCTGAGTGCTCCAGAGAGTTCTGAGCATGCCATAAGCTTTTCCTGTCGCACTCGAAACATGATTGTTCCAAGTCAGAGTTCTGTTAAATATCACACCTAAGTTTTTTGCAGAGTCAACATATGGAATTTCAGAGTTATTTAATGTAACCTTATCATATTCGTCAAGACAAAAATGTTTTTTATGAATAGCAATACACAGAGATTTTGAAGGGTTAAGCAATAAGCCGTTACTATCAGCCCATCCATTAACAGAACGCAGATCATTATTGAGATTACAGATGCAATTATTTATTGAGTCGACGGGGCAACTGAGATACACCTGGACGTCGTCGGCGTAGATATGAATTTTAGAATGCTCTAGTAGCTTGGGTAGATCGTTGATGTAGAGAACGAATAATAGAGGACCTAATATCGATCCCTGAGGAACACCTTTAGGAACATTTAGGAAGCGCGATACAGCACTACCTACACTAACAGCTTGTGAGCGATCCCATAGATAAGATTGCAGCAAGTTTAGAGCAGATTGTGAAAAGTTAAACAAGTTTTTTAGCTTCAAGGATAAGAGCTTGTGATCAACACTGTCGAAAGCTTTGGAGTGATCAAGGAGTGTAAGAAATGTTATATGGTTTTCATCCATTTTTACTCTTATATCGTCAGTGACATTCAGAAGTGCAGAAATGCAACTTCGGTTTGCCCTGAACCCAGATTGATGTTCACTCAGTAGCGAATTTCTCCTCATGAAAGTGTTTATTTGGCTGTGCATTATGTGCTCTAGCACCTTGGACATATATGGAAGTATTGCTATGGGCCTAAAATCTCCGTTTGGTTTTTGAAAAGGTAATATCTTTGCACGTTTCCAACTGGTTGGGAATTCAGCCGTGCAAAGAATGGTATTCATGGCGTGCGTAATAGACGGGAGGATTTTAGGCAGTATGAAGTCTCGATAACAATACCATTTATTACGTGGATTGGGATCATGCTCGAAGGCGTATACTAAATAAATCAGATCATGTTTGGAAAAATTGGGGCTAGAAAGTTGATCGTATAAAAGGACTTTTAATTTTTTGCTGACGAGAAAAATATCCAACAATGTACTACTAGTTTGTGTATAATGCGTAGGTGTCGAGCAGTTGACAGCGTATAGACCTAGACCTTGCATGGCCATGGAAAAATTATTGTCACTAAGAAGATCGCTATTGAAATCTCCTGTTATTAAAATGTTTTGATGCGTTAAACTACCTTCTTCCAGAAAGTCAATAAACGCAGAATAGTCAATGTGTTTGTTTGGCCTATAAACGCAGCCTAGCAAAATTGTGTCCACTATTGATTTAATTTCAACAAATATGTATTCGATGGGACTAGTGCTTGAAGACACACATTTCAGCCTGCAAGAAAGGCAGTTCCTAACGTACATAGCTACGCCACCCCCATGTCCCGCTCTATCATGCCGAAGAACTTTGTAGCCACTAACTTGAAACATAATGTTACTGTGATGCGAAGTAAACCAAGTTTCGGATACGCATACTATGTCAACATCAGACGACTCAAAGAGATATCGGAATTCATCAATTTTTCTGGGCAAACTTTGAGCATTGATGTGACAAATTCTTAACCCATGCCGCTGCTTGCTCAAAATTCGTAGCATACTAAATGTATTCATTTTGGCACAGTCTTGGATGTTTATGTTACTATTGTCCATAACTAAAGTTGTTTTTTAAGTGAGCAAAAGAAAATAAAAATTGCATCTCAAAATACGAATCACCACAAAGTAAGCTAAATAAGTGCACGCCTAATGTATCTACCAATATTGTTTGTATGCAAATAGTGATTAGAGGAGAGCATGAAAGAAAAGGGAGAGAGAAGAGAATAGAATGCACTAAGCTTAAAATAAGATAATACTTAAGAATTAGTCTCATTATGTTGATTGTTGACGTTGTTGTTGATGTTGTTGTGCGCTGCAATTTTGTCAACATCCGCTATCGTCTGCACTTTGACAGCATCGCTTTGTGGTCGAACTCTTATGTGCACTTGACCGCGTAGTGAGAAAACTGTCAAAAGCCGTTTCTGCCTTTTTAGCTCAATAGCATGCTGCATTATTTCGCGGTTCTGCTTTGTTAAACATTCGTGAATAAAAATTTTGCCATTTTTGTTGATGCCTACGTCGCGAGGGGAAAGTGGCTGTCACTTTACTTTAAAATGCCGTGCAGCTGCTCTGCATAAAAGAGAACGATCAGCAGCAGAGTGTAGCTTTATAATTATAGGTGAGCTACTGCTATTATTATTGCTGTTATTGCTCTTATTTAGGCGACAAATGGTTCGTGTTGGTGGGGTGTTAATCTCTAACGCACTGCACAGCTGTGAAAAGATTGAGTCGAGGTTTTCGTCAATTACCTGCGGCACACCTCTTAGTATTAAGTCGGACGATATAAGAGAGTTCTGGCATTGATTTAGTTGTTGTTTCATTGAAATTACTTCGTCTGTTAGCTGCTTGACTTGGTGGTAGTCGTGCTCAACCTTTTCGATGCTTATTTCAATGTCCTCAACGCGTTGCTTAACATTTGTCATCTCCGCCTTCAACTCATCGATTTTCTGCAAAACCAGCCCTCCGTCGCTACCATGCGTGCAGTTAGATCTTCAACGATACTTCTTCTCTGCGTCTCTAATTGCTTCTCGATTTTCGCTTCAAACCGAGATAACCAGCTCGGCGACGGCGAGTTCTCGGTTTCCCCGATGTTGCCTGTGACTTGCTTAGCAGCAGCGTTGCGTGTCATCATCGCGTTCTGACTCATATTAAAACTTGTATATTTGTTTTTCAGTGAAACCAATTAATTAATTTGATGGCAAATATGCCCACTTCAACCTGTCACACGATTGAAAAACAGATGTGTTAACACTCTGAAAATTCTACTGATATTTTTTAATATTTTTTTGTCTGCGTTAGTCGCGGAGATTGCTTATTTTATTACAGCGCCCGATAAACACGTCTACTCGGCTCGCATGTATAGTAACTTTATAGTAAATGTCTATTTACAGCTTCAATTATTCAAATTAATTGTATTTTATTATTCCCACAACACTGTACAAATATCTATTTAATTATTAACTATTCAACCACCAAACTATTTAACCGAATAAATACAACTATTCGTTACCACTATTCGAATGTACACGCAAACATACATACAAAACATAAATGCACGCTCATAGGTACAAGCAAAGAAAACAGCGAATATCGTTTTAAAAATCTATTTACAAAAATATTCGAATAAACGAATAATAATATTCGAATAAACGAATAAAAAATTCGAATTTTTTGCAACGAATATTTTTATTCGTTTATTCGAATAGTGTTTATTCGAATATTATTCGAAAAAAATCCCACTCCTAGTGTTCATACATCAATAGTTCCTTTAAGTAATGTTTATAGTTTTTATATGTAAAAGAATAACACTTAAATAAATAAAATTTTAATGAATTTCTTAAAAAAAATGCTGACTTTTTTAGTTTCAGCCTTTTCTAATTTTTTTTTTGCCAATCTAGCCACGTTTTTCTTTACGACCTGGCAACACTGCTTGCAACTGCTAAAAAAGCTTTAAGTCCGGGAGAAATGCGTTTCGGATCCAGAATCTTTAATCCGAAGTCGGAAAACCGATATATCTGAACCGATATATATGAGTTTTTCCTGAGAAGCCTTTCATGTAGGTACAGTGGTGAATTACCTACCATCGATTTGACAGCGTCCACTTACATTCGCTGTTGACATTTACTTTTTTTGATTGTACACCATTTTCAAATGCCTTGCTTCTGTTATGAGGATTATCTTGGTCCACATTGGAGTCAAGCTAGTGCGGGGTTGCGGATGTTGAAGGCTGCAGCCCGGATACCGGTCCACCTCCGGCAGTAATTCGGACTTTCTGCGGTATGGGGCGCTGCAGCAGTCGACCGTTCCCTTCCCCTCTATATATTTCTTTATGGTCGCCGAAAGGCCTCGTCTAAGTAATTTCAACTCCGCCTCGGATCCCTGCACGGGAAAAAATGCCGCCACTGGACAAGGCGTTAAACACGTTCCAAACAGAGCTAGCCCAGCCATGGCTACGCGCCTGAGTACCGCATCGACGGGTTCCACGGCCAGCAGTCACCCTCTTTGGGTCGTCTGCGCTGAGTGGTGCGCCTAAACCCCTTGAGGGAAAGCCGACACCCCCTCCGTTAGGGCGCAACGAGACCGCAGATCTGCAGCCAAGATAGTCTCGCGACTGGGTAGCTTGCCTCCCAGCGAACTAATGGAGGACCAAAAGGCCTCCCTAACTTGGGCAACCAACCTCCTCGCCGCTAGGATCGAAAACCGGAAAGCCGCCGAGGGCACCAGCCTCTAAGAGACAGCGTTCTCAGGAAAGCACCGCGACCAATATGCACAAAGGTAATGATGTGCAACTCGATGGTTGATCTACGGATATGATGCCTCCCACCTCTCATTACCCATCTTCTCTTTCCTTTCGGAAGGAGGGATGACATGACCTAGAAGGTTGCACTGGTCATACCAAATCGCTCCCACGACAGTCGGGCAGTACCGCAAGGGAGTACCGGAGCGTACTGGAGCGTACCGGATTCATATCCGGCCAAGGACTGTTATTTCGACAACACTCCCCAAAACCTTCGGGGAGTGATTTGTGTTGCTACAACAACAACAACAACAACACTCCAAGAGACACAGACCCTCGGCGACCTCCCCGAAAACTGCTGCGGTGAACCCACCCAGACCGTTCAGTGAGGTGGCCAAAGAGCACCTCACCCTCGCGGTACTGGACCGGGGGCACCCAGATGGGAACATAACACCAGACAACTGGAAGCCGGTGTTAATTGGTTTGTGCGGGGTCTACGGAAAAGTCCTCGAGAAATTTCCGGGCCCTGCACCTAGCATCCTTGATGCCGGTTGGCATCAGCGGAGGATCAAGTTGGTCTCTTGTCTCTGGGAAGGCGCACTCATTAGTCGGGTATGATACCGTGAACTACGACTCCGAGAGCGACACGGCTTCGGTGTCGGGCTTCGTCGGGTCTACCTTCTGCCGGTGGGTGCACCAGTCCGAGAGCCAGGGCTCTGATGCGGAGGACGCAGCACTTGACATTACAGTCATCACCGTTCCCGAACGCGTAGAGACGGTGGCGATGGACGAGGGCTGTGGCACCGACTTATACATTTTTGATGATGTGGTTCTACAAATTAACCTGCATCACTCTAAAGCAGCTTCGGCTGCCCTCCTCTTGCGCCTCGGCGAAACAGCTGAGGAGCTCATATTAATCCAAGATCCTTGGTTCGTCGGCAACAAGGTGTGCGGACTAACCTCTGATGTCTACCAGGTAGTTATCCCAGCTATAGGTAGGACCAGAGCTTGCATCCTTGTTAAAAAGACCCTCTCTTACTGTTATCCAATTTCAGCTACGCAGACACAGTGAGCATCAGCCTCGAAGTAGAAGGCAGGCCAATCTGGCTAACTGCATCCTATATGGCGCACGATGCCCCCCCATTACCTTGCAACTGTCTGGCAAACGCAGTAAAGGAGGCAAACCGACGGAAGCTGCCGATAATAACAAGAGCTGACGCCGATGCGCACAATACAGTATGGGGTTCTACGGATACCAACCCTAGAGGTGAGTGCCTTCTTGATTTTATTTTATTACATAATCTCTGACCCGGCATGTCTCAAAGGACAACTCCTTCTCTGATCATAAATACATTTGTTTCTGTCTCCTTGTGAGACCACCCACTCTTGCAGCTTACAGAAATAGGAAGAGAACGGATTGGAATGTTTTCAAGAACATTCTTTCACATTCGCTTTGTAAACACGCTTCTCACGGTAGACTCGGTCTACCGCAAAGATCTGATGAAGCGCACATCCATCTGGAAAGCGGTTCGGCTTCGATCGGTGAGCTCGACTCATCCTCTAAAATTGACGAAGCGGTAGACTTGTTTACAGAGTCCTGTAACGCTGCCTTTAACGTCTCCTGTCCGGTTACCAGACCGAGGACCAAGACGCGACCACCTTCGTGGAGCTCCGAAATTTCTCGACTCAGGAAAAATAGCAGGACAGCCGGTTCTACGTACCGGAATGACTCGGGGTTTCAGCGACCAAGGGCTGTTAGTTCACTACCCCCCTGCCTAAACCGTCAGTTATCCCCCCCCCCCCCAATAATGTCATCCTCCGAGCAGCTCCTTGCAGCGGGACTGCTCAAGACTCTCCTGCTCCGGGCTGGTATTGAATCCAACCCCGGACCTAGAGAATGGATCTGCTGTGTATGCTGGAGAAAATTTATGTGAAACGTTCACATTCTGTACAATGCTCTAATTGTAGCAGATGGTTGCATCTAACTAGTTGCTCCGGACTAAATCCCTCTACTCATAGACCCGATAGTTTTTATAAAACTTTTGTGGCCCCTTGCTGTTCACGTCCTATGACGTCCAGTGGCCGTCGTCGATCAAGTATCGCTCCGCCACGTATGTCTGACTCTGTCACATCAGTCTCCACGACTAGCACTAACAATGCACATCAGCAAGTAGACCTTCCGAGCGGCCGCTCACGCCCACAGGCGTCAACATCTCACACAGCATCTCACAGGTACTCACTACGTAGCACTTCCCAAGTGGATTTCAGCAATGCTGAGCGTCCGCTCTCTCCCACCCCCTCTGTAAGCCCTTTTTCTTCCAGCATTAGCACGAGTATAAGCCACAACCATCAGCTCCTGGTTCCTTATACTACGTGCACTGTTTGTCGGTTAAGGTTATATACGCCGTTGGCATCAGTCAAGTGCAATAACTGCCTTGGCCTGTGTCACCTGCTCATATGCTCTGGACTCGCGAACAGGAACCTATGGACTGATACGTACGTTGCGCCATGCTGTCGAGCTACGCAACCTTCAACGTCGTCCGACTCGCCTCTACCTTCTGGTAACGCGATTCCTTCGACTTCAAGATTGCGTCGTAGTGCGCGACCCAGCCTATTACCACCTAGGCATACGCACCAGTCCTTGACCCCCAGCATCAACTCTGCTCTCCGTACACATTTCGCAACGGCCTAACCGGCAAAATTGTTGAAGTGACAAATTTAATGAAGCGACTGAACATCAAGATCGCGGCGATTCAGGAGACAAAGTTAGGTGGAAGGTCGTCTCTTCTGACCTGCAACGGGTACAATGTACACCGTTGTGACCGTGCGAGAGGGCTTGGGGGTGGTCTGGCATTCATCACGCATCAATCTGTGCAGTATCGTCTATTTGAGCCTGACATCGACCCGAGGGACACCACCTTAGAACGTCAAGGTATGGTTGTCCGGTCAGGCGATGTCGACCTTGAAATCATAAACATTTACGTACCTCCTGTCACCTGTTGTCCCAGGGATTACCACCCTGACTATCGTGCGTTACTCAGGGGCGAGAACCGCGTCATCCTTGGTGACTTCAACGCACACCACGACCTGTGGCACTCCAGCCTGCAGGCCGATGGTAGGGGACAGGAGCTGGCTGACCAAATAGATGATTCGACGTTCTGCACGGTAAATGGGGATGCCTCCACTAGAGTGGCGGTAAACTGCTCTAGCTCGCCAGACATCACCATAGTCAGCGCTGGCCTAATAAACTGCGTTGACTGGCCACCGATGCTGACGCTTGCTTCAGACCACCTACCTATAGTGCTCTCTATCGATCGCCCCACCGACTTTGTCACCGCTGAGAAACGCACTTACACTAACTTCAATAAAGCCGACTGGGAGGGTTTTCTCAACACCACAGAGAGCGCCTTCGCTGCTCTTCCTACCCCGTCTGACGTACGAGAAGGGGAAAAGGCGTTTCGTATGGCCATAATTTCAGGCTCCCATCAACACATTCCAACCTCTCGGCTGGAGTTGGCAAATTATGGTCGACGGTGAAATCTTTGTCCAAGCCGACTAAACCTAACGAGAAAATATCCATCGCCTTCGGTGATAAGGTTCAGTCGAAGCCAAAAAGATGCGCGAGCGCCTTCTGCCGACAATTTGTAATGCATCCTACGTTGAACAAAGATATTCGCCGAGCCACCAGGGAAGCGCAAAAACACAAAAACAGCGATGCGCTCATTGCCATCTCCACAACAGAAATTAATGAGGCTATTTGGAGATCTAAGAACACCAAATATATCGGCCCCGATGGCATTTCCATGCTGATGCTGAAACACCTCGGCGACGAAGGCATAAGATACCTTACACAAATTTTCAACCTTTCCCTTTCCACCTTTGTTATTCCTGAAAGATGGAGACAAGCAAAGGTGGTCCCACTACTAAAGCCTGGCAAGCCAGCTGCCGTAGGGGAGTCATATCGCCCGATATCTCTCCTCTCGCCAGTAGTGAAAGTGTTGGAATCCATCTTGTTGCCGTACTTCACCGCAAACCTGCGGCTCGCCGAACATCAGCATGGATTTCGCAAAAATCACAGCACCACCACCGCGCTGAACGCCATAACCACTCAGATAGGGGACGGACTAAACCAAAAGCATCCAAACCACAGGACAGTGCTAGTTGCGCTTGACTTGGCCAAAGCTTTTGACACGGTCAACCATGCGCAACTAATGAAAGACCTTGAAGATTCGTCCCTTCCTCCCTGTCTTAAACGTTGGACTGCCATCTATTTGAGTGGTCGTCAATCGTCGGTTGAGTTCAGAGGCGCAAGATCAAAACCCAGAATAGTTAAACAAGGGGTGCCACAGGGTGGTGTCCTATCCCCGTTCCTGTTTAACTATTATATATCGAAACTTCCCCCCCCACCAGAGGGTGTCTCGATCGTCTCTTACGCCGACGATTGTACGATTCTGGCAACAGGCCCCTCCGTAGAAGAACTCTGCTCTCGAATTAACTCATACCTCCCAGCCGTGTCCGAATTCTTCGCCGGGAGAAACCTGGCATTGTCACCGAATAAGTCCTCGGCCACCCTATTCACGACGTGGACAACGCAAGTGAACATGGAATTAGACGTCTACGTTGATAGTGTCAAGCTACCAACTGTCTCACACCCCAAAATCTTAGGGGTGACGTTTGATAACATGTTCAAATACGGCGCTCATGTAACCGCAATTGCCAATAAAGTCCAAAGCCGTAACAAAATCCTCAAGTCCCTAGCTGGCAGCACTTGGGGTAAAGACAAAGAAACGTTACTAGCTACATATAAAGCAATTGGCCAGCCGGTACAGAGCTACGCGACGCCTATATGGTCGCCGGGGCTAGCTGACACACACTGGACGAGGCTACAGGTCTGCCAAAACACCGCCCTTCGTACCGCCACTGGGTGTCTTCTTATGTCTCCTGAGCATCACTTACACAATGAAGCGAAATTGCTCGCCGTTAAAGAGCATAGCGAGATGTTGGCCAGGCAATTCCTGTTCAACTGTTTCAAACCGCAGTATCCGAACGGACGCCTGATCAACGAGGATCCGCCCCCCAGGAGCATAAGGAACCATCTACGCAAACACTACGATGAGATCCGGCACCTGATTTCCACGCCGTTTGATCCTAAGGTGCACCGGCAAGCCCTCACCCTCATCCACACGAATTCGGTAAATTCCTATGTTGACTCTCTCCCGGTGAACGCCGTTCTTCAGGCAACAACGCCACCCGTTGCCGAAGAGGAGCGCGAGCTGCCTAGGGAGACTAGGGTGATGCTGGCCCAACTCCGGTCTGGATATTGTAATAGGTTAAACTCTTACCTATCCAGACTGAGCCCCGACTTGCCTAATGTTTGTCCGGCATGCGGCTTGTCCCCCCATACTACTAACCATCTTTTTGTCTGCTCATCCGAGCCTACTCTTCTAACACCCATATCCCTCTGGTCCCCTGTTGAAGCCGCTAGGTTTCTAGGACTTCCGTTAGAAGAGTTCGATGACAATATTGGGTAAGGTTGATACTGACTACCTAGGCAGGGCAACGTAGTGTTACAACAACAACAACAGCTGGAGAATGTTTAATGAAGCTAAGCGGACTGGTTCTTGGCACGAATATAACAGGCCGTGCTTTGCTTCTGTTGGTGCTACGCTGACTACAACGTCAGCTGCAGAGAATGACTTGCCTGGTGCTGTTGATAGCGGAAAAAATTGGACTACTGTGAGACGTAAGAATGCATCTAATAAAAGAAGTTGTAATGGCAACTATAATCCCTCACCGTCTGCTCCTCAACAACGTCAGCAGCAGAGAATGCTGGTACTTCTTCACCTGGGTTTGCTGTTGTTGAAAATGATCTGAACATTGTGCGTCGTAAAGTCTGGTAAGAGACGTGTTGTTGTCTGCAATGACAACAATGAGCTAGGTGTATTTGCGCGCTTTAATTTCGTACATTTGTCATCATTTAAGGCGTCTGTAACATGCGAAGATATTGTCAATTAGTTATGTTCATAAGCAGCTTGATACTAATAATCAGGCATGGCATACGCATACAGGTAATATCAACTCAGCAGCTGATTAGATTTTTTTTATTTTCTTTTTCGCTAAACTGTCAAACATGCTTTACAAACGCTTTCATATATTGTATTTGCTACTGCCTGTTTTGACGTTTTAGCGAAAGCGATTTTTAGTTTGACAGCGCCGATATTACCTGTATGAGTATGCCATGGGGAATAGCCTGTTTTCTACTTGCCAAAAACGATGTAAACTTGGACTCCTTGAAATATGTAAATTTTACGGTACTTGTTCCTGCACATTTATACGGTAGAGTAATGAGCCCTGAAGTATGGCCGGCGAATGTCAAAATTAGACCGTTCCATTTTTTTCAGAAAGAAGGGGAACAACCCCCTTAGAATTAGCTGATGTTCCTATGAATAATGGACGATTAAAAATTTATTTCCACAATGTTTCCGGATTAAGAACTAAATCACATAATGTGCGTCTTTTTAGCTCTCATCTGGATGTCATTGTCATAATTGAGACATGGTTGAACGAAAATTTTTTCAGCGAAGAGTTTTATTTATTTATTTGTATGCTTATAATTCAGTACAAAGATTTCATCTTATATAACAGCACTGAATAGTATTATAGTCATATTAAAAATAAAAAATATTATGCCAAAAAAATAAAACTAAGACAACAACTTAGATTTAATTTACAATATAAAATATTAAAAAACAGGTAATAAAAATTCAAGAGTTTAAGTTTTAAAGTTAAAAATATAACAGTGTTATTTAAAATGTTCATATATTAACTTTTTTAATTGCGTTGCGTTGCTGACTAATTGTAAGTAAGGGGGTAATCGATTCCAAATTCGTATAGCGTTTATATAGAAATGTTGATCTGAAAAAGCAGTGTTATGTTCTATTTGAATAATACGGTTTCCTCTTTCTGACCTGAAGAAGTTTAATTTTTGGTAAAGATAATGCGGCTGTTGTGTGTATATTATTCTGTGAAGGTAAATTACAGTTTTACAATTTAAAAGATTCTCGAAGGTAACACCAAAAATAAGTTTGGAGTAATGAGATATTCTGTCAAATCGACGTATGCCAAATATATATCTTGCAATACCATTAAAAGCCACGTTTAATTTGCGCCTACTGGTTACGTCACAGCTAGAAAACAATTCACAACAATATAGTAACGTCGGTATTAGGTATGATTTGGCTAGAAGCATTCTGACTTCAAGTGGTATGAACCATTGGCTACACCATAAAATTCTTAACATCCCCGTATATTTTGCCGGTTGTGATGATAACGTGATCATTCCAGTGAAGGTGTTAATTATATGTGATACCAAGATTTTTTACTTTATCCACGTAAATATTCAATTTTAGATTCACCCAGAACTAAATCGGGAAAAGATGTTACAATTTGTGTTTTTTTTGGGTACCAACATATATTTGGATTTGCTTGGATTGAGACATAAGCCCTTAGTTGCAGCCCAAGTTCTTACATTATCCAAGTCAACATTAATTTTACGTACGCAGTCATCGAACTCTGATGCTTTGCAGCTTATGTAGAGTTGTACATCATCAGCATACATTTGAACATTACAGTATTGTAACTGACCCGGAAGATCATTTGCATAAGCCGAATAGAGTAATGGGCCTAAAATAGATCCTTGAGGGACACCTCTTATAAGGTCAACACTACTGGACTTTTTACTCCCATGAAAAACTGAATGTGATCTGCCTGTTAAATAAGAAGTCATCAGTTTCGCAGCTGTAGACGAAAAATTAAGTAACCTGGTCAGTTTTAATACTAGAATTTCGCTATTAACGGTATCAGAAGCCTTTGAGTGGTCCAAGAGAATAAGAAAAGATATTTTATCATTATCAATTTGTGATCTTAAATGTTCCGTAACATCAATCAGAGCGGTTACACAACTATGTTGTGGTCGAAAGCCAGATTGTCTGGGAGTAAGCAAATTGTTGTCCTGAAAATATTTGCTTATGCATTAAGCGTTCAAATATCTTAGACAGAAAGGGAAGTATAGCAATTGGCCGAAACTCAGTGTCTGTTTTGGGTATAGGTATGATTTTAGCATGCTTCCATAGAGTAGGATAATCTGATTTGGTTATTATAGAATTAAAGACATGAGTGATATATGGTAAAATTGCAGGAAATAAAATTTTTGTATATTTTGGATGGACTCCATCAGAGCCAATAGCATTGGACTTAATGCTTAAAAAACTTTGAAATATTTCAACTTCAGTAAAACATCTAAAATAAAATGAATTTTGGTCATTTATAATGGCATGGTTCTTGTAATAAGTAACATCAGCCGTAGACGTTGGTAGGTTCGTAAATTTGCAGTTTAAATCATTAACATCAAAATCCTCTGAACTGTCTACTGCTTTTCCAATGATTCCAACCTTACGTATTTCATTCCATCTCGCCTTACTATCCAGGCAGTTTTCAATTTGTGTTTTATAGTATAATCTTTTGGCAGTTTTAATACTTGTGTTAACTTTATTTCTCATAGTGCGAAAAGCAGAAAGTAGTTCAGAGGTTTTAAACCTCTTCCATCTTGCGTAAGCTATATTACGTTGTTCAAGTAAACATTTAATTTCAGATGTAAACCAAGGATTGTAATTTGTTGTTTTCCTTTTTGCTTTCATTGGAACAAGTTCTTCGAAAAGTTGTTCAATATTTTCTTGGATAAACTGAAGTTGATCATCTACAGACGGCCAAAGACTTTCTTTATTTATAGGATTCTAGGGTACCCCAGGATTATTTACCTATAAAAACAACTAAAGACTTTGGGTCCTTTGGCCCTTGCTTTCCCAAATCGATCTCAAAACAACTAAGAACTTTTATGATGTATTCACGTAAGCCTGCTTATCCGGCTATCTAGTAATTTATATGATTTATTAATATAAAATAAAGTGCTAAAGTAGACCCACGCGAGCCTTACGTTTTTCCGTCTCACATATTTGGGGCTATGTGAATCGTGTGGTACCCTAGAATCCTATAAATAAAGAAAGTCTTTGGCAAAATATATTGGAAAAAATTTTCTTGAATTTTACAGAAACTTTTTCACTTTAATTTGTATGGTTTCTGTTATAGCTATAGTTTAAATGATAATAGTTCTCATTAAAGTGAAAAAGTGTGTGTAAAATTCAAGAAATTTTTTTCTAAATTCTTGATAAAAAATTCGAAATTTTTCTGAAAATTCGAGGAATTTTCCCAAATTTTGCACAATATTTTAACTATAATTTTTAATTATTTTAAAACGGTTTACTATAATTATTGTTATACAAATAATTTACAACTAGTATGTAACTCCCGATAATCGGGTGGGTTTTTTAAAATATTAAAGCAAACTTTAAACGCTAATATCTCATGAACAAATTAACAAATTGAAATTTTTGTAATTTTGTGCAAACATGCTCATGATAAGCTTTCATTTGATACACATTTCATTTATGTACATATTGTAGTTTAGTCTAGCTAAGCGCCTTGTTTTAGAATAAAACTATAGATTAAAACCATTTTGAATTTTGTACTAGTTTATTTAGGGTTAAAAATTTTAACCGTGTTTGCTATATACCTATATACATATCTATGTATATGCATATAAATTACTTTTGTAATAAAGTGAACTTATAAACGAATAAAGGATTTCGCTGGTTTTTTTGGGGCGTGCAAATTATTGATAAAAATTCATAAAACTTATGAACCTTTTCATTAGAATCTATGAAAAAAATTCATTAAAATCTGTGAATAAATTCATACAATCCATGAATATGTTCATTTAAGCCTACAGATAAATTCATAAAATCTATGAAAAATTTCATTGATTTTTATGAACCAGTTCATTGTAGTTTATTACATTTTATGAACCCGTTCGTTAATTTTTTCATAATCATAAATTGCGTTCATAAATTTTACAGTTTATGAATATCGATCATTAAATTTGTATGAACTTGTACGTTGGCACGTTTTTAATGAAATATTTCATTGAAACAATGTCCAAATTCATTGAATTTATGAACGTTTGCGCTCCGTGTAGTATGTACGAATGTGGTTGCTGGACTTTTTTGTTTGTACATATTTATGTACGTAAACCCGTGCTACGGTTTTTTTTTTTAATTTTGTTGTTGGTTTTTGCTGTCTTTCTTGTTATACATATTTGTAAGTTTTGCAAGCTCGAGACCAGTAAACAATAATTCATAGTGAATTTTAATTGCCATGTTTTTGGGAAAAATTGATAATTGGAGAAAAATTACAATGCTAAATCACAGCGATGGATAGGATTACATGTTTCAGAGTTTCCAGGCTCATCATCAGATCCCTTTTCGGACACTGGGATATGAACTAGGCATGGGACTATTTGAATAAAAATTATTCGAATAAATATGTTTTGTATGTATGTTTGCGTGTACAAATGTGTGCCCAAGCAGTAACAATATTTCTTTCATTATTCGAATAGTGGCAACGAATAGTTGTATTTATTCGGTTAATGGTGGTTGAGTAGTTTTTGGCTTATTATCTTAATAATTAAATAGATATTTGTACAGTGTTGTGGGAATAATAAAATACAATTATTTGTAATAATTGAAGCTGTAAATAGATATTTACTATAAAGTTACTATACATAAATATGTTTATTGCAGTTTCATTTGATTGGTAAGTTTTGTGCTAGGGCTTCAAGCAAGAGATGCCAGGGCCGAAATTCATTATGTATACTGTTTATTATGGTAACAAAAGGACGGGTTTGTGCTGATTTTTCATGTTCAAATGTGTAAATAGTTTAATTTGCGTAAAGTAACATACACAAAATAATACTACCTGCTTCCTATTTTTTGTTAAATACTCATATAAATGTACTTACATAGATATGTATGCAAGTATGTAGGTATGGTCATGGAAATTTTGCGAACTCTTTGTATTGAATGGGCTGATTAAGGAGGATCATTAGTAGGTAGATTTTTTATTGAACAACTGAAGAATTGCATAAAGCGCGACTATTTGTTTTAAATTTGGATCTCTAAGCTCGTTAACTAAATGAACACAAGGACCTACTTGCATGAGCGATTGCGAATTAATATATTTTAAACAACGACTAGGTATTTTAAATACGTTAGAAAAAATTAAATTTTGCGCATACTACTACTACACCCTCAAGAAACAAATTAAAACCCTATCTTGTATCAGCTTTGATGTTCTTGCACCAAATGGACCAAATAATTAAAAAAAAATTGTGTGATTTGTTCTAGAATACACGGCGTTCTGGAATGAAAAAAAGATGAGCTAGAACGACGCAAAAAACTAATGATGCCATCTTTTTTCTGACGTCTCTGATGTACCGAAAATGATAGTCGAATTGTCTGAGTTGCTCGGCTTTTCATTTTATCTTTAAATATCCTTTTTTAAGGATAATACAAATAGCGTAGTAAACTATAATTACACTGTTGATTTGGAATTTACTGAAACCAAAGAAAATTGATGGCATTAGATGCCAATAGTACACGACTTTTAGTTTTTTTCGATTTAAGCTCAAATGAACAGAAAAATCCCTCATAGAGTCCTTGAATATCCTTTATAGTATAATTTATCGAATAAAACTTTTTTAAATAATAATTTATAGGTGAAGAAGAACAGAAAGTAAATAAAAAATTTGGACGATTGGTGTTTGTGAAAAAATATAATAAAACTCTAAAAAAAAATGATATGTGATTTATGCCTGCAAGATTTTCAAGGTGTTGACTGTTTTGTTCAACACTTGAAAATAATTCATATGCTTAGCAGCGACAGGTTGCGGTGCCAAATTTGCCAACAATTGTTTGGTAGTGCTAATATTTATAATAAAATGCTTGGCAGGCTTAATCGACCAACTTGTCGTTTTCGAAAAAGGAGGGGTTCAGGTAAGCCAATCAAATGGCCTAACTTACAATGTCCATTTCATACCAGCATTAATTCTTGGCGATAATTTGGGGATTAATAGTATTTTAGGCTTCAATAAATCGTTCAATGGAGTTTTTTGTAGATTTTGTACGGTAAACAAATCTTAAATCATGGGTTTTGGTTTTGGAATTTACTAACAAATTATTTTAAATGATTTTTTTGTTTTTTACAGATCCATCTTGATTTTGCGGTAATATTCCCAAATATAAACAACTTTCTTAGCTGTCAACAAGAACTGGTTACTTTATTTAATTTCCTCCAGAAGCCTTGCGTGTTGAAAGACAGCTCAACAAAATCTGTTATTGATTCCATTTCCGTGGAAGATTTAGAAAAAGGTATTTCTTAAGAGACTGCATAATATACACTCATACATAACACACAATTTTTAGTTTTTTAGACTAAACGCAATTCGTTTTCAAAACCTTGTGGTGCCTTCACGGATATCTTTATCCCACAACAAAAGTAGTTAGAAATCTAACGCTGGCAAAAAAGATATATGCAGGTTTACTATTAAAGATTCGCAAGAGTCGTTTGTTTTCATTGGACAAACTCTTCAACAACTCGATGATCACATACAGTTTTTGAAGCAACGCGGTGAGAGCATTCAGCCTCTAATTTTAGCGCTGGGCTACAAAAGTTTTACCAAAATTGATCAGTTTTTTTATACTTGGATGATACCAAATTGTTATTTACAAATTTTCATCGGTGCGTTGATGTACGTTTGAAATCATTCCACCTATTTAATGTAGATAATCCGAAAGCGGGTAATACTTTTTGGACATTCATTGAAAGCTATTTTTATAAATTTAGCAATGCACGAGGTAAATTAACCCCCAAGATCAATAGTTTGATACAAGAGCTAGGAGAGTAAGGCCAATTTATTTTATGTAGGTATCATTTGAGCCATATTTATCTTTACCAATTTAAGTACAAATTTGATTATTGAAGTACAAAGTTATAAAAGACTTATTTCATTTATGTTTTAGTTTTTTGGTACATAGACTTAGTTTATACACTCGCTTCAAGCGAAACTAGTACAAAATTTAAAATGGTTTTCTTTTTAAATTATTTGTATAACTATAATTATAGTAAACTATTTTAAAATAATTAAAAATTATAGTTAAAATATTGTTCAAAATTTGGGAAAATTCCTCGAATTTTCAGAAAAATTTCGAATTTTTTATCAAGAATTTAGAAAAAAATAAAAAATTTTGGAAAAAATTTTCTTGAATTTTACACAAACTTTTTCACTTTAATTTGTATGGTTTCTGTTATAGCTATAGTTTAAATGATAATAGTTCTCATTAAAGTGAAAAAGTTTGTGTAAATTTCAAGAAAATTTTTATTTTTTTCGAAATTCTTGATATAAAATTCGAAATTTTTCTGAAAATTCAAGGAATTTTCCCAAATTTTGCACAATATTTTAACTATAATTTTTAATTATTTTAAAACGGTTTACTACAATTATTGTTATACAAATAATTTACAACTAGTATGTAACTCCCGATAATCGGGTGGGTTTTTTAAAATATTAAAGCAAACTTTAAACGCTAATATCTTATGAACAAATTAACAAATTGAAATTTTTGTAATTTTGTGCAAACATGCTCATGATAAGCTTTCATTTGATACACATTTCATTTATGTACATATTGTAGTTTAGTCTAGCTAAGCGCCTTGTTTTAGAATAATACTATAGATTAAAACCATTTTGAATTTTGTACTAGTTTATTTAGGGTTAAAAATTTTAACCGTGTTTGCTATATACCTATATACATATCTATGTATATGCATATAAATTACTTTTGTAATAAAGTGAACTTATAAACGAATAAAGGATTTCGCTGGTTTTTTTGGGGGGTGCAAATTATTGATCAAAATTCATAAAACTTATGAACCTTTTCTATGAATAAATTCATACAATCCATGAATATGTTCATTTAAGCCTACAGATAAATTCATAAAATCTATGAAAAATTATTGATTTTTGTTGTTGGTTTTTGCTGTCTTTCTTGTTATACATATTTGTAAGTTTTGCAAGCTCGAGACCTGTAAACAATAATTCATAGTGAATTTTAATTGCCATGTTTTTGGGAAAAATTGATAATTGGAGAAAAATTACAATGCTAAATCACAGCGATGGATAGGATTACATGTTTCAGAGTTTCCAGGCTCATCATCAGATCCCTTTTCGGACACTGGGATATGAACTAGGCATGGGACTATTCGAATAAAAATTATTCGAATAAATACAACTTTTATTCGGCGGGTACAAAAAATTCGAATAGTATTTATTCGTTTATTCGAATAGTATTATTCGTTTATTCGAATTGTACTATTCGAATATTTTTGTTAATAGATTTTTAAAACGATATTCGCTATTTTCTTTGCTTGTACCTATGAGCGTGCCTTTATGTTTTGTATGTATGTTTGCGTGTACAAATGTGTGCCCAAGCAGTAACAATAATTCTTTCATTATTCGAATAGTGGCAACGAATAGTTGTATTTATTCGGTTAATGGTGGTTGAGTAGTTTTTGGCTTATTATCTTAATAATTAAATAGATATTTGTACAGTATTGTGGGAATAATAAAATACAATTATTTGTAATAATTGAAGCTGTAAATAGATATTTACTATAAAGTTACTATACATAAATATGTTTATTGCAGTTTCATTTGATTGGTAAGTTTTGTGCTAGGGCTTCAAGCAAGAGATGCCAGGGCCGAAATTCATTATGTATACTGTTTATTATGGTAACAAAAGGACGGGTTTGTGCTGATTTTTCATGTTCAAATGTGTAAATAGTTTAATTTGCGTAAAGTAACATACACAAAATAATACTACCTGCTTCCTATTTTTTGTTAAATACTCATATAAATGTACTTACATAGATATGTATGCAAGTATGTAGGTATGGTCATGGAAATTTTGCGAACTCTTTGTATTGAATGGGCTGATTAAGGAGGATCATTAGTAGGTAGATTTTTTATTGAACAACTGAAGAATTGCATAAAGCGCGACTATTTGTTTTAAATTTGGATCTCTAAGCTCGTTAACTAAATGAACACAAGGACCTACTTGCATGAGCGATTGCGAATTAATATATTTTAAACAATGACTAGGTATTTTAAATACGTTAGAAAAAATTAAATTTTGCGCATACTACTACTACACCCTCAAGAAACAAATTAAAACCCTATCTTGTATCAGCTTTGATGTTCTTGCACCAAAATGGACCAAATAATTAAAAAAAAATTGTGTGATTTGTTCTAGAATACACGGCGTTCTGGAATGAAAAAAAGATGAGCTAGAACGACGCAAAAAACTAATGATGCCATCTTTTTTCTGACGTCTCTGATGTACCGAAAATGATAGTCGGATAGTCTGAGTTGCTCGGCTTTTCATTTTATCTTTAAATATCCTTTTTTAAGGATAATACAAATAGCGTAGTAAACTATAATTACACTGTTGATTTGGAATTTACTGAAACCAAAGAAAATTGATGGCATTAGATGCCAATAGTACACGACTTTTAGTTTTTTTTCGATTTAAGCTCAAATGAACAGAAAAATCCTTCATAGAGTCCTTGAATATCCTTTATAGTATAATTTATCGAATAAAACTTTTTTAAATAATGATTTATAGGTTTTTGGGTACGAGGAACTCATTTCTGAGGTCCATTAAATGCTATTTCTACGCTAGATAGCTCTACCGAAGTTCCAAAAAGAATTTTTGCACTCGAAAATGAGATTACTTACCCAAACTGTTGGCAAAATAGGACTAACGAAAGCGTGGGAAGCGTCTATACTTTTTCAGAAGTAAATTGAAAAAATTGCAACTAGACTAAATAATTTTATATTTAGTAATAAAAATAGCTAAATTAATTTGAAAATTATGTTCTAAGTTTTTTTGAAAAATTTATGTGGGAAACCATGGAAACAAAATACAATATACAGCGATACGAATACGAGACTCTTGTGAATTGCCCAAATGTTTTAATAGATTACAATTATAAAGATGTACAAAAACTAAATCTTATATATGAACTGATGAAAATTCTACAACTGATTCTCTTAATTTCTTTGAATATGACGGATGAGAGAGCATTGTTATTTTCCTCTTCTCCCAATACTTAAGAAATTCACGGAGTGCAGATTCTCCAGCTTGTGATGTTACAGCCATGTGATGTTTGCAGTAATTGCAAACACTGTTTGGTGTGTTTTAATAAAACATGTAATTTCAAGGTGTGTGAAGTCTCTGTAGCTATTAATTCTTTTGACAATTTTTAGATAAATTCATCAATTTCATGTAATGAATCAATCTTATGATGAGGGAGCATTCCATGAAAAAGTGGAACTCTGAACTGTTTTACAAATATGCATTTTTTATATATTATTGCACGTACATAGTGAGATTATGTTCTCATCTAAAATAATTTACAAAAGTTGTAGTGAGTATCTCTAATTTTTTGGAAATACCGTTATTTATTGAGAGTAACAACAATTCGGATTTTTTCAGTAGTCTTTACACAACTTTTTGCGGGGTCGCTGCCGCTATTGTTTATCAGATAGAAACTAGATTTCTGTTCTTAGTTATAGTGTATGGTCCGCTGTATTTAACTGCATACAAATTTTTTTCGTTAAATGTTTTTTTGATAACAAATTAATCATAACGGAAAGGTAAGTTTCGATGTCCCATACGTGACGCTTAATTCCTTTTTCTATTAATAATTGTAAAACAAGTCGACTATACAAATTGAATTTTTCTGTTAATAGCTAACTTTTAGCGGTCTAAAAACTGGTGAAACAATTTTGTTTGAAATCGCTTTGCTTACGATATATTCTTAGTGATAATAAAGTGTCTGTACGTGACGCCGAAGAATAAGTTATCTGACATCTTCAACTTTTACTGGCGTTTGTAATAAACAAAGCCCTTTTTTGTACTGCAAATCTCAATAACGCAAAAATGAGTGACCAGCAACCATCAACGAGTGCCAGCCGCATGCGAAAATTTCGAGAAAAGCAAAAAGAGAAACATCCAAACTTTACCGCTAATGAGACTAAAAGATTGCGTGAGCTTCGTAAACGAAAAGCAGAAAATGTTTCTGAAGGTGAGTTAAAAGCAATTTTACTTAAGGAAAGGGATAAGAAGAGATTGCAAAGGGCACAAAAGCGGGTTGAACTTAAAAATCCAACTGATTCTCCTGTAAGTACTGAATCTCCGTACAAGTCGAAACAGACTTTATCTAAAGCTGTTCAAAAGGCTCTAAAAGCACTGCCTCAATCACCAAGAAAGAAAAAAGCGGTTGTTATAGAACTAGCGCGTAAAATGAACATTGCTCTAGCAGAAAGCCCAAACATTAGCACATCAGGTGACGATACACGTTATGACGATGTGAAAGCATTTTACTATCGTCCGGATATTGTGTATACCTGCCCAGGCGCAAATGATTTCATCGTTGTTTGGGAAAACGGCATTAAGAAGAAGTGTCAAAAGCATTATTTGACTTTGTACCTGTGAGAAGCCTTTTGCATTTTTAAAGAATTTTTTCCTAATATCGAAATTGGATTTTCAAAATTTTGTAGTCTAAGACCGAAAAACGTTTTGCTAATGAAAGACACACCTTCAGACCAGTGCAAATGTTTAACTCATGAAAATTTTATGTTCAAATTGAAAGGTTTGAAACAAAATTATTGTAACGACTGGTGGACTATGATTTTATGTGATCCTTCTTTGGATTCGAATTGCTGGAAAAATGAATGTGATACTTGTTCTGATGGCAAAAAAATATTAATTTCTATGGATTTAAGTACAATCTGTGTATGGAAAGAATGGGAAAAAAACTCAGAAAATAAACTACGTTTAGTAAACCACGAAAAAAAAAACAGGTGAACTTAAAGAAAAATTGATTGATTCTATCCAGTGAATTTCAAAAAGACCAACGCAATGAAAATGTTCGAATCCTTCAAGTTGATTTTGCGATGTCTTTTGGCTGTGAATACCAGAATGAAGTTCAAAGCGCACTCTGGTCACGAACAAGTGTTCTTTTATTTACTGCTGCAAGTTTTTACAAAGGCAATTGCCAAACATATCTTATATGCTCAGATGCAAATTCGAAAGACAAGGATACAGTTTTTGTTTTCATCAATAAGTTGTTTGACTTGATGCATAAAGAAAATGAAGACTTGCGGAGAACTGCGGAGAAAGTTGTGGAGTGCAGAAAACATTGCCTTTCCCAAGACAAAACTGTATTTACTTATTGATTTTTACATATACTATAGTTTTAAGTTGAACTATGTCCCGTACGTGACGCGACTTGTCGGTACGTGACAAATATAAAAAAATGTTTTTGAGATATAAATATGTGTTTTAATTAATTTTTTTTTTCGCAGTAGCAAGCTTGATTCTTAGTTATAATTTCCTTCGAAGACACTTTTTATGCACCTGTAATATATTCGCTGAAATCTGAATAAAACTACAACGATTTCGAATGTTGGTTGACTTGATGTGTCCCGTACGTGACGTGGGTTGTTTGCATTTTTCTTCAGTATTTCATGACTTTTTTTTAAATGTTTCTTCGCACTATTAAAGACTATTATATAACCTATTAAATTAGAGAAAAAAAGTATATATCTGATAAAACCATTAAGTGCTATGTGTAATATAAACTGTAAAATTAGTTGAACTTGTCTGTACGTAACAGTGGAATGCACCTGAGGCATATTCTTTGACACGACGAACAAATTTTCCTATTTAGTTTCAAAACGTTTGGGTGTAATCGCGTTTTATTTATAAGAATGATCACAGCTCAAGTGAATTAAACATTGTATGCTACACGCGGCGGAAGTTAAAAATATGTATACGATAAGTTGGATGCGGTTTCTTCCTCATAATTTTTAGTACACCAGAGATGTCAAAGAAAGATCCCATAACTATATTTCGACAGTATTTTAGATCATCTTTTTTTCATTCCAGAACACTGTGTGCAAAAATTCCTCATAATTTTTAGTACACCAGAGATGTCAAAGAAAGATCCCATAACTATATTTCGACAGCATTTTAGATCATCTTTTTTCATTCCAGAACACTGTGTGCAAAAATTCTTTTTGGAACTTTTATAGAGCCATCTGGCGAAGAAATAGCATTTAAGGGACCGCAGAAATGAGTTCCTCGTACCCAAAAACCCATAAATTGGTATTTAAAAAAGTTTTATTCGATAAATTATACTATAAAGGATATTCAAGGACTCTATGAAGGATTTTTTTGTTCATTTGAGCTTAAATCGAAAAAAACTAAAAGTCGTGTACTATTGGCATCTAATGACATCAATTATCTTTGGTTTCAGTAAATTCCAAATCAACAGTGTAATTATAGTTTACTACGCTCTTTGTATTATCCTAAAAAAAAGGATATTTAAGGATAAAATGAAAAGCCGAGCAACTCAGACTCTCCGACTATCATTTTCGGTACATCAGAGACGTCAGAAAAAAGATGGCATTATTTTTTGCGTCGTTCTAGCTCATCTTTTTTTTCATTCCAGAACGCCGTGAATAAGAGTAATTAATATCCTAAATTTAAATAGCCAAAAAAACAAGTCTTTGTTCTTATTAAAGGGACTTCCTTTAAACACTTTTTTGTACAAGTGCATACATTTTCCATCTAAACATATTGAATTCGCAATCCCTCATACAAGTAGGTCGTTTGTCTTCATTTAGTTAACGAGTTTAGACACCCAAATTTAAAACAAATAGTCGCGCTTTACGCAATTCTTCAGTTGATGAAACACAATAAAAAATCTACCTATTAATGATTATCCTTAACCAGCCAATTCAATACAAAGAGTTCGCAAAATTTCCATGACCATACCTACATACTTGCATACATTTATATGAGTATTTAACAAAAAATAGGAAGCAGGTAGTATTATTTTGTGTATGTTACTTAACGCAAATTAAACTCTTTACACATGTGAACATGAAAAATCAGGTCAAACCCGTCCTTTTGTTACCATAATAAACAGTATACATAATGAATTTCGGCCCTGCCATCTCTTGCTTGAAGCCCTAGCCCACAACTTACCAATCAAATGTAACTGCAATAAACATATTTATGTATAGTAACTTTATAGTAAATATCTATTTACAGCTTCAATTATTACAAATAATTGTATTTTATTATTCCCACAACACTGTACAAATATCTATTTAATTATTAAGATAATAAGCCAAAAACTATTCAACCACCATTAACCGAATAAATACAACTATTCGTTACCACTGTTCGAATAATGAAAGAAATATTGTTACTGCTTGGGCACACATTTGTACACGCAAACATACATACATACATACAAAACATACATTTGGTACAAGCAAAGATAACAGCGAATATCGTTTTAAAAATCTATTAACAAAAATATTCCAATAGTACTATTCGAATAGCACTATTCGAATAAACGAATAATACTATTCGAATAAACGAATAAAAAAATTCGAATTTTTTCGTTTATTCGAATAGTGTTTATTCGAATATTATTCGAAAAAAATCCCACTCCTAATATGAACCAGTGTCTGCACCAAAGCCGCTCTTAGAAAATTCTAACACTAAGCTCTGATGCCCTGTGACGTCACAATGCATTTATCTCCACTTCAATTTATTCTCTTTGTTGTTTGTTGTTTTGCCAACAGTGAGCACACATTGTTGTTAGACCTTCGGTCATATGTACGAATGTGTGTGCTGGACTTTTTTGTTTGTACATATTTATGTACGTAAACCCGTGCTACGGTTTTTTTTTTAATATTTCGTTGTTGGTTTTTGCGGGGTTTCTTGTTATACATATTTGTAAGTTTTGCAAGCTCTAGACCAGTGATCAATAATTCGTAGTGAATTTTAATTGTCATGTTTTTGGGAAAAATTACAATGCTAAAGATTTTTTTTATATTTGTTAAAGCTTCTCTAATTTTTGTGAAATTAATGATGATTTTTTACTTTCACAGCTACCTGGTAGAGATTGTTCACCTGGTCGAATAAAACACGAAAGCACGCTGAAAAAACTAACACCCCCAAAATCTTTTTTTAGGGTCAAAACCACATTTTTTAAGTTTTTTTTTGGTTAAAAAGTGCATTTTAAAACACATTCTCACTCAAAATCGTCAACGGCTTTGGATAGGTGAATGTTGACGCTTTGGAAATATATATAAGGTTTTGTTCACTTGACAAGGGTATGACGTGTGTTTTACAACTTCTCGATTAAAAAAAACGTCATAGCCTTTTAAAATAAAGCAACCATTATGTATGTACATTAAGGCGCCTCACGCTCCATACAAAAAAAATTGGACACCCTGTTTCCATCGGTATCATAAACTTCAATGGATTTTAAGACCTTGGTCAAAATATTTCGAAAAAATGTTAAGATTTACCGGAGCTAAAAAAACGCTAAAAATATCCTTTTTTATGTATAAAAGGACTATGATAAAATATTTTTTAATAAAAAGCACCTGAGATGATGAATTAGCTGGAGTACAAAAGGTAAGCATAAAAAAGTTTGAAAATTTTATCAACGCAATCCAAATATTGAGATGTATGTTGCTGTTTTTGGTCATATTTCGAGGGGTAGGTTTGTGGAAAACTTTAATAACTCAGCCAATTATTGACGGATTTGGACGACTAGGATATTATTTGAAAGGTATTTTCGAGACGTTGCCACTTCTGCAAAATTTAACCCTTTTTGGTCCAATTTTAAACATTGCGAATATTAGCACATAGGTATGCAATAATAGTATTGATAAAATTTTTAAACTTTTTTATGCTTACCTTTCGCACTCTATCATCTCAGGTGCTTTTTATTAAAAAATATTTTTTCATACTCCTTTTATACATAAAAAACGATATTTTTAGCGTTTTTTTAACGCGGTTTAGCTCCGGTAAATCTTAATATTTTTTCGAAATATTTTGGGGGAGTCCTTAGAAACGAGTGAATTTTGAAATTCCTGTGGAAACAGTGCAACTTTTTTTGGCGAGGCACCTTAATGTACATATACATATATCTGAAAAGCGTAGACATTCACCTATCCAAAACTGGTGGAAATTTTGAAATCGATTAAGAATGTGTTTCCAAATGATTTTTTTAACACGAAAAAATTGAAAGGATTTTGGCGGTGTCATGAATTTTTTGAATGTGGTTTCGTGTATTATTCGACTAGATGAACAATCTCTTATAGGTAGTTTTTAAAGTATATTCACTTGTTTTTATTTTGTAACACTGTGTTATTATTTTTGGCGTCTGCTTAATTGAAAATATCTGTGTTTTTTTCAGTTTTGCTGATTTTAAACAATATTAGAAGAACTTACGCGATTGCGTTTGATCCAGCGACGGTGACAAGCGGTGGGTTGTTGCGTTTCTTGAACACTACAACGTCGGCCTCGCTCCAGCCAAGCAGCGCGTCCTCTCGTGCACTGAAGTATGAAAGTCACCCGAAAAGAGAAATAAAGTAAAATACGTTATAAAAAATTAGTACAAACTAAAAAAGAAAGGCATAGTATGAAGCTACTGTGGCAAAAAAAACGAGGGGGTGAAATAACCTAAACGGTAATAACCCAAATTTTTGTTATTGCTCAACTGTGTGTTCGCACCGCACATTTGTCGTATAAATATGTAGATTTAGGACTGCAGCATAAGTCCAGTTTCGATAAGTCGATAGTTTCGATAGTGTCGGTGCATAGAAAATTTGTGATCTTTATAATATAAAGTAACGCTGTGATCTGAAGTAAGGTAATTTTTAAAATTTAACGCTCAAAATGCAATATTTTCACTTTTTAAGTTTCTTAGAAACATATGTACGATGTATGTATATTATGTGTGCATATGTTCGGAGTTGAAGTCCCTCTACATTTAAAATACGATAGTATACAATCGATCGATCAACAGTCTTTTCGAACTATCGAAAATATATTTTGCAGCTCTATAGTCCAGTAATATAAAAGTATACAAATGTACGTTAGACGGGCCCCAACGACTTTAGCTGGTTTGATATAAAAGAAATTTTACTTCATTATATTTATTTATTTAAGAAGAATAAATAGTCTAGATTACATTGTACTTACAGATTACGTAAATTTATTCTTAAATATAAAGATCCAAGAAATAACTTATCAAAAGCTAACGTTATTCAATAGAGATTTGAAAATAGTCTTAGGCACAGAAAAGTCAAAGGCTAAATAATTTGAAATAGTATTGAACTCTTTCATTGCCCTGAAGATAGGAGCATTAGAGGCATAGAGGGTCCGGGCACAATCTGTATAAAAGAAATCCAGATTTCGAAGTAATCTAGGAGGGGTATGGAAACAAATACTCTCGAGGAGGCTTGGAGAATCAATCACACCATTAATAATGTGAAAGACGAACATAAGAGAAAGGATGGTTCTTCTACTTTGAAGTGATTGGAGGTTTATGAGTGCACATATGGCGTTGTATGAGGGAATCGGCTCCGAAAAGTTCAATGACCTCAGAGCAAAACGCATAAATATTTTTTGTACACGCTCAAGCCTTTTGATATGGCAATCATGATAAGGCCTCCAAATGAAACACGCATATTCCAGCTTAGAGCGTACAAGAGACGTAAACAGTAACTTAAGAGTATAGGGATCTGTAAAGTCAGAGCTATGTCGCCGAAGAAATGCCAAAACCGAGTAGGAATAGTAGATGTTATATGAGTGTTAAACGAAAAATGCGAGTCAAATACTACGCCCAGGTCAACAATCTCAGAACGAGTGGAAAGGCGAGAGCCACTAATATGATATGAAGTTGGAATGATGCAGCGAGATTTGGAGAAGGTTACATGAAAACATTTTCTAATATTTAACGGCAGATTATTAATGCGACACCATTCAGCAACATTGTTCAAATCAGATTGAATTTTAACTGCATCGGTAGGAGCGGAAATAGTTGCGAACACCTTTAAATCATCGGCATAAAGTAAAAAATTCGAGTGCTGAAAGCAAACTGAAATATCATTAATAAAAATCACGAAGAGCAACGGCCCCAGAATACTGCCTTGAGTGTAAATATAGAGTGGAAACCCAAACTGGCAAGTTTGGAAATCAAAATTGAGTGAGAAACTTTGTCGAAAGCCTTGGAAAAGTCGGTATAAACCTGAAGGCGGTTATTGAAGGCTGACAGGCAAAATTCCGAGAAGATTGCTAAGTTTGAAACCGTGGATCCACCGGGCATGAAACTGTGCTGACTATCATTAATTAACCGCTTAACAGCAAAACTTATTTTCTGTTTAACAACAAACTCAAATAATTTAGATATTGTTGACAATTTAGCAATGGGCCGGTAATTGGCAACATTATTTTTATTACCACTCTTGAAAATAGGCGAAATGTAAGTTAGCTTCCAAGTATCAATAAATTCAACACACTCCAAAGATTTGTTAAAGATCAAAAGAAGCGGGGTTGCTAAATCTAGACAATTTTTAAAAAGATAAGACGATAAGCCGTCTATATCTGTTAGGGAAGAAGATTTGAGATTCCGTATTCCACCCAAAACATCATCAAGGGAAAGAGTGAGTGTTCCAAAGTTGATATGAGACCCTAGCATTGAGGAGGACTCAGAGACACTAGTCGGTTGAATATCAAAGTTGGAGTGGAAAACTTAGCAAAAAGATTAGCTGCCTCCGTAACTGAAGAGGAATGTAGCCCATTATAAAATGCTGATGAAGGGATGCTCGAACAAGATTTTCTAGATTTTACATAATTCCAAAAAGCCTTTGGATTATCCTTAATACCAGATTCAATGTTTCGAACGAAATTGCTACGAAGCCTCATACTCAACGCCTTGAATTTCTTATTATAACAGATGTACTTAACTTTATGCACCAAGGACTCTGTAGTCTTAAGTTTTTTAAACAATATATTCCTTTAATTCTTTAGCCGCTTAAGGCCAGTTGTATACCATGGAATTTTATAACAATTCTTTTTTTTCCGCGGTATATTACTTAAGCAAATTTCATTAATACGATACTTGAAACAATCAAAGCAATTTGAAACTTTTTTTCCAGAGAAAAGAGCATCCCAATCAGTTGAAGACACCTGTTGAGAAATTATATCAAAATTAGCACATTTAAATGAGAAATTAATTGCATCATCGCGAACAACTATGCTCTCGAAGTTATAAAATTCTACGTCCAAAATAAGCGGGACATGGTGCAAACCAGAACACGACAACGGATCAAGACATTCAGTAAGAGAATCTTATAAATAGTGTTGGGCAGTATCGATTCCAAAAGTACTCAGTACTCGATGCTGAAAAGTATCGACAGTACTCGATGCTTAAAAGTATCGATACTGAGGACTACTACTACTACTACTATTACGACTAAATACCCGAAATGTACTCAGTGTCTAACAACTACTAAGTAGTAATTACTACTAAGTAATACGAAGTACTCAATACTGAAAATGTACTAGATACAAATTCCACGAGTTTTATGTGGTGACGAATAATTCTCAATTTTATATAAAGGGGTTAAAGGAATACAAATACCAAATAATTATAAAAACATATTTTTATTAAAAACTTCTGACGTAACGAGGTGGTATTAAGTTATCTAGGTAAATACATACAATAAAGGTAACAAAAAAATATATACATACATACAAAAACAAAAGTGTGGGAACCCGGAACAGGCAATCACCCGGAGTTAGAATGGCGTAGCCCAGGGTAATTTTTTGAAGCATTGAACATAAAAAACATGGATCGGGCCCCTAAATCAGGATTTGACCTGGTTATTTTTCGGTTTTTCGCAAATATTTTCCAAAATAATGAAAATATTGGTTGAGCGGAGTTATATTCATGCTCCTGGGACGGAAAACCGTCTTTTGATACCCCTCCCGACATTTTTGGAGGCGTATTACCGCTCGGTACCCCACGTAAACGATTACCCTTTGAACTATTGACCCAACTTACCTGGAGCTGGAGTATCTCCAATAACAATTATTTCCTCTTCTGAAGAATTTTTTTTTTGCATTTCCAGTAGCTGCACTGCAAATGCTTCCTTAAATTGGTGGTATTTCCATTATGCTTGAAGTCTTTTGCATATATAACACTGAGCCAAGGCTCCGTTTTTTCTAAAATATCCCAGACAGAAGATTTAGGCTTCATTATTCAATAATTTGCTTTTTGCGATACTTCTTCTATTAGCAATGCCGAGATAACAAATTTTGTAGTAATATATAGAGTTGATACAAAGTAGCGATACAAAAGTAGTAAATACACAAAGTACCCGATGCTTAAAAGTATCGATACCAAAGTAGTAAATACACAAAAGTACTCGATACTGCCCAACACTACTTATAAATAAAAATGAATGTGTGTCTGTGTGTTCTTTATAGGCGTCCAAAGTACTCAACCGATTTTTATGAAATTTTCACAGTATATGTTAAAGCATAGGCTATATTAATTTTTGGAAAAGTGGGCGGTGCCACGCCCCCAGGCTATATAAAACTACATGTCTTCATAACTCTGAACATATTGGGTCTAAATTAAAGATTTTTGGACATGTGTGTCCTTTAGTCAAGATTTATATAATTTGGGAAAAGTGGGCGGTGCCACGCCCACATTTTTTGTGTTTTGTTTGTACTTCAATAATGTCCAAAGTTTGTGGTCAATCTCTTCTAAACTTTCCAGATTGGTTCAGAAGATTGTTGTGTACGACTTAGGCTATATTAATTTTTGTAAAAGTGGGCGGTGCCACGCCCCAGGCTATATAAAGTTTAAATCATCATAACTTTGAACATATTTAGTCTAAACCAATGATTTTTGGATATGTGTGTCCCTTGGTCAACAATTATATAATTTGGGAAACGGGGGCGGTGCCAGGCCCATATTTTTTGTATTCAGTACTTTGTTTGTACTTCAATAATGTCCAAAGTTTATGGTTGATCTGTTTTAAACTTTTCCAATACGTTAAAATCTTAGTTGGGTACTACATACATAGGCTACATTTGTAAACTTTTTGGAAATGTGTGCAGTTCCTGCATAATTTTTTTTTTGTTATTGCCGTTTATACATACCCGGAGTATTATAGGATTTTCATAAAATCATAATAGTGGCGTTAAGTGGTAGATATAGGATATAATTAAATAAATACTAACTACACATCTGCTCAGCAGCGCATAATGGTTTTTGTCATACTCATTGAGTTCAAAAGATCCGTTTTTTGAGTTGGACATCCAAAAAATTTATTTGTTTATACCATAGACGTTAAAACTAGAAACATTGTATATCCTAAAGCACTGCAATAAATGGAATGTTAAAAGTTAATAGAAAAATATTTGAAAATGTATTTCTAGGGAAGTCACTGGTCAGGCAGAACAACGTCTGCCGGGTCTGCTAGTAATTAATATTATCGCTAATAAATAAAAGATCAAGCGTTCTTAAGAACTGATTGCGGAAGCTATTAATCTGGAAGAGATTAACACTTGAGAAATTGTCAATGAGATATATCTCAGCTGAACTATTAACATTTTTAGGTAGTAGCGCAAAATTTTTGTCGACAAACGACCATTCAATGTTTGGTAAGTTGAAATCGCCCAGGATGCAAAAATTACTACCGTCATGACCATGCACTAAATTAACAATATTGTCAACATGAACATTATATAGAGTGTCCACACTGGTCGGAAGAATATACGAGGCGCAAAGGAATAATGTAGACGTGCCTTGAATTGAGACACAAAGTTGGTCAAACAAAGTATCCATATTAAGCAGCTCCACAAGAGTTGACTGTAAACGGCGGCTAACAGCAATTAAGACTCCACCACCTCTAGAGAGACCAGTTTTGGAGTAGTCCCGATCTTTGCGATAAACATTGAATAAGTTAAGATCAAAGAACTCACTATCTAGGAATTCCATGTTGAGCCAGGTTTCGATAATGACGAAGACGTCGTAATCCGCATGCGAACTCATATCGAAGAGCAAATTTGACTTGGTCCTCAGGCCGGAGACATTTTGAAAGTAAATATTAAGATGCCTGGCATTACTAACACGTGGAGCAACTAATTGCTAAACATCTTTGCCCCGCTGAGCAACTTAACGACGATTTTTGAAGAGTTTAACCCTCACATCGGCCGGCCATAGCACAGGATCTAGGACTTTGCTTAAGAGCGAAGGCAATACACCAAGCTTAAAATTTATTCTTTTCAGGCTTGCTATGTCTGCGTCCTTTTTGATAAGTGCACCGAGAAAAAAACGCAGTAAATCCAACTATTTTATATGTATTTGCAACAATTTTTATTGGTTAAATCGTGCCCAACAACTATTCGCATTTGAAGAAACAGCGCAAAAACTTTTGAATTTTTAACTAAACTAGCACTTAACACAACAACTTTCGCATTTCGATTAAAAGTGATTACTGTGTTGGTTTAAAAACTTTTGTTTTTGAGCTAACAGTTCACGTTGTTGACACAAAAGTATGAAACTGTTGAATCAAATACTTAGCTTTTGAGGTCCCAACAGCAAACACCTTTGGCGGGAAGAAATTACCTATTTGATTCAAATACTTAAATTGTTGGAAAAAAAGCGAAAATAGTTGGGAAAAAGGTGCAATCTTTCTGGCTTACACTGGGAAAAATTTTAATGAAAGCTCAGTTTTTTGGTTTTTGGTTGAAATAACTTTTTATTTAAACGATTTATGTATGTAAATACCTACATATATGTATACAATATAATAAATTAAATAATGTGGCGGAGGTGAGGATGACGATAACCAATCCGTTACAGTATTTGACAATGTTCTGTCACTTCCACAGCACGATAAAAGTTCATACTAAAATTGAAACAAAATTAACATTATGCTATATTTATGAGACATTAAAAATTATAAAATATACATCCCCCAAGGAAAAATTAAGAATATTTTGGCTCTGGAGTTTATCCTATATCGAGAAGTGAAAATAAGAAAATTATCTGTACTTACGTTATTGCTAAGGCGCCACTTTTGCAGCATGTATCGAAATTTAATTTTTTCGGCGATGACGGCTCTGCTGTTAAAAATATCATCGACATCGTGGCTGTGCATAATTTTTAATATTTCCACGGATTTAATTGAACACACAGACAAAATTTGTATGGCGTAGCTGGATAATCCCCATTTCAAGTACAAATTTAAAACGTCACTTTCAAGTTGGTTATAAGAAATGCAAGATTCTGGAATATGCTGATTTTCACTTGAATTTTCACAAATTTCATCACACAAATAAATATTTGTAAATTTTAAATACACGTCTGCAAAATAAATGACGCGTCTTCATTTTTCGCAACAGTTTATCCGGTAAGTTCAATAACGAATGCCGTTGTCACAAGAGTTTCACTTTTAAAAGTACCGTTACCTCTTGCTAATTTCGTTTTTGGCACAAAGATTTACTTTAAAATCAACAGCGTAGCTTTTGGAATCGAAATTCAAATGCGAAAATTTTTAATCCAACTACTTTACACTTGTTTTAAATATTTATACTTTTGTAAATATTTAACAGCGTTTCAGGTGTTATGCGAAGAGCGGAACTGTTGGTTCAACCACTAGAAAATGGTTGAAAATACCAAGAAATTCTTGTTTAAAAGATTTTCTTGTTGTGAAAAATACTTTTTCGTTACAATTTTTCAAGAGCTAAACGCATTTGTTTCAAATGTGTTTTTTTCTCTTAGTGTGGAAAACAGGCAACTTGATTAGAACTGATACCAGCATTCTTAGAAACAAAAGATATGATGCTATCGGCAGTAACACTTGGTTTGAATGAAGATAAGTGTATCCACTTCTTAGCACAAACAACATCAAGTTCTTTATTATCGCTAACACCAATTATTATATTCTTTGTGTTATATGCTGCGGACGAGAACGGCAACATTTTAAAGTTTGCAATCAACGTTTTCAACAAATGAAAAATAATGCAGAGGAAGTCCAGACTGAACCCCACCATACCGAACACATGCCCTGAATGCGGTATGGCCCCTCATGACACTCAACATGTTCTACTGAACACCATTATCACTCTGGTCCAACCATGTCGAAACTGCGCTTTTCCTCGGACTCCCCTTAGAAGAGCTTGATGACAATTTAGAGTGAACTGGCCCTTTGGGCAGGGCAAAGCACTGCTAACAGCAATGCAGAGGAAGCTAATACAGAAATGATTTGTCCGATCGTTAGTGAGGTTTAGGCTTTTAGCAGGTTTGATATGAGCCCAACAAGGTACCGATGTCGAAGCGATCCTGTCTGCCAATGAAATACTATATTTGAGCAATAAGACAAAATTTTTGTTTCCCGAGTTGTAAGCAAGCAAACCTCGAAATTTTGTGTTATTTCTCATTTGAATGGGAAATAACCCAAATTATGTGTTATTACCGTTTAGGTTATTTCACCACCCCAAAAAAACATTGCATTATGATTTATTGTGGTATAATCTGCAGAAAGAGTTGCATAAAAATGTGTAAAGGTGAAACGAGAGGTCTAGAACCAATAAAATTTTGTTGGGTTAGATTTTCATTCCAAGTAAAAGAAAAATAAAGTAATTCATTTTGACATTTGTTCTTAGGACCTACGGATAGATAAATAACGATATTACAGGGCTGTAATGATTAGTACAAATTAAATAAGTATTAGGAAAATTTATGACGAATATCGTTCCATTTACAACACCCTTTCTGAACGAGTATTCTGCTTTATTGCTCATGCATTCTGCACTTTGGATTTAATAAGGATCAGTAATTCATTTTCTTATATTGACATACATATATGTGTGTGTATTACTTATTTGAGACCGATTTTGTTAGCGAAATGCTCAAGTTTGGTAGAGCGAAACCCTTTGTTAAGATGTCTGCAGCTATCACGTTTGTTGACAAGTAAGTACATTAGTTGGATTCGCTTGAGTTCAATTGAATGACGAACGAACTTGGTTTTTATGTCTACGTGTTTAGTTCGTGACGAATACGAGTTATTTAATGCTACTTGAATGGCACTTTTACTATCGCAAAACGGAACTATGGACTTCTCATGTCTTGGAATTAACTCGGCTTCTAGTCGCTTGAACCAAATCGACTCTTGTATGGCTGATACGATGGACATGTACTTGATAGTGCGAAAGCCTTCTGTATCTTAATGCTTCAGGATATAGCGGCTGATTGAAAAATAAATGCATAACCGGTCGTAGAACGGCGGTCGTCGATATCTCCAGCCCAATCCGCACTACAATACACTGTTATGTCAGCGTCACAATTTTGTACACCAAACCTTTTAAAATGGTGCCCTTCAGATACCTCATAAGGCTATTGGCATCTTCACAATGAGGTCTTCCCGGATTTGAGGTATATCTGCTTAGAACATTGACAAAGTTACATAGTGGTCGGAAACTATTGATGGCACTATCGTCACTATCGATGGTTTCTGAACATCGTTGACACTATCGATGGTTTTCGACTATCGTTTGAACTATCGATAGTTTATTGAAAATTTGAAAATGTGAGCACTAGGCACCAGCCAAACTGTAATAGACGGAGAGCTGGCTACGGAAAAAAAAATGATAAGGTGCAGTAAAAGTGATGATGTAAATACGTTCCTTACTAGTTGAGAATCGGTCCCGGAAATGGATGCGTTGGCGTGCGTGCAAAGGTGTAAATTTTTATTGAAAAAAAAATCATAAGGTGCAGTTCTGAAACTTGGTGAGGTTACAGTTTTTACCTCTAGAAATAAGGTAAAAGTATTGGCAGAACTCTAGGTCGGGGATAAAGGGTTGGCAGAAGTCGACAAAGTTGTAAAATTTTCATTGAAAAAAAATCATAAGGTGCAGTTCTGAAATTTGGAGAGGCTGCAGTTTTTACCTCTAGAAATAAGGTAAAAGTATTGGCAGAACTCTAGGTCGGGGATAAAGGGTTGGCAGAAGTCGACAAAGTTGTAAAATTTTCATTGAAAAAAAATCATAAGGTGCAGTTCTGAAATTTGGAGAGGCTGCAGTTTTTACCTCTAGAAATAAGGTAAAAGTATTGGCAGAACTCTAGGTCGGGGATAAAGGGTTGGCAGAAGTCGACAAAGTTGTAAAATTTTCATTGAAAAAAAATCATAAGGTGCAGTTCTGAAATTTGAAGAGGCTGCAGTTTTTACCTCTAGAAATAAGGTAAAAGTATTGGCAGAACTCTAGGTCGGGGATAAAGGGTTGGCAGAAGTCGACAAATTTGTAAAATTTTTCTTTATAATTTAATGATAAAGTGCAGTTCTGAAATTTAGGGGGGGGGGGGGTTGGGTAGGGGGGGTGGTGGTTTAGCTATTAACTCTAGAAATAAGGTAAAATAATTGCCAGAACTCTAGGTCGGGGATAAAGTGTTGCCAGAAGTCGCCAAAGTTGATGATAAGGTGCAGCTCTGGCGATTTTGTTTGAAAGTTACTGAATGCTTAAAAAAACTTAATGCCGATTGCCAGAAGAGTAATTGAAGGCTAAGTATAGAAAAAACTATTATATATGTATGTAGGTAGAGTCGACTAAAAATACACTTCCAAATTTTAAATAATAAGGTGCAGATTTGGCTATTCGTTCTTTTTATTACTTATGCATTAGAAAAGCTGTGCATTAATAGACGGAAATCAACTTGATGGTTAATTGCATAAAAAGAAGAATATATTGTCAGAAATTGGTAATTCAGAAAAAAAATGTTTGCTTGTAAATTAATTTTGGGCAGGTTTGGCTACTTATGTGTACTTTTTATACTTCATTCGCCTAACGGTAGTATGTAACGGCATAAACGAATCGAGATAGATATTGACTTATGTATATCAAAATGTTCAGGAGGAAAAGAGAAATTGATTGAGCCATGTCCGTCCGTCCGTCTGTGAACACGATAACTTGAGTAAATCTTGAGATATCTCAATGAAAATTGGTATGCAGGTTCCTTTTAACTTATCTCGGAGCGCTATTGAAAATAGGCAAAATCGGTTAAAATCCACGCCCACTTTCTATATATATAATATTTTCGAAAATACAAAAAGAGTGATTATTCAGCAAATAATATACCAATAAGGATACAATTCGGTGTGTACGTTAGCGTTAAGGCAAAAAGTAAATTTTTGAAGAAATTTTTAAAAATGGGAGTGGCACCGCCCACTTTTGATTAAGTCAATTTTGGAAATATAACTAATCATAAATCAAAAACCGCTCAAGATAGCAAAACGAAATTGAGAACACATATTTATATTAATACAGGCAATATTTCGAAAAAAACTTACCGAAATCGGATAAGGCCACGCCCAATTTTATACAAAAGATTTTGAAAAGGATCATAGATATATTGAATATGCAATAACTTTGCTTAAACTACCTGTATATCATTTCTATTTCACCTCTAAAGTGTTCGTGGGCAAAGAAAGTCGAATGCACAAAATTTTTGGAAAATGGGAGTGGCCCCGCCCCTTTATGGTAGATTATTCCACAAAACTTTCCATACCGTAACTCCGGTAAAAACTGATTTGTTGAAACGATATTGGGAGAAAGTGTTCAACATATAAATCTAACTCTTTGCTGTAAAAATAAACAAAATTGGTTAACGGACGCGCCCACTTTTTGAACACAGTTCTGAAAAATTTCTTTGTAAAATTAAAATCGCGATAAAAGGTCTGTTATTTTCAAAAGCGATTGCTTGAAATTTCAAGAAGGTATTTCAATGAAAGTCAGTGAGATGCTTTCCAGTAGTATGTAGTATACTCCTGCCAAAAATTATGAAAATCGAATAACAAACAAGCAAGATTTACGGGAAAGTAGTTAACACCCTATTGCCTTTTAGTGATAATTTAATTTAAGTACCACTTACCACAGAAGTGTTTTTACCTTTTCAGGTATTAAAATAGACCTGAGATTAGGATACTACCACAGATCACTACTAGGTATTTCATGTTCGGTTACACCCGAACTTAGTTCCTTACTAGTTTATATTAATGCTAATTTCTTAACAGGTGTTTTAAAAGTGAATAGACTAATTATTCTAGTACAGACGTATATTTTCTAATTTTCGGAAATTTCGGGGGGGTTTTAACCCCTCTGAATACTCGCCTGCAAGCAGAGGAGGTATTGCGGGATAAGCAGTAGTTTGGTTTGATTTTTGACCAATATCTCTTTCGTAGGGTTCAAAGTAAAATTGAAACTTGAGAAAACTTTTTTATTTTTAGTAGGTACAACGTAGATTTATTAGTGTGTACATGTATAGATTTCATACCGTCTATTTGTCGCTAGTGGTTTTTTTTTTTTAAATTTTCCAGTGAGAATATATAAATAAATATATTTATAACTAAACAAATTTTGTTGTTGGTTTTTACGGTTTTTCTTATTTTACATATTTGTAAGTTTTCCAAGCTCGAGACTAGTTAACAATAATTCGTAGTGAATTATTATTGTCAGTTTTTTGGGAAAAATTGATAAATAGAGAACAATAACATAGTTTAATCACAGCGATGGATAGGATTACATTTTTCAGAGCCGCTATTCGAAAACTCTAACATTAAGCTATGATGCCCTGTCACGTCACAATGCATTCATCTCCACTTCAATTTATTCCCTTTGTTGTTTGTTGTTTTGCCAACAGTGTGCACACATTATTGTTAGACACTCTGTCATATGTATGTAATGTGTGTGCTGGACTTGTTTGTTTTGTACATATTTATGTACGTAAACCCGTGCTATGGTTTTTTTTTATATTTTGTTGTTGGTTTTTACGGTCATTCTTGTTTTACATATTTGTAAGGTTTGCAAGCTCGAGAACAGTTAACAATAATTCGTAGTGAATTACACAAGTTTACAAATTGTGGTCAACTTTTGGATCTGAGCAGATAAGAGCGATTCTTAACTATATTTGATATGCTCAATTCGAATCTGCATTCAGTTTTTCAAGGTTTATTCTAGTTTCCGAGATCTCGCATGATAGCACCATTGTGCTGTTATAGCAGCTTTTAAATCGTGGCACTGCTTGATAAGTAAGTAAAAATGGCAGAATGTTCATAAAAGTATGAACATATAACTACGCCGCTCTAAAATAAGTAAATTTATACAGTCCACTAGAATTTAAGATAATATTGTCATACATACATACATACTTACAAAACAAACAGGTACCTTATACCTAAACCTATCACACATACACATATATGTACACACATACCGTCCACTTGAGGAAAGATAAGTATACACAACCCTCATACAAAACAGATGGTTTCTTAATGTTCAAGTAATGCCCTTGAACAAACAAACAATAGAATCAATAGAACAATATAACATTAGGAACGTTTAGGAACATTAGAAGGTTTAGGAACGTTTCTGTAACGATATTAATGGTTTATTTAATGAAATGAATGCACCCTACGATCGAAACGATGGTTCCATATACAACCTAAAAGCTGCTCTTCTCCACAAGGGGAATAACAAACCATCTATTCCGATTGCTCATGCAGTACGAACGAAGGAATGCTACGAAACAATGCGGAAGATCCTGTGCTGAACCACTTGTAAATCCACAAGACATTTTCCTGCCACCTCTTCACATTAAACTTGGCCTTATAAAGAACTTCGTCAAAGCATTAAACCGTGAAGGACCGGCTTTTCAGTACTTAGTCAAGTTGTTTCCTAAATTGTCATATGCAAAAATCAAAGAAGGAATATTTGTGGGACCTGATATTAGAAAACTAATGGCTGATAAAGAATTTACAAAATGTTTAACGCCCGATGAAGCAGTCGCGTGGGCATCTTTTCAAAATATCGTTCACCACTTTCTTGGTAATCACAAATCCCCTAATTTTGAGGAAATTATTGGCGATATGTTGGAAAATTATCGAAAGTTTGGAGCTCGGGTGTCTCTAAAGATGCATTTTCTGCATTCCCATCTCGATTTCTTTCCCGAAAACTTGGGTGATACGAGCGACGAACAGGGAGAGCGGTTACATCAAGATCCAGCCAAAATTGAAAGACGATACCAAGGATTTTGGGATGAAGGCATGATGAGCGACTATTGTTGGACTCTTATACGCGAAACAGATACTAAACAATACAAAAGGCAAAGTTCCACCAATCTTCATTTCTGATTTGTTACTTTTAAGTTAATAAAATGAATATTATTTGACAAAAATCTTAAAAAATGAATTTGAATTTTGTTGAAAGTTACAAAAAAAATCCTTAAAAATAGAGTTTTTGCCGCATCTGCCTAATATTTTGCTAAAAGTGTTTGCTTGAAATTTCAAGAAGGTATTTCAATGAAAGTCAGTGAGATGCTTTCCAGTAGTATGTAGTATACTCCTGCCAAAAATTATGAAAATCGAATAACAAACAAGCAAGATTTACGGGAAAGTAGTTAACACCCTATTGCCTTTTAGTGATAATTTAATTTAAGTACCACTTACCACAAAAGTGTTTTTACCTTTTCAGGTATTAAAATAGACCTGAGATTAGGATACTACCACAGATCACTACTAGGTATTTCATGTTCGGTTACACCCGAACTTAGTTCCTTACTAGTTTATATTAATGCTAATTTCTTAACAGGTGTTTTAAAAGTGAATAGACTAATTATTCTAGTACAGACGTATATTTTCTAATTTTCGGAAATTTCGGGGGGGTTTTAACCCCTCTGAATACTCGCCTGCAAGCAGAGGAGGTATTGCGGGATAAGCAGTAGTTTGGTTTGATTTTTGACCAATATCTCTTTCGTAGGGTTCAAAGTAAAATTGAAACTTGAGAAAACTTTTTTATTTTTAGTAGGTACAACGTAGATTTATTAGTGTGTACATGTATAGATTTCATACCGTCTATTTGTCGCTAGTGGTTTTTTTTTTTTAAATTTTCCAGTGAGAATATATAAATAAATATATTTATAACTAAACAAATTTTGTTGTTGGTTTTTACGGTTTTTCTTATTTTACATATTTGTAAGTTTTCCAAGCTCGAGACTAGTTAACAATAATTCGTAGTGAATTATTATTGTCAGTTTTTTGGGAAAAATTGATAAATAGAGAACAATAACATAGTTTAATCACAGCGATGGATAGGATTACATTTTTCAGAGCCGCTATTCGAAAACTCTAACATTAAGCTATGATGCCCTGTCACGTCACAATGCATTCATCTCCACTTCAATTTATTCCCTTTGTTGTTTGTTGTTTTGCCAACAGTGTGCACACATTATTGTTAGACACTCTGTCATATGTATGTATGTAATGTGTGTGCTGGACTTGTTTGTTTTATACATATTTATGTACGTAAACCCGTGCTATGGTTTTTTTTTATATTTTGTTGTTGGTTTTTACGGTCATTCTTGTTTTACATATTTGTAAGGTTTGCAAGCTCGAGAACAGTTAACAATAATTCGTAGTGAATTACACAAGTTTACAAATTGTGGTCAACTTTTGGATCTGAGCAGATAAGAGCGATTCTTAACTATATTTGATATGCTCAATTCGAATCTGCATTCAGTTTTTCAAGGTTTATTCTAGTTTCCGAGATCTCGCATGATAGCACCATTGTGCTGTTATAGCAGCTTTTAAATCGTGGCACTGCTTGATAAGTAAGTAAAAATGGCAGAATGTTCATAAAAGTATGAACATATAACTACGCCGCTCTAAAATAAGTAAATTTATACAGTCCACTAGAATTTAAGATAATATTGTCATACATACATACATACTTACAAAACAAACAGGTACCTTATACCTAAACCTATCACACATACACATATATGTACACACATACCGTCCACTTGAGGAAAGATAAGTATACACAACCCTCATACAAAACAGATGGTTTCTTAATGTTCAAGTAATGCCCTTGAACAAACAAACAATAGAATCAATAGAACAATATAACATTAGGAACGTTTAGGAACATTAGAAGGTTTAGGAACGTTTCTGTAACGATATTAATGGTTTATTTAATGAAATGAATGCACCCTACGATCGAAACGATGGTTCCATATACAACCTAAAAGCTGCTCTTCTCCACAAGGGGAATAACAAACCATCTATTCCGATTGCTCATGCAGTACGAACGAAGGAATGCTACGAAACAATGCGGAAGATCCTGTGCTGAACCACTTGTAAATCCACAAGACATTTTCCTGCCACCTCTTCACATTAAACTTGGCCTTATAAAGAACTTCGTCAAAGCATTAAACCGTGAAGGACCGGCTTTTCAGTACTTAGTCAAGTTGTTTCCTAAATTGTCATATGCAAAAATCAAAGAAGGAATATTTGTGGGACCTGATATTAGAAAACTAATGGCTGATAAAGAATTTACAAAATGTTTAACGCCCGATGAAGCAGCCGCGTGGGCATCTTTTCAAAATATCGTTCACCACTTTCTTGGTAATCACAAATCCCCTAATTTTGAGGAAATTATTGGCGATATGTTGGAAAATTATCGAAAGTTTGGAGCTCGGGTGTCTCTAAAGATGCATTTTCTGCATTCCCATCTCGATTTCTTTCCCGAAAACTTGGGTGATACGAGCGACGAACAGGGAGAGCGGTTACATCAAGATCCAGCCAAAATTGAAAGACGATACCAAGGATTTTGGGATGAAGGCATGATGAGCGACTATTGTTGGACTCTTATACGCGAAACAGATACTAAACAATACAAAAGGCAAAGTTCCACCAATCTTCATTTCTGATTTGTTACTTTTAAGTTAATAAAATGAATATTATTTGACAAAAATCTTAAAAAATTAATTTGAATTTTGTTGAAAGTTACAAAAAAAATCCTTAAAAATAGAGTTTTTGCCGCATCTGCCTAATATTTTGCTAAAAGTGTTTGCTATTAAACTCACTAATTTAAGGAAAAAAAAAATTAACCTGATTTTCACAACTTCGTACAAAAAAACCATTTTCAAAATCCAAATTTTTTCAAAAATCGTAAAAATTTCACCAAATTTGGTCAGCTATTGCTCAGCGATGGTTTGATCTTTCCCCAATTTTAGGAAAAAAAAAATTAACGTGATTTTCACAACTTCGTACAAAAAAACCATTTTCAAAATCAAAATTTTTTCAAAAATCGTAAAAATTTTACCAAATTTGGTCAGCTATTGCTCAGCGATGGTTTGATCTTTCCCTACATATTATACGTCGTTAGAAGCGTATTTTAATTTCCTTTCGAACAAGCTATTGCTTCCGTTCGTCGCTTTTGTAAAATTGGCGAAACGATTTTTTGAATGAAGTGATACCTAAAAAACACAAAATTACCGATATCCCGAAATCTTAAATCCATCTTAAAAAACGGAATGCAGATTCGGATTCAGCGTCATAAATTGACTTAGAAACCACTTTTAGTTGCCCAGATCCAAAACCGTGTATACTTGTGTTATTATTGTCAGTTTTTTGGGGAAAATTGGTAAATAGATAGAGAAAAATTACAAAGCTTAATCACAGCGATGGATAGGATTACATGTTTCTGAGTTTCCAGGCTCATCATCAGACCCCTTTTCGGACACTGCGATATGACCCAGTGTCCGCACCAAAGGCGATGTTAGAAAACTCTAACAATAAGCTATGATGCCCTGTGACGTCACATGCATTCATCTCCACTTCAATTTATTCACTTTGTTGTTTGTTGTTTTGCCAAAAGTGTGCACACATTATTGTTGGACATTCTATCATATGTATGTAAGTTGTGTGCTGGACTTGTTTGTTTTGTACATATTTATGTACGTAAGCCCGTGCAATATTTTTTTGTTTTTAATATTTTGTTGTTGGTTTTTACCAGGGTTCGGAAATGTTCACTCTCGTTCGCTCTTATTCGTGCTGCTGAACAATAAAAAATATATATTTGCATTCCTGTTCGCCAATACGACCGCATAAAAAAATCCCCATCGTTCGTATACCCGAACACATGCTCGAATGTTCACATATACCATTACATGTGTACATACATATGGGTAGAATTTTTAAGTATGGATTTTCTTTTCTTTGCCTTCATGCGTTGCGATCATTTTACGTAGCGGTATTTAGTGCAACATATTTGCGCAAAGTTGCGTTCCTTAACATCGTCTCAAAAAATCCTAAAATAATGCAGAACATATTTGGAATTGGCCCAAAATGGTCGGAAAGAAAACCCGAAAAAGTCTCATAAATATTCCAAATAGTGCCAAAAACAATCCTGAAATGAGTCCAAAAAAATAACGAAAAAGTGCCAAAATTATCCCGAAAATTTTCTAAAAATATTCTCCAAAAAGTCCCGAAATGATCCCGAAATGGTCCCGAAGTAATCTCGAACGTATCCCTATACGTCCTTGAATAAATCCCACGCGCTCGGTATACCTAATATGCCACTCAAGATACATGCATATGCTTTCAATCGAAGTACATATGTATGTACATTTACTACTCCAACATTAGTGGTAACCAGAATGAAAACGGCAAACGACAAGCGGCATCTGTCAAATTATTTTTACACGTGTTCTTATGGGGAGGAATTTTTTGAACACGACGCGACAAAGCGGCAATTAATCACAGATGCCGCTGTCGCCAGATTAAATCTAATTCTACTTTGACAAGCGGCAGATGGTGGCATTTGGTTTTTTTGACGATAAAAACGAAAGGAAGAGTAAATAACTTGTAAAATAAGTTCCAATTATTACAGAATATGTCTCTTTCACACTTTTTACAACATTTTTTGCTACTTTTCGCACCTGTCGCCCCTGCTCTCATTATAATCATGTCGCCAATGCTTGCCGTCGTCTTCATTGTGGACGGACCTATTCTGCGAATGTTCCACACAACAATGTTCTTCAGCTTAGAACATGAACAACAAAATGATTATTCAGGCACATGTACATACATCTGGTATATACAGTGATGGCAAGCAACATGTACATACATCTGGTATATGCAGTGATGGCAAGCAACATGTATATACATCTGGTATATGGGTCAATTTAAAAAAAACGCAATTTTTGCGTCCCTGCACTTTACACTACTATTTTAGGTAAAAAACAAATTTAAAAAAAAAAAAAAAAAAATGGGAGAGTGATCACCGAGGAATGTGTAACAAAAAAACATAATTCTCAAATTTGTATGTTTGTTTTTTTGTTTATTCAGAATGGTGTTTTCTTTCTCCCTCTGACTCCTTTCATACAAAAGCATGTGTCCCCCGTTAGGATTTTTAGTAAACAAATTAAAATAAAATCAAGAAAAAAGTTACTGGGCAACATTTAATAACAGTTTTGGAATTATTGGGTTTCTTTCTTTTGTTTTCATTTGATATAGTTGTCAAAAATTAATTAGTGCAAATTTGGCGTTGAAAAGAAAAGTTGTCCCCACAATTTGCATTGAGCGTCACTTTTTTATAAATCAAGAAATATCAGCAGTTTTCAATTTTCATTTAAATACAAGTAAATAACGTAAGAAAAGTACAAACTTTAATTATTACAATAGTGAAAAAGCGAAAAAAACTATTAAAAAAAGTGTGGATTTGCGTAGTTTATGTGAACACCATGGTAAGGGCGCGATAAAAATTCTTGAGCGTCACGCTAATTTTTTTAAAAGTGAATATGTTAAATGTAAAAAATTAAAGTTGACAATCATTGTTTACATGGTCTCAACTCATTTTTTTATAATTTGTGAATTTGGGAAATAAATTGCCTACGGAAAAAACCAAAATAGGCAAACATTTCATGAGCATCACTTTTCATACATATTGCTTCATAGCTTAAAATGCTTAATTTTGATTTTATTTTTTAATTTTCAAGAGTAAAACAACAAAATTAACGGCGGCTGAAAGAGCAAGGAAATATCGCGAGAAAATAAAGCTCGATAAAGCGCGTATGTGTATAAGTTTCTTCAATAACTACTTCCTTTTTTAAAATTTTGTTAAAGACATCAAAGAATATGTACATGTTTAGTTTCGTATGAAAATTTTTGTTTTTTTAAGAATTTTTGTTTTCTTTTATTTACTTTTTGTAAAAAATAAACTTTTTTTCGTTACACTTTAAATTTGGCATTATTTCTTGTTTACGTGCAACAAAATCTCTTGATCGTCACAAAATATCTTGAGCGTCACACTTAGTTTTTTTTCCTTAAAACGGTTATATTTGCAGTTTTTTTAAATACATTGTTACAAGACTATTACTTTGCAAGTAACCCCTTAGTTCAAGTCTTTTTTTTAACAAAAATTTACATATTTTCATCTTGATCGTCACAAAATATCTTGAGCGTCACACTCAGTTTTTTTCCTTAAAATGCTTATAAATGCAGTTTTTTTAAATACATTGTTACAAGCCTATTAGTTTGCAAGTAACCCCTTAGTTCAAGTCTCTTTTTAACAATAATTTACATATTTTCATCTTAAAATTTGTAAATAACTAGTCACTTAAAAAAAAAATAAATCAAGGTGAATCGTGATTTTGTGTTTATAATCGAAAAGGTGACTTTGGCAGAAGTGAATCTTGAAAAACAAAAGAACAACATAGTAAACTTGAATCTCAAATATTTTTGCATTTTCAGCGATTTTTTATACATATTTGGTGTGTGACGCTCAAGATAGAAATCATAGAAAACCTAAAAAAAAACAAAAATATTGATTTTTTTGAGAGCCTAAAGGTCCCACCGGATTCTTCATCAATTTCTACATAAATTGGCCACTTTTACAGGCGAATTGGAAAAACTTAAAAAATAAGCAAAAAAAACTCGTTGTGTACGTTTTTTTTGAAATTGACCCATGTATTAATAAACGGTTTTGTTAAATTATTACCAGTACAGCGTCTTTCATTATCTTGTACATATTTGGTCCAATCGAACCGGATCCATGGATTCATTAATACGTCAAAGGGCCTCGATTAAGGCTCAAATCACGCGCATAGAAAACTATATACAAAAGACCGAGTGCGCAGCCGCCGATATCAAAGTACGCTGCGCTATGATAGACAACATTATCAAACAATTTGATATCGTGCAGACAACTATCGAACAGTCCGTATCAGAAGAAAAATTTCAGGATGAATTAAATGCACGTAATGAATTTGCAACTAATAGCCATAAAGTCAAACCCAAAATGTTCAGCATACTCGACAAAGCTGCCAATGCGTTCGGTAGCCCCTTTCGCTGCGATGGTGCTACACCCAGAGAAAAATGCATGGAATTTTAACTATTTTCACTTAGAACTAACTATTTTTACCAATGGTTTTGCAGTTAATATGAAAATCGTCATTCTAACTATGCCTGCACTTCAGATGTGTTTTGGCTATAAACATTATGAAATCAACTACGAAAATAGTTGAACTAAATTAACAAACACACCTGGCTTGAAGTGTGTCCATATGTAAAATGAATATTCTCCGTAGTGGGAATAATAATATTAATATTAATATTAAATATTTTTACGTCATTTTAAATATGTTTCAACTTCGATTGTTGTGTCAACATATTGAACTTATTTTGTTGTTGGTTTTTGCGGTCTTTCTTGTTTTACATATTTGTAAGTTTTTGCAAGCTCGAGACACAGAGAAACAATAATTCGTAATGAATTTTAATTGTCAGTTTTTTTTTTTTGGGAAAAATTGATAATTGGAGAAAAATTACATTGTTAAATCACAGCGATGGATAGGATTACATGTTTCAGAGTTTCCAAGCTCATCATCAGATCCCTTTTCGGACACTGGGATATGAACCAGTGTCTGCACCAAAGCCGCTGTTAGGAAATTCTAACATCTAAGCTATGATGCCCTGTGACGTCACAATGCATTTATCTCCACTTCAATTAATTCCCTTTTTGTTTGTTTGTTCTTGCCAACAGTGAGCACACATTGTTGTTAGACCTTCGGTCATGCGAACGAATCCGTGTGCTGGACTTTTTTGTTTGTACATATGTATGTACGTAAACCCGTGCTACGGTTCTTAATATCTTGTTGTTGGTTTTTGCGGTCTTTCTTGTTTTACATATTTGTAAGTTTTTGCAAGCTCGAGACACAGAGAAACAATAATTCGTAATGAATTTTAATTGTCAGTTTTTTTTTTTGGGAAAAATTGATAATTGGAGAAAAATTACATTGTTAAATCACAGCGATGGATAGGATTACATGTTTCAGAGTTTCCAAGCTCATAATCAGATCCCTTTTCGGACACTGGGATATGAACCAGTGTCTGCACCAAAGCCGCTGTTAGGAAATTCTAACATCTAAGCTATGATGCCCTGTGACGTCACAATGCATTTATCTCCACTTCAATTAGTTCCCTTTTTGTTTGTTTGTTCTTGCCAACAGTGAGCACACATTGTTGTTAGACCTTCGGTCATACGAACGAATGCGTGTGCTGGACTTTTTTGTTTGTACATATGTATGTACGTAAACCCGTGCTACGGTTCTTAATATTTTGTTGTTGGTTTTTGCGGTCTTTCTTGTTTTACATATTTGTAAGTTTTTGCAAGCTCGAGACACAGAGAAACAATAATTCGTAATGAATTTTAATTGTCAGAAAAGACGCATTAGATGCAAAATATTTTGTGCGGGGTTACGGTTTATAAAACAAAATACAAGATATAACCAATATTAAGACTAAAGGGGTTGGCATAAGCATAATGAGAACGCCAGCTAAGAGGTGGCGACTTCTAATCTAGGTGTTATGTGACACCGTACCGACTAGTCTAATTCCAAGACGGCAAGTTTACAACACCGGCTGAATTAAAATGTCGCCTACCAAATATCGGGGTCAATTTATGAAACCTTACCACGAAGGCATGGGACTCTGCCGTTGAGGACAGGATACGCTCTGAGCTCGCAATATCAACACAAGGGGAAAAAACGAGAGCGCCCATTAAACAAAATGTTCAATGTGTTTTATTTTTTGATTTTTTAGAATGAATATGAAATTTTTCACATTGGCGGCTTCTGTAAAAACACCTCAAAACACAGTGAAAAAAATGAAAAAAGTAGTACTACAAATAAGAGAGAGCGACACATTACTCATACGATTGATTTTGAATTGAGGTTTTTTTTACAACAATTTTCGTGCATGCATGAAAATGGTAATGCATTCCACTTTTTCCCACTGGGATGCATTCGGTTTTTGTACGTCTTATTTCCATAAATGATCCTGAAATGTTTCTTGTTTTTGAATAATTTCATATTGAGCTACTGAGATATGTGTCACATGATGTGGCAACTACTCTATCAACTACATACCCTAAGAGTTTAAAACAACTGTATGTACATAGAAGAATACAAGATAGTATAGTATGGAGCCACATCCTGACACATAGTTTCGTGAATATGTAAAAGAACTCTATAGAAATAATTTTTATGTTTAAACAAATGCTACAATCAAATACAATGCTGTCGATTTATCTTATTTGTTATTACTTTCACATTTATTTTTGTTGTCTCTATAATGACATTTTGTCTGTTCTTTGTAATGGTACGCATATTTGATTTTCTTAAAGATATATGTATGTAGATCCGGCAATCAACAAAAGAATTATTTAGCATATGCAAGTGTGAATAAAATCGTGTAGTTATTCGCCAATCTTACAAATTGAACATATATGGGTCAATTTCAAAAAAAACGCAATTTTTGTGTCCCCGCACTTTACACTACTATTTTAGGTAAAAAACAAATTTAAAAAAAAAAAACAAAAATGGGACAGTGATCACCGAGGAATATGTAACAAAAAAACATAATTCTCAAATTTGTATATTTGTTTTTTTTGTTTATTCAGTATGGTGTTTTGTTTCTCCCTCTGACTCCTTTCATACAAAAGCATGTGTCCCCGTTAGAATTTTTAGTAAACAAAATAAAATAAAATCAAGAACAAAGTTACTGGGCAACATTTAATAACAGTTTTCGAATTATTGGGTATCTTTCTTTTGTTTTGATTTGATATAGTTGTCAAAAATTAATTAGTGCGAATTTGGCGTTGCAAAGAACAGTTGTCTCCACAATTTGCATTGAGCGTCACTTTTTTATAAATCAAGAAATATTAGCAGTTTTCAATTTTCATTTAAATAAAGTAAATAAAGTCAGAAAAGTACAAACTTTAATTATTACAATAGTGAAAAAGCGAAAACAAAAACTATTAAAAAAAGTGTGGATTTGCGTAGTTTTTGTGAACACCATGGTAAGGGCGCGATAAAAATTCTTGAGCGTCACGCTAATTTTTTTAAAAGAAACCCAAAACAACAATAATTTTTCGCTGCAGAAAAAATTATTAATAGGTCTATAGCTCCTATTGAACCAGGATACTTCAAAAGTGAATATATTAAATGTAAAATATTAAAGTTGACAATCATTGTTTACATGGTCTCAACTCATTTTTTTTATAATTTGTGAATTTGGGAAATAAATTGCCTACGGAAAAAACCAAAATAGGCAAGCATTTCATGAGCATCACTTTTCATACAAATTGCTTCATAGCTTAAAATGCTTAATTTTGATTTTATTTTTTAATTTTCAAGAGTAAAACAACAAAATTAACGGCGGCTGAAAGAGCACGGAAATATCGAGAGAAAATAAAGCTCGAAAAAGCGCGTATGTGTATAAGTTTCTTCAAGAATTACTTCCTTTTTTAAAATTTTGTTAAAGACATCAAAGAATATGTACATGTTTAGTTTTGTATGAAAATTTTTGTTTTTTGAAGAATTTTTGTTTTGAGTTATTTTTATTTTCTGTTTTTCCGACAGGGTGAATGCTAGATTTATATTGGAACGATTTTCCGTCATCCCTTGTCAATTTTTGTTTGTTTACAAACCGGTTTCGGCGATCCGCCATCTTCAGTGTAAGTTTTCGAACGAAAAGATGGCGGATCGCCGAAACCGGTTTGTAAACAAACAAAAATTGACAAGGGATGACGGAAAATCGTTCCAATGTAAATCTAATTTTTGTTTTCTTTTATTTACTTTTTGTAAAAAATTAACTTTTTTTCGTTACACTTTAAATTAGGCATTATTTCTTGTTTACGTGCAACAAAATCTCTTGATCGTCACAAAATGTCTTGAGCGTCACACTTATTTTTTTTTCCTTAAAACGCTTATATTTGCAGTTTTTTTTAAATAAATTGTTACAAGACTATTACTTTGCAATTAACCCATTAGTTCAAGTCTTTTTTAAACAAAAATTTACATATTTTCATCTTGATCGTCACAAAATATCTTTAGCGTCACACGCAGTTTTTTTCCTTAAAACGCTTATATTTGCAGTTTTTTTAAATAAATTGTTACAAGCCTATTACTTTGCAAGTAACCCCTTAGTTCAAGTCTTTTTTTTTAACAAAAATTTACATATTTTCATCTTAAAATTTGTAAATAACTAGTCACTTAAAAAAAAAACATAATCAAGGTGAATCGTGATTTTGTGTTTATAATCGAAAATGTTATTTTCGCTAAAGTCAATCTTGAAAAACAAAAGAACATCATAGTAAACTTGAATTTCAAATATTTTTCCATTTTCAGCGATTTTTTATACATATTTGGTGTGTGACGCTCAAGATAGAAATCATAGAAAACCTAAAAAAAAACCAAAAATATTGATTTTTTTGAGAGCCTAAAGGTACCACCGGATTCTTCATCAATTTCTACATAAATTGGTCACTCTTACAGGCGAATTGGAAAAACTTTCAAAATAAGCAAAAAAAAACTCGTTGTGTACGTTTTTTTTGAAATTGACCCATATGTGAACATTCGAGCATGTGTTCGGGTATACGAACGATGGGGATTTTTTTATGCGGTCGTATTGGCGAACTGGAATGCAAATTTGCCTTTTTAATAATTGAATAATTCGAACCCTGAAAGTAAGTATCAAGTTACCGAATACGAGTATACTTCTAATTAGTTTTACTTTTAGCGGTACCAAAATCACTGATGACCCCCCCGGTTCAGAGGTAATAGGATAAACATATGACTTAAATCATTGTTATTTTTATGTTTCACAAAGGAATTATAAAAAAAATATATGCTTTTTATATATCTTAGAAATTAAATTGGCAAGCTCGATTTATTTGTGTATTTAAGAGTTTCTATACTTCATATCCCAATTATGTAATTAGTTTACTACATATGTCATATACATATGTATGTCATTTTAAATAGCTTATTCAATTATTTTCATTATAAGGTTAAATTGAAGCTTCGCCGAGATGCAAGTGTTGGCTTTTCAAATATATGTACATACATACATATGTTGCTGGAAAGTCGCACCGGCTAACGCAAAAACGTGTTGCATATTTCCAATTTTAAGTATGTTAAGTATAAATTTTATGGTAAAAGATAAGATGTATTTTTTAGGTATATCTTACAGCATAAGGAAATCTCACAAGCAATCTTGTCTACTTTACCTGGGACTGAAGTACAGACTTTTGGCGAAAGTGTTCATGTGTATAGCTGCCAGATAATATCTGGTAATGAAAAAAAAATTTTTGTTATTGCTTTAAAGTTGAGCTCTTAGATCGAAAACTGGAGTGCGAAGCAAGTAAGCTTTACTGAGACTTTTTGGAAAACTTGATGGCACCATTTTTATACGATGACTAAAGATAAAATAATGATGAATGTACACATTTCAATAAAATCGTTCCTTAAACCTTTCACTACTTTATGGGAGGAGCATATGATGTTTTTTTAAAAGCAGATATGTATGTAAAACTATTTGAAAACTATAAATGATTTGTTTTCAGTGTCTGGATAAAAATGTGCTAATAAAAGAAGAAGCTAAACCAAAATATACCTACTAAAACCAGGTAAACGCGATAAAAGGCTTTGTGGAAAATCGCTTTTTCTAAAATAGTGATATTAGTATTGTTTATGAAACTGCTTAAAATTTGTTTTCAAATATTCTTAACAAGTAAAGTGAATGTAATGTAAATTTTTAAAACACTTGTTGGAATAAACATACAATTTCATTATCACAGTGGAAAGTTAACTTATATTCCACCGTTAACTCTAGCTTTTCAATTGTCAAGGTGAGTTTAACCGGGGTACTTCGGGTTTCCATAGCAATTGTTAAATTTATTTTTTTCAGGCAAAAAACCCAGCGTATTGTTAGCTTAATAGTTAGCAATGCGTGATAAAATTTCTCTGATGAGTGAAGTTAGCAACTTCCGAAATGGATCTATAAGAAAAGCTATGGCGGTTGTCTCTAAATTTTTCCTGTTCAACTCAACAAAACTTTTAATAATTAATAAAAAAAATTATTAAGAAACCCAAAAACAACAATAATTTTTCGCTGCAGAAAAAATTATTAATAGGTCTATAGCTCGTACCGAACCAGGATACTTCAAATATAAAGACCAAAAACACAAGCTTGTTGTTTGTGTAAAAATCTCAGTAACAAAAACCAAGAGCACATGGTTGGCAAACTGTGACACCAAAGCAGACTTGCAAAAAAAATCCATCATGATACCAAATCTAAAACGTCAAATGGCGTTGTTGGTACATGAATTGGTAAAAAGTTGATTGAACAGGGCGTTTAGAAGGCAAAAAACCCAGCGTATTGTTAGCTTAATAGTTAGCAATGCGTGCCAAAATTTCTCTGATGAGTGAAGTTAGCAACTTCCGAAATGGATCTATAAGAAAAGCTAGGGCGGTTGTCTCTAAATGTTTCCTGTTCAACTCAACAAAACTTTTAATAATTAATAAAAAAAATTATTAAGAAACCCAAAAACAACAATAATTTTTCGCTGCAGAAAAAATTATTAATACATAGGTCTATAGCTCGTACCGAACCAGGGTTTTTTCATAATTTTAAAAGCCGAAATAGTTGCAACTGGAAATCAGCTGTTTTGTGTTTTTCGAACCAACAAGTTTTAAAGATTGGATTAACTTTCTGTTAAATTTATCGACGGAATGAATTTAACAAGCACTACTGAAAGTAAACTTTTGTTTGTAGCAGATATAAATTTAAGTAGGCAGTAGAGAAAAGGCCCTAAAAGTGAATTTCTGACGAGAGCCTTTCACGTTATATAAAAGTCTTTTGAAAGACAATAAGCTATTTATTTAGAAATTCTTATAAAAGTTACATTGAAAGAACTTGTTTTGAAGATTGTTGCGCCAGAATTGGCAACGTCCTTCAAAATGGTTCTACATACAGGAATGACCAGGGTTTTACCCGGCCAAGGGCTGTTATTTCAGTGTAACCCAGTCCAATTTGTCCAGTCCCACTCCCAAATTGTCATCCTCGGAGCAATCCCTTGCAGCAGGGTTGTTCCAATGTCTCTACTTACGGGCTGGTATCGAATCCAACCCCGGACCAAGAGACTGGATCTGCTGCGTCTGCTGGAAGAAAATATATGTCAAACGTTCACATTCTGTTGAATGCAGTATATGCAAGAGATGGTTGCACAGATCTGGATGCTCAGGGCTTAACCGTGCCATCCCCATAAACCGTACTTTTTTCAGTACTTTTGAGGCACCTTGTTGTTCGCGCGCATGCGCGTCCCGCGGTTCTCGTCGCTCCGGCGCACACACACCGCACCTACCATCATCAAATGGCCACAACAGTGGCCCGGTCTCCACGACCAGCAGCCTTGCTGCTCTCGCCTCACCTCAGTCCCCACTCTCGTCCTCCCCTACTTCCAGCATGCACGTGGGTCAGGAACATAACCTCCTCGTACCTTTCACCACGTGCACTGTTTGTCGGCAAAGATTATATACGCCTGCGGCATCAGTTAAGTGCAATAACTGCTTGGCCTGTGCCACATCCATATGTGCTCTGGGCTTGCAAACAGGAACCTTCGGACGGATGCATTTATAGCCCCTTGTGCAGTACTCAGCCGCCCTCAACGCCACACAACATCGGCCAAGGCACGCTGAATCCTAGACTGCGTCACAGCTTGGGACTAAGCCTACCTCCATCTAGGCAACCAAATCCGTCCCTTACCCCCAGCATGCCTTCACCCTCCCTCCCGACACACTTCAAAATCCTACAGCTGAACTGCAACGGATTAGCTGGAAAGATCGCGGAGATAACAGACTTTATGAAGTCGAACAACATGTAACTGGCCGCCATTCAGGAGACCAAAGTGAACGCTAACTCGGACTTACGTACTCGAGATAGGTACAATGTGCATAGGATAGACGGGCGGCCTTGCATTCATCACACACCATACTACCCTTGAATGCCAGGGCATAGCAGTCCGGACAGGCGACGTCGACCTGCGAGTGATAAATATATACATTCCCCCTGTTACGTGCTGCCCCGTGATTATCGCCCTGATATTAGTGCGTTGTTAAGGGGCGATAACTGCAAGCAGCAGATAGCAGAGGGCACGCACTCGCAGAGCAAATAGGCAACTCGGCATTCCGTACATTGAATAGAGATGCCCCCACTAGGGTGGCAGGTAACTTCCACAGTTCGCCAGACATCTCCATTTCAAGTGCGGGCCTTATCAACCACGTTAACTGGCGACCAATGCTTACACTGGCATCAGACCACCTACCCATCCTACTAAAAATCGAACGACCGTCCGACTTCATAACGACAGAAAAACCAACGTACATCAACTTTAGTAAAGCGGACTGGGATCGCTTCACGGACTTTACAGAGCACTCCTTCGCTGACCTACCCACACCGACGGACGTATGCAAAGGTGAGAAAGAGTTTCGCAAAGTAATCGATTCAGCCTCCGGCCGCTTCATTCCTGCTGCCAGAATCCCGGAAATTCGGCTGAATTCCCCTGCGGAAGCAGCGGCAATGGCAAGAGAACGTGACCAAGTGAGACTCTTGAACCCCGCAGATCTAAGAATAAAGGATCTCAACGCAGAAATCCGTCATACGGTCAATGACTACAAATTGAAAAAGTGGAAAGAACACCTAGAGTCATGCAACCTCTCCGGCGGTGTCGGCAAACTATGGTCGACAGTCAAGGCCCTATCCAACCCGACCAAATACAATGACAAAGTCGCCATTGCTTTCGGCGATAGCGTCAAATCGGGCCCCAGGAAATGCTCGAGCGCATTCTGCCGGCAATTTATACTGCATTCTCCTGCGGATAGGGCTAAGAGGAAAGTCATTCGACGTGCGCACAAACACAAACACACAGCCGCGCCCATTGTCGTCTCCGCTGCAGAGGTTAAGGAAGCTATAAGGAAGACGAAACCTTCTAGATCACTCGGACCCGACGGAATTGCAATGAAGATGCTGAAACACCTCGGCCACGAGGGGCACAAGTACTTGGCGGCTCTATTCAACCTCTCACTGACCACCTTCGTTATACCAGATATCTGGAAACACGCGACTGTGGTCCCCCTCCTAAAACCTGGGAAGCCGGCGAATCAAGGAGATTCTTATCGTCCGATATCTCTCCTCTCGCCGGTAGTGAAGTTGTTAGAGGCTATCTTGCTCCCATACTATACTGCAAACCTGCAACTGGCCAATCATCAACATGGCTTCCGTAAAAATCACAGCACAACATCGGCATTGAATGTCATCACGACGCAGATTAACTTCGGTTTTAACCAACACCAACCAAACCACAGGACGGTTCTCGTGGCACTTGACCTGTCGAAAGCCTTCGACACAGTCAACCACGCCACACTCCTTAAAGACCTGGAGGAGACACCGCTTCCTGCCGGCCTAAAACGATGGACCGCCAACTACCTAAACGGTCGGCTGGCGTAAGTGCAGTTTCGAAACGAGAGATGTAGACCTAGAAGAATTAGACAAGGGGTTCCGCAGGGTGGTGTCCTTTCACCCCTTCTCGTTAATTTCTACATCTCGAACCTCCCTCCTCCACCAGAGGGGGTCTCCATCATTTCGTACGCTGACGACTGCACTGTGATGCCACGGGCAAAGGACCTTCCACGGACGAACTATGTACCAGACTCAACCACTACCTGCGCGATCTTTCCAGCTTCTTCACAGAGCGGAACCTGACACTGTCCCCGACTAAATCTACAGCGACATTATTTACCACGTGGAATGCGCAGATGGGGCAGGAGTTGAATGTCCACGTAGATGGTGTTCCACTACCTACAGTCAACCACCCCAAAATTCTAGGGGTTACATTCGACAATAGCCTCACCTTCGCTAATCATGCCACCGCAATAGCTTCAAAGGTACAAAGCCGCAACAAGATCCTCAAGTCACTGGCCGGCAGTACTTGGGGCGAAGACAAAGAAACCGTTTGCTTATGTCTCCTGAGTCTCACCTTCACCAGGAGGCTAAAATGCTCAACTTTCGCGATCACGCGGATCTTTTAAGTAGGCAGTTCCTTCTGAACTGTCATAGACCCAGTCATCCAAATCGACAGCTATTGGATTAAACTCCGCCCCCCAGAGACATAAGGAAACATCACCGAAAGCATTATGATGAGATCCGGCATCATATCTCGTTGCCGTTTGATCTTCGGGACCATAGGCGGGCCCGAAAGGACCTCCACACTGAGTCGGTGGACAGATCCCTCAGATCCCGGCCTGTGAACCCCGTTATTGGTGCCCAACCACCCGTTCTTGCTGAGAAAGAACGTGTCCTTTCGAGGGAGACTAGAGTCATGATGGCTCAACTTCGGTCTGGACATTGCAATAGGCTGAACTCCTATTTGTCCAGACTGAAAACCACCATACCGAACACATGCCCTGCATGCGGTATGGTCCCCCATGACACGCAACATCTCTTTTCGTGTTCTTCGGAACATACTCTTCTAACTCCCCTATCACTTTGGTCCAACCCTGTTGAAACAGCGCGTTTCCTTGGACTTCCGTTAGAAGAGCCCGATGACAACTAGGAGTGTACTGGCCCTTTGGGCAGGGCGAAGCACTGCTAACAACAACAACAATAAAATGTCTATCGAAAGATTTTTAGCTGTAAATGCAATTTTGATTGATTCCAGAAGAAGTTTCATATAAATTTTTTGTGGACTTGGGAACATGTATACATTTGCGAAATATTAAACTGAAAAAAGATTATTGATTCCAGAAGAAGTTTCATATAAATTTTTTGTGAACTTGGGAACATGTATACATTTGCGAAATATTAAACTATATTTTTATACCTTTCATGAACATGAAATGGTATTATAACTTTGGTTTGTAAGTATGAAAAGAAGAAGAGATAGACCCACTATTAAGTATACCGGAATGACAAGGCGATGAGCTTAGTTGATTTAGCCATGTCGCCTGCCTGTTTCACCGCAAACTATCCCCTCAGTTTTACATTCAATAGAGTGTTATATTTGTCAAACGAAAGTACTTGGCGTTGGAAGATCAAGAAGAGTAACCTATGCCAGCGTACCTATAGTGACATTACCAGTACTACATTCAACGGCAGTTGCGGATCCAGTTCCATTGTCAACAGTAATATCTGAGTGCGGGGATTCAAGTTGTACTGAATTTCGCATGGGAAACGAGAGAAACGATCTGTCACAAGCACAACTTAATGATTGGATAAGAGATTTGGAACTATCCAAGGAAAAGGTCGAGATCCACACTTCTCGTATGCAACAATTTAAATTTGTATCATCCGATGTTAAGGTGATATATTGTAGAACTCGTCATGGACTATTTTACAAACACTATACCAAGAAAGACAGTATATGCTACTGCAATGACATTCCTGGTTTATTCAAAGAGTTTTGTCAAACATATGATTCAAAAAAGTGGCGATTGTTCATAGACAGCAATAAGCTGAGTTTAACGGCTGTATTATTGCATATTGGTAACAAAAAGCCCAAAAGCGCATGCAGTAAATACAAAGGAAACCTACTAGGAAATGCAAAAACTACTCAAATTTATCAAATATGAAGAGCATGATTGGAAAATATGTTCCGATCTCAAAGTCGTTGCAATGCTATGCGGTCTACAAAGTGGCTGCACCAAGCACTGCTGGTTCCTCTGCAAGTGGGAGAGCCGAGCTCCTAAGGACCACAACGTCAGAAAAGATTGGCCGGAAAGAGTCGAGTTAACCGTTGGTGTGGATAACATCAAATACACCCCTCTTGTCAAGAAAGAGAAAATCATATTTCCACCGTTACACATCAAGCTCGGTCTGATTATAAACTGTGTTAAGGGTTTGGACAAAGAAGGCGAAGCATTCGACTATTTGAAACCAATATTCCAGATATTTCTCAAGCCAAGATAGAGGAAGGTATTTTTGTTGGACCATTAATAAAAAAGTTGATCAACAATAATCAATTCAAAGGACTACTCTCATCAGTTGAGGAAGCAGCGTGGTAATCCTTTGAAAAGGTCGTTGCTTCTTTTCTCGGTAGACCCAAAAGCCCTAAATACGAGCAGATAGTGAACGACTTAATCAATAACACTGGATCACAAATTCCAACTTTTTTTCTGCACCAGAGACGCCATAGTGAAATTCCTATGTAAAATCACCTCCTAATTCCGAAAATCAAGGTTATTTTTACTTGAATGGTACCGTTTTTGAGATATTTACGATTTACCGTTATTTCAAAAAACAAAAAAGATGGCTCCTCTTAATCGTGTATATCTCAAGAACAAACTGAGCTCTTCCAAAACAGTTTGAAAAATTTGAAAGCTTATAAAATTTACTATAATCAGTACATACAACACTTTTTGCTAGGTCCTGCAGATTCAAACATATTAAACAATCATTACGGATTTTTTTAATTTTTTTTGTAAAAATATAAAAAAAATTGTACTTTGCGAGGAAGCATCTCGAAAACTTTTTGTTTTTTTGCAGATATTTTTTCCCCCCTCTAAGCTCTGTTTTATTGCAAAAAAAACAAGCTATCAGTGAACAAAATCGATGAACTAATACAAAAGTTATAAGCATTCAAGTAAATATATCCATTTAATACTTAAGTACCCTACAAATAATAGCATATGTACATATGGTTCTGTCTTAACTCTATGATCTTATTTTATAATTGAAAAAGTTATGTGTCTTGTTTTGACGCTTATTTAGATTAGGATCGGTTTCTCTTATGAGAAACCAACAGTAGTCGCCCATCATAGCGACATCCCAGAATCCTTGATACCGACTTTCAATCACTTTCATTTGCTGGTGAAACTTTTCGCCATGCTCGTCACTTTCGTCGCCAAGATTTTGCGGGAAAAGATTTAAGTGGGAGTGTAAGAAATTAATTTTTAAAGACATACATATTTACTCCTCAAAGAAAATAAAAAAGTAAATTAGATAAATACATAAGTGACACATTAGTATATAATTTTCTTAGGCTGGATTTATCTTTCAATTCAGAACAAATTTTTTGTTTTTATTTTTCCCGTTCTTGTTTGTTCGGAACTGGACGATGAATTCAGATTTATGGCTATATATTCTCATGTAAATTTATGTAATATATAATTTATTATAATATGTTTTTTTATTTACCCATTTCCGCACAGTTTTTGATTAAGTCGTTCACTATCATCTCGTAGTTAGGACTTTTGTGTTTGCCTAAAAAAGAAGTAACGACCTTTTCAAAAGAATCCCACGCCGCTGCCTCCACTGGTGACAATAGTTCTTTGAAATGGTTATTGGTCATCATTTTCCTTATTTGCGGTCCCACAAAAATGCCTTCCTTTATTTTTGCTTCTGAAATCTCTGGGAAGATTGTCTTCAAATGATGAAAAGCTTCGCCTTCTTTGTCCAAAGCCTTCACAAAGTTTGTAGTACAAATATAGCAGTCCGTTGAATGGCAAGTTGGTTCCCTCCACTTCATTGGTGTAATAAATTTCACACGTCGCCTAAATAGATAGTTTCAGAAATTAGTCAGCTATGCATTAAAAGGGAACAAATTCCTAATTTTTACAACGTACCTTTTTGTTCGGGTTTCCGAAGAAATCAATTCGACTCGGCATGTGGTGCACACAGTGTTCGGTGTCCATGGTTTTTAGGCTCAATTCCAAAACACTTATAGTATGTAACTTTCAAAGGATTTGAAAACACACGTCTCATACTTTTAATAATAAATTGACCGCAGATGAAACAGAACATATCTGGATCATTTGTACACTCAAACTCTCGCGCCCTTTTATTCATTTTTTATTTTTAAGTAAATGACGGGTTATAAACTGCAATTATAAACTGAACAGTATCCGGCGAACCTTGCAGATGTTATGAAGGAACAAGGCGCATGTACTCTTATTTATACTTAGATCCAGTAGAAATTCAAGCCTACCTAAACAAAAAGGTTCCTAGTTCTACAAAGAAAACACTACCTGCCTCAAAAATATGCTCTTGTTTAAAATGTACCTAGGTTTGAAAAAACGACACTAACAGCTTTTTGTATCTAATAACTTTTCGAAAATCTACCTGCTAACTAACTGATATACGAATACTAACACATATGTACCAGTAGGGTACTTAAGCATTAAATGGATATATTTACTTGAATGCTTATAACTTTTGTATTAGTTAATCGATTTTGTTCACTGATAGCTTATTTTTTTTGTAATAAAACAGAGCTTAGAGGGGGGGAAAAATATCTGCAAAAAAACAAAATGTTTTCGAGATGCTTCCTCGCAAATTAATTATGCGAAAATGGGTAAATACACTGGTTTACAGCCAAAATGCACCAGAGACGCCATAGTGAAATTCCTATGTAAAATCACCTCCTAATTCCGAAAATCAAGGTTATTTTTACTTGAATGGTACCGTTTTTGAGATATTTACGATTTACCGTTATTTCAAAAAACAGAAAAGATGGCTCCACTTAATCGTTGAAAGCTGATAAAATTTACTATAATCAGTACATACAACACTTTTAGCTAGGTTCTGCAGATTCAAACATATTGAACAATCATTACGGATTTTTTAAATTTTTTTTGTAAAAATATAAAAAAATTTGTACTTTGCGAGGAAGCATCTCGAAAACTTTTTGTTGTTTTGCAGATATTTCCCCCCCCCCCCCCCCCCCCTCTAAGCTCTGTTTTATTACAAAAAAAATAAGCTATCAGTGAACAAAATCGATGAACTAATACAAAAGTTATAAGCATTCAAGTAAATATATCCATTTAATGCTTAAGTACCCTACTGGTACATATGTGTTAGTATTCGTATATCAGTTAGTTAGCAGGTAGATTTTCGAAAAGTTATTAGATACAAAAAGCTGTTAGTGTCGTTTTTTCAAACCTAGGTACATTTTAAACAAGAGCATATTTTTGAGGCAGGTAGTGTTTTCTTTGTAGAACTAGGAACCTTTTTGTTTAGGTAGGCTTGAATTTTTACTGGATCTAAGTATAAATAAGAGTACATGCGCCTTGTTCCTTCATAATATCTACAAGGCTCGCCGGATACTGTTCAGTTTATAATTGCAGTTTATAACCCGTCATTTACTTAAAAATAAAAAATGAATAAAAGGGCGCGAGAGTTTGAGTGTACAAATGATCCAGATATGTTCTGTTTCATCTGCGGTCAGTTTATTGTTAAAAGTATGAGACGTGTGTTTGTGTTTGTTGTAAAAATTAGGAATTTGTTCCCTTTTAATGCATAGCTGACTAATTTCTGAAACTATCTATTTAGGCGACGTGTGAAATTTATTACACCAATGAAGTGGAGGGAACCAACTTGCCATTCAACGGACTGCTATATTTGTACTACAAAAGTATTTGGGGTTGGAAAGTCCAGAAAAGTAACCTATGAGAGCGTATCTACAGTGTCATTACCAGAACTAATTTCAACAGAAGCGACATTGCCAGAATCAAATTTAACTTTAGTTCCGGCTCCAGTTTCATTGTCAACAGTAGTATCTGATTACGCGGCATCATGCTGTACTGAATTTCAAACGGAAAACGATAGAAATTCTTTGTCACAAGCACAACTCAATGATTGGATAAGGGATTTGGAATTGTCAAAGGAAAAGGCCGAACTACACGCCTCTCGAATGCAACAATGTATATTTGTTTCATCCGATGTTGAGGTAACATATTATAGAACTCGTCACGAAGAATTTCCCAAGTACTATACGAAGGAGGACAGTGTTTGTTACTGCAAAGACATTGCTGGTCTATTCAAACAATTTGGTGAACCCTATGATTCAAAAGAGTGGCGATTGTTCATAGACGGCAATAAATTAAGTTTAAAGGCCGTATTATTGCATATTGGCAACCAAAAGCCATCTATCCCGATCGCGCATGCAGTAAATACGAAGGAAACATATGAGATAATGCAAAAATTGCTCAAGTTAATAAATACGAAGAACATGATTTGAAAATATGTGCCGATCTTAAAGTCGTTGGAATGCTATGTCGTCTACAAAGTGGATACACAAAATACTGTTGCTTTCTATGCAAATGGGAAAGCCGAGCTCGTCAAGACCACTACATCATAAAGGATTGGCCAGAACGAATCGAGTTTCAAGTTGGGGTAGATAACATAAAATACTCTCCACTTATACAGAAGGAAAAAATAATTCTACCTCCGCTCCACATCAAGCTCGGCCTTATCAAAAACCTTGTGAAGGCTTTGGACAAAGAAGGCGAAGCTTTTCATCATTTGAAGACAATCTTCCCAGAGATTTCAGAAGCAAAAATAAAGGAAGGGATTTTTGTGGGACCGCAAATAAGGAAAATGATGACCAATAACCATTTCAAAGAACTATTGTCAACAGTGGAGGCAGCAGCGTGGGATTCTTTTAAAAAAGGTCGTTACTTCTTTTTTAGGCAAACACTAACTACGAGATGATAGTGAACGACTTAATCAAAAACTATGCGGAAATGGGTAAATAAAAAAACATATTATAATAAATTATATATTACATAAATTTACATGAGAATATATAGCCATAAATCTGAATTCGTCGTCCAGTTCCGAACAAACAAGAGCGGGTAAAATATAAACAAAAAATTTGTTCTGAATTGAAAGATAAATCCAGCCTAAGAAAATTATATACTAATGTGTCACTTATGTATTTATCTAATTTACTTTTTTATTTTCTTTCAGGAGTAAATATGTCTTTAAAAATTCATTTCTTACACTTCCACTTAAATTTTTTCCCGCAAAATCTTGGCGACGAAAGTGACAAGCATGGCGAAAGGTTTCACCAGCAAATGAAAGTGATTGAAAGTCGGTATCAAGGATTCTGGGATGTCGCTATGATGGGCGACTACTGTTGGTTTCTCATGAGAGAAACCGATCCTAATCTAAATAAGCGTCAAGGCAAGACACATAACTTTTTCAATTATAAAATAAGATCATAGAGTTAAGACAGAACCATATGTACATATGCTATTATTTGTAGGGTACTTAAGTATTAAATGGATATATTTACTTGAATGCTTATAACTTTTGTATTACTTAGTTCATAGATTTTGTTCACTGATAGCTTATTTTTTTTTGTAATAAAACAGAGCTTAGAGGGGGGAAAAAATATCTGCAAAAAAACAAAAAGTTTTCGAGATGCTTCCTCGCAAAGTACACATTTTTTTATATTTTTACAAAAAAAATTTAAAAAATTCGTAATGACTGTTCAATATGTTTGAATCTGCAGGACCTAGCAAAAAGTGTTGTATGTACTGATTATAGTAAATTTTATAAGCTTTCAAATTTTTTGAACCGTTTTGGAAGAGCTCAGTTTGTTCTTGAGGTATACACGATTAAGTGGAGCCATCTTTTTTGTTTTTTGAAATAACGGTAAATCGTAAATATCTCAAAAACGGTAAAATTCAAGTAAAAATAACCTTGATTTTCGGAATTAGGAGGTGATTTTACATAGGAATTTCACTATGGCATCTCTGGTGCAGAAAAAAGTTGGAATTTGTGATCCAGTGATATTAAAGGCTTATTAAAATCAATTTCCCAAAATTGTATAACTTGTTTACATAACTAATAGTTTCTTTCCAGGCGTAAATATATACAACACATACGCTTAGAGGTACACGTTGAAATTACACAACCTGGGTATTTTTATTTGATCGTTTATAACTTACGTAGTTTTGCATCGATTTTCTTCGATGATAGCTTATCTGTTTTCTAATTAAACAGAGCTTTACGTTGAGGAAAAATATATGTAAAAAAGGTTGTGGTTTTGGAATGCAGCCCTCGCAAAAAGTAATTTTTTTCATAAAAAAAAACAAAAATCTGAAATGATAAGATAATATTGAGAAAACTATCTGGTTGAGCAAAAAACAATGTATGATACATTTCTTCCAAACAATAGCTTGACCCGTTCGTGAGATATACGTAATTAAAGGGAGCCGACTTTTTGGTTTTTTCGAAAAGCGGTAAATTACAAATATATCGAAAACGGTACCATAAAATCGAAAATGAACTCGATTTTCGAAATCAGGGGGTGGTTTTACACACGCATTTCATAACGGCGTATCTGGTAAAGAGAAAAAGTTGAAATTCGTGGTCCAGTGATTTAATCCACACCAACACATCACACAAAACATTAACACTCTGAGCATAGTTTTTTGATACTACCCCTTTACACTCGAAAGACCTATCTTGTTACATTTTCACAACCAGGAAAACGTGTTGAATCAAATGCAAGTGGTTTGAATACGGAATTTAAAAACATTGTTTCCCTGGACAATTATTAGCAAAATGAAATGCATCTCCACATTTAAAACATTTTTTTAATTCCGTATTCAAACCACTTGGATTTGATTCAATACGTTTATCTGGTTGTGAAAATGTACCTCTATTCTGCGTTTGTTGGATTTGACTCATTTTCTCATAAATCTTTATTTGTCTCTTTAATTCGCTGACAACTTTGGCCTGATATAAAACTGATTTTCACCGTCTAGATTAATTGACTTTCCTATCTCTATAATAGAGTAAAGATATTCAAGAATTTATTCATTGTAAATCCACTATATCAGCTTTCTCATATCGACTAACACCCGATTCAACATCGATATCTTCGCGCTCAGAAAGGCCGCAATGTTTGATTAAACGCAACTGCAAATTCGACTTACTGCCATCTGTGGTCAAACCTAATTCCCAAAGCTTTTCTTTCAACAATGCTACAGTTGCACTTTAAATAGTTTGAGGATCCATTTCTAAATATCTTTTATTAAATCACTTAAGCAAAAACTAAACCTAAACGCCGGTTACAAATATTTGTTTTTGTGTAATAAAAAGGTAGATACAAACAATACATATTTTACAAAATTAATCACAATATAATTAGTTGAAGTATTCTCCAATGAGAGTTTTTAAACATTTCCTACTGGTTTGAAATTTACATTAAAATATTGTTTACATTTTTTTGTTTTGAAGCATAAATCGTTTTTTTTTACTTATTGTCTTTTTGTTTATACATAATTATTTTCATTGCATTGCCATAGTTTCTTTTTTAACTGACAAATTCCAAATGCCATCAATCGATCAATACGATCTTGATCTCTACCAACTATTCTTCACATCTATTTAATATGTTTTCTTTCTTCCGTCTTTTCGGTAAATGTTCTACTTTCTACTGTCTTTTCGGTACACCTGCGTTCTTCTTCTATTTACATTTTCTGCGGCCTTACAACATTAGTGATTGCACCAAGTTAGCACCATTGCAATTTTGATACCAGTTTAAATTGTATTCGGTTTGTTTCCATCCAATGGTGGCATTTCAGGCCGATTTGTTTAAGTTGAAATATCGTTTGCAAATGAATCCAATGAACAGATTGAAGTTCTATATTCAAAACTTTTATTTTTGATTGATAATGATTTTTTAAAAATTGTCCTTCAATTTACTGTCTTTTTTTGTCAATGGATTTTCATGTGAGATTTACCCACACATACATGTTTTTCGGAAATGTTCTACCCTGCAAAAAGCATTGGTCCTATAACACAAAATTAGTGGTATATAGATAGCTAGAAAAATCTAGTTTTTATCTAGACCAATATGACTAGTTGTGCGCATGTAGTTTTGCTTTGCCGAATTGAAGAAATATATTCACTTGTTATGTTAATGAGCACAAAAATTGTGTATAGACCAAACGGTCTATCTTTGGTCTGGACTGTACACGGCATAAATGGTAGAATGGTAGACCAAGCCTAGGACATGCTCCGTGTAAATTCTCTAGACTTGGTCCGGTAGTATGTCAACGAAAGACTGTATTTTATACAGTCTTAGACCAGACTCACTTTTTGCAGGGTAGGCACGCACATACATACATATGTATGTAAGTATATATATGATGAGATCGTTTTTTATTTAAAATGATTTTTGCGCACACATATAGACAGACAGATACATTAAATATAGCTGCGGTTGCGCCTCCAAAAATGTGGTAACGTTTAGTTAAGACACGCTTTAACTAGTTTAAATATTTCAAAATAATTTAGAAAGTTCATTTAAACATGAAAATAGTTTTATTTTAAATATTTTAAAATTAGTACAATTAACGTTTTGTGTTTGTGTGTTCTGGCGTAACTCTTTTATATTTTACTAGATGGACCCGTGCGCGCCTTGCGCAAAGAATTTCACCACTACCCTCAGCGACATCTACAACCCAGTAGATAAAGTCTCTGATTCAGAATGGCGTTGCAGTAAAAATTGATTATTTTGTGCATTCACAATGGTTTATTTAAACAAATTAATAACATTAACAAAAATACGTTTAAACAAAAGCACTGCTGTAATTAATAGATGATTTTGCATGTAGAGGTAACACACACCTTTAAAACGATACTTTATTTATTAATATTGGTTTGAAATGAGAGCAGAAAATTAGGAGCAAACACAAAAAGACCTCACAGAAATAATATATACTAGTATATCCCGTGGTCGAAATTCGACCACCTTAAATTAGTTTAACTTATTAAATCCTCTGTTCGCATTTTTCTCCAGTACCTAATGCCTAGAGGCATAAAAAAACAACTTTATAAAACACAACCTAGATTTAAATTTCACAGGAAACTTAACTTATGATTTTAAAAATACACTCTACATAAGAACTTTCTTTTTCCGTACGCAAAGAAGCACAAATTCAATACGCAACTATGGAGTTAGAATATTTAATAAGTTGCCCGATAATATTAAAACATGCTCTGATCTTATGGATTTCAAAAGGCAGGTCAAAAGCTTATTATTATTAAATTATAATTTTAACCTGTAAAAAGCAATTCTTGTTTTAGTTTAACTTGTAAACAATATGAATGAATTAACATAAATCGAAATTAATAAATAATAATAATTATGATAATATATGTAAATACTTTTATCTAAAATGAATTTGAATAAATTGTGCGCTAGCATATGTAACGCTATTAACTTCCACATATGTATAACGCAATTGGCAGCGTAGCAAGCAAATTAGAACTAATGTTAAGATATCTTCTCACACAAAATGTACTTTTTCGAGAAAAGTTGTATTATTATAAATACGCCCCAAAAAAAAAAAAAAAAAAAAAATATTGGAGACATTTTTATTGATGAAAATAATTATTTATAGTTGAGTTATTGAGAGTCGCCTTCATAAAAGCTGGTTTACTCTAAAGACGGGTAATTTGACAACTAACCAAAAAAAAAATCCGTCCATTAACGACCAGTAATCATTAATAGGAGATGGCAAAAACGGTACTTAGTAATGTTTGAAAGTCCACCATCAAACCCACCACTCCTTTCATATTCCGTCAATATTTCAATAAACAAAATTAAATTTCATGGACATATACCAACAACATAGTTAGACTTATAATATAGTTTAACTTATTAAATCCTCTGTTTGCATTTTTCTCCAGTACCTAATGCCTAGAGCCATAAATATTGGAGACATTTTTATTGCTGAAAATAATTATTTATAGTTGAGTTATTGAGAGTCGCCTTCATAAAAGCTGGTTTACTCTAAAGACGGGTAATTTGACAACTAACCAAAAAAAATCCGTCCATTAAAGACCAGTAGTCATTAATAGGAGATGGCAAAAACGGTACTTAGTAATGTTTGAAAGTCCACCATCAGACCCACCACTCCTTTCATATTCCGTCAATATTTCAATAAACAAAATTAAATTTCATGGACATATACCAACAACATAGTTAGACTTATAATATATACTAGTATATCCCGTGGTCGAAATTCGACCACCTTAAATTAGTTTAACTTATTAAATCCTCTGTTCGCATTTTTCTCCAGTACCTAATGCCTAGAGGCATAAATATTGGAGACATTTTTATTGCTGAAAATAATTATTTATAGTTGAGTTATTGAGAGTCGCCTTCATAAAAGCTGGTTTACTCTAAAGACGGGTAATTTGACAACTAACCAAAAAAAAATCCGTGCATTAAAGACCAGTAATCATTAATAGGAGATGGCAAAAACGGTACTTAGTAATGTTTGAAAGTCCACCATCAGACCCACCACTCCTTTCATATTCCGTCAATATTTCAATAAACAAAATTAAATTTCATGGACATATACCAACAACATAGTTAGACTTATAATATATATAATGGTCACATAGAATGATGCCATATCGAACAAAATTGGAAGCAAATAAAATTTTCAGTGCAATTCCACAAAACAATTTACATTTCATTGTAAACACTTCAGTTTTTCGGGATTTTAGGATGCATCTAAATTACCGACCGTATATAGTGAAATTTAACAAATAAGTACCAATTTCATAAAATTAAAAAAAAAATTAAGTTTTGGAGTTCTATAAAAACACAACTTTTGTCCTATTTTCCAGCAAAATTTTAATTTTGAACTATTTTTTGCAATAGAACATGCAAGATATGTTAAAAACAAATGTTTTAGGATGCATCTCAAGAGCTACCCGAAAATAGTGACCATGAATACTTTTGAATCTCACTGTTATTATAGAATTTTGCAAAAATATAGAAGTTTGACTGCGTTTTTGAAAAAGAATAATAATTTTAAATTTTTTTTTTAAATGAATTTGGAGTTTATTTCGAAATTCTCATTATGAGCATCAGGTCGGTTTCCATTTTGGATTTTTTAGGGTTTTTCCTCAACAATTTAGATATATGTATATATATAAGTACATTACATATTGACTTTTATATCATTTCAATAATGTTCCGTGATATTTATATCGTATGACCCCAACTTAGATATATAGCTATATTTATTATGGAAAATCTATTAGAAAAAAGCAAATTCCTTAAAAAAAAATTCATAAAACGACATATGTATATACATAAGTACATATTGTGTTAAGGTAGATTTTAGTAATTTCCCTGCAAAAAAAAAATAGTCAATATGAAAAAAAGGGGGAAAAAATTGTATATTCGAAGTTGGGATCGAACCATGAGACGCACACGTCCCACCCGAAACCATTACACATGCGCTATTGGTACACATGAATATATCCGTATAGCGGGAGAATATTACAACTTACACATATGATAGTTTTCTGGTTTTTTTCGTCAAATTCAACTCGGAAATATTGAAAACACATATCTTAACTGGCCCAATTAGCCTAAATATGTAAGGATTCTGGTTATATGTCGACTCTTTTACAAATTAAAATTTTTAGGAAGAAAATAGTTGATGTCTTTAGGAAAATTAACGCGATTTCAAACTATTAAGTGAATATAAAATTGAAGAAGCTACAAACTGTGTTTTTACTTTTTGTATATTAAACATGATATATTTCTTAAAAAATATATATTGATAAATTGAAATAATTTTTTAGTTTTTTTCAAAAAATTTGATTTTTTCACTCCAAGATAGATGTCATAAACAGAAAAATATTGAAATATTGGGTTATATGTCGACTCTTTTGCAAATAAAAATTTTTAGGAACAAAATAGTTGATGTCTTTAGGAAAATTAACGCGATTTCTAATTATTTCGTAAGTATAAAATTGAAGAAGCTACAGACTGTGTTTTTACTTTTTGTATATTAAATATGATATATTTCTTAAAAAATATATATTGATAAATTGAAATAATTTTTTAGCTTTTTTTCAAAAAATTGATTTTTTCACTCCAAGATAGATGTCATAAACAGAAAAATATTGAAATATTGGGTTATATGTCGACTCTTTTGGAAATAAAAATTTTTAGGAACAAAATAGTTGATGTCTTTAGGAAAATTAACGCGATTTCTAATTATTTCGTAAAAAAATTCTGAACTGCAAGAACCAACTATTATTTAATCAAGTAAACTCAACTGATCTAACACAATACAGGACAAACAAGCTGTCAGCCCTTTCCCGGTGCCTTATATACATAAGAGACCTGGGTATATTAGCAACACCAAAGCTTATCCATACTACCACTCATCCACCATTTCAATCCCCGAGGCACTCATTCATTAATGAGCTACATCAGCACGCCAAAAAAGACACCAGTGCCCTGCAATACAAACAACTGTTTTACGAAGCCTTGAGCTGGGATGTAATATATACCTACTGACGGATCGAAATCGGATGCCACCATTACGTTTGCTGTGGTAAACAAATTTGGTGATACAATTACCGTCGGCGCACTGCCCCAATACTGTTCAGCATTCACAGCCGAAGTAGCTGCCCTGCTAGAAGCGGTATCTTATGCTTCTTACAACAAAAACAAACTTATCATATGCACTGACAGTAGATCGGCAATAGACGGCATCCTAAACCTGAAAAACGATAACCCGTTAATAGTTCATCTTCGCGAACTGTTGCTGCAAAATACTACTTCCATTAAAATTATGTGGGTACCTGGCCATATAGGTATACCCGGAAACGAAGCAGCCGACAAAATAGCAAAGGAGGCCAGCGCAGAACCGCTCCACATGTTTACATATTTTATCAACAAAGACATCCAAAAACTCGGGAGAAAAAATGTGCATGACAACTGGTTTACAGAATGGCAAAACTATCAACATAACTACAAAAAATATAATCCCCTTGGTCAGCGCTCTTTGTATCCTGCAAGTGCATCTAGTATTAGCATTAAACATTTTGTCCGACTCAGAATTGGGCACAGCATAACTACACACGCCCATCTCCTTAATGGTACAGCTTTAAACTCGTGCCCATATTGTGGATCGCTTGACCTAACAGTTACACATCTTATCGATGACTGTGAAGAATTTCAACATATCCGTACTTCAATCTTCGCCAACATCAAACCTTCTTATTATCTTAGTAACATAGACCATAAAAATATTACCTTAATTTCCAAATTTATATCACTTTGTAATCTATCTATTTAACTTTATCCAACACAACATAATCTCAAACATTCTCCATTTTTCCGCCATATTAACTAAACAAACACACAAAAAAATTTAAATTAAAATCTGTCTGTAAGCTTAACTACCTTCCGTCTGGTTCCGCGATCCACCCTGAGCCCATGCGCATGAGTACTCGGATGGACCTCGGATCCAAACGGACTACTAACCATCTTCCTACTGTAATAATTACTTTAGCCGAAGGCCTTGGTAGCCAGTGCTATTTATATTGTAAGTGTAGCAATTATTTGATAATTGTTTCTCTTTTTGATAAATAAATAAAAAAAATAATGTCGACTCTTTTGCAAATACAAATTTTTAGGAACAAAATAGTTGATGTCTTTAGGAAAATTAACGCGATTTCTAATTATTTCGTATGTATAAAATTGAAGAAGCTACAGACTGTGTTTTTACTTTTTGTATATTGAATATGATATATTTCTTAAAAAATATATGTATATTGATAAATTCAAATAATTTTTTAGCTTTTTTTCAAAAAATTTGATTTTCTCACTCCAAGATAGATGTCACAAACAGAAAAATATTGAAATATTGGGTTATATGTCGACTCTTTTGCAAATAAAAATTTTTAGGAACAAAATAGTTGATGTCTTTAGAAAAATTAACGCGATTTCAAACTATTTCGTGAATATAAAATTGAAGAAGCTACAAACTGTGTTTTTACTTTTTGTATATTAAATATGATATATTTCTTAAAAAATATATATTGATAAATTGAAATAATTTTTTAGCTTTTATTAAAAAAATTTGTTTTATTCACTCCAAGATAGATGTCATAAACAGAAAAATATTGAAATATTGGGTTATATGTCGACTCTTTTGCAAATAAAATTTTTAGGAAGAAAATAGTTGATGTTTTAGGAAAATTAACGCGATTTCAAACTATTTCGTGAATATAAAATTGAAGAAACTGCAAACTGTGTTTTTACTTTTTGTATATTAAATATGATATATTGCTTAAAAAATATATATTGATAAATTGAAATAATTTTTTAGCTTTTATTCAAAAAATTTGTTTTTTTCACTCCAAGATAGATGTCATAAACAGAAAAATATTGAAATATTGGGTTATATGTCGACTCTTTTGCAAATAAAAATTTTTAGGAACAAAATAGTTGATGTCTTTAGGAAAATTAACGCGATTTCAAACTATTTCGTGAATATAAAATTGAAGAAGCTACAAACTGTGTTTTTACTTTTTGTATATTAAATATGATATATTTCTTAAAAAATATATATTGATAAATAGAAATAATTTTTTAGCTTTTATTCAAAAAATTTGTTTTTTTCACTCCAAGATAGATGTCATAAACAGAAAAATATTGAAATATTGGGTTATATGTCGACTCTTTTGCAAATAAAAATTTTTAGGAACAAAATAGTTGATGTCTTTAGGAAAATTAACGCGATTTCTAATTATTTCGTAAGTACCTATAAAATTGAAGAAGCTACAGACTGTGTTTTTACTTTTTGTATATTAAATATGATATATTTCTTAAAAAATATATGTATATTGACAAATTGAAATAATTTTTTAGCTTTTTTTCAAAAAATTTGATTTTTTCACTCCAAGATAGATGTCATAAACAGAAAAATATTGAAATATTGGGTTATATGTCGACTCTTTTGCAAATAAAAATTTTTAGGAACAAAATAGTTGATGTCTTTAGGAAAATTAACGCGATTTCTAATTATTTCGTAAGTATAAAATTGAAGAAGCTACAAACTGTGTTTTTACTTTTTGTATATTAAATATGATATATTTCTTAAAAAATATATGTATATTGATAAATTGAAATAATTTTTTAGCTTTTATTCAAAAAATTTGTTTTTTTCACTCCAAGATAGATGTCATAAACAGAAAAATATTGAAATATTGGGTTATATGTCGACTCTTTTGCAAATAAAAATTTTTAGGAACAAAATAGTTGATGTCTTTAGGAAAATTAACGCGATTTCTAATTATTTCGTAAGTATAAAATTGAAGAAGCTACAGACTGTGTTTTTACTTTTTGTATATTAAATATGATATATTTCTTAAAAAATATATGTATATTGATAAATTGAAATAATTTTTTAGCTTTTTTTCAAAAAATTTGATTTTTTCACTCCAAGATAGATGTCATAAACAGAAAAATATTGAAATATTGGGTTACATGTCGACTCTTTTGCAAATAAAAATTTTTAGGAACAAAATACATAGTTAATGTTTTAGGAAAATTAACGCGATTTCAAACTATTTCGTGAATATAAAATTGAAGAAGCTGCAAACTGTGTTTTTACTTTTTGTATATTAAATATGATATATTGCTTAAAAAATATATATTGATAAATTGAAATATTTTTTCAGCTTTTATTCAAAAAATTTGTTTTTTTCACTCCAAGATAGATGTCATAAACAGAAAAATATTGAAATATTGGGTTATATGTCGACTCTTTTGCAAATAAAAATTTTTAGGAACAAAATAGTTGATGTCTTTAGGAAAATTAACGCGATTTCAACAACATAGTTAGACTTATAATATATACTAGTATATCCCGTGGTCGAAATTCGACCACCTTAAATTAGTTTAACTTATTAAATCCTCTGTTCGCATTTTTCTCCAGTACCTAATGCCTAGAGGCATAAATATTGGAGACATTTTTATTGCTGAAAATAATTATTTATAGTTGAGTTATTGAGAGTCGCCTTCATAAAAGCTGGTTTACTCTAAAGACGGGTAATTTGACAACTAACCAAAAAAAAATCCGTGCATTAAAGACCAGTAATCATTAATAGGAGATGGCAAAAACGGTACTTAGTAATGTTTGAAAGTCCACCATCAGACCCACCACTCCTTTCATATTCCGTCAATATTTCAATAAACAAAATTAAATTTCATGGACATATACCAACAACATAGTTAGACTTATAATATATATAATGGTCACATAGAATGATGCCATATCGAACAAAATTGGAAGCAAATAAAATTTTCAGTGCAATTCCACAAAACAATTTACATTTCATTGTAAACACTTCAGTTTTTCGGGATTTTAGGATGCATCTAAATTACCGACCGTATATAGTGAAATTTAACAAATAAGTACCAATTTCATAAAATTAAAAAAAAAATTAAGTTTTAGAGTTCTGTAAAAACACAACTTTTGTCCTATTTTCCAGAAAAATTTGAATTTTGAACTATTTTTTGCAATAGAACATGCAAGATATGTTAAAAACAAATGTTTTAGGATGCATCTCAAGAGCTACCCGAAAATAGTGACCATGAATACTTTTGAATCTCACTTTTATTATAGAATTTTGCAAAAATATAGAAGTTTGACTGCGTTTTTGAAAAAGAATAATAATTTTAAATTTTTTTTTTAAATGAATTTGGAGTTTATTTCGAAATTCTCATTATGAGCATCAGGCCGGTTTCCATTTTGGATTTTTTAGGGTTTTTCCTCAACAATTTAGATATATGTATATATATAAGTACATTACATATTGACTTTTATATCATTTCAATAATGTTCCGTGATATTTATATCGTATGACCCCAACTTAGATATATAGCTATATTTATTATGGAAAATCTATTAGAAAAAAGCAAATTCCTTAAAAAAAAATTCATAAAACGACATATGTATATACATAAGTACATATTGTGTTAAGGTAGATTTTAGTAATTTCCCTGCAAAAAAAAATAGTCAATATGAAAAAAAGGGGGAAAAAATTGTATATTCGAAGTTGGGATCGAACCATGAGACGCACACGTCCCACCCGAAACCATTACACATGCGCTATTGGTACACATGAATATATCCGTATAGCGGGAGAATATTACAACTTACACATATGATGGTTTTCTGGTTTTTTTCGTCAAATTCAACTCGGAAATATTGAAAACACATATCTTAACTGGCCCAATTAGCCTAAATATGTAAGGATTCTGGTTATATGTCGACTCTTTTACAAATTAAAATTTTTAGGAAGAAAATAGTTGATGTCTTTAGGAAAATTAACGCGATTTCAAACTATTAAGTGAATATAAAATTGAAGAAGCTACAAACTGTGTTTTTACTTTTTGTATATTAAACATGATATATTTCTTAAAAAATATATATTGATAAATTGAAATAATTTTTTAGCTTTTTTTCAAAAAATTTGATTTTTTCACTCCAAGATAGATGTCATAAACAGAAAAATATTGAAATATTGGGTTATATGTCGACTCTTTTGGAAATAAAAATTTTTAGGAACAAAATAGTTGATGTCTTTAGGAAAATTAACGCGATTTCTAATTATTTCGTAAGTATAAAATTGAAGAAGCTACAGACTGTGTTTTTACTTTTTGTATATTGAATATGATATATTTCTTAAAAAATATATGTATATTGATAAATTCAAATAATTTTTTAGCTTTTTTTCAAAAAATTTGATTTTCTCACTCCAAGATAGATGTCATAAACAGAAAAATATTGAAATATTGGGTTATATGTCGACTCTTTACCAAATCCTCAACCTTCCACATATGTAGAAAACACCACTGTTCCTTCCCTCCTCTTTCCCTACACAACACATTGATTCCCCACTCCAATACACTAAAAGTACTAGGTGTAGTATTTGATAAGACTCTTAGCTTTAAGGAGCACTGTAGATATTTAAGAACTAGTTTATTCTCTAGGCTAAATATAATCAAATATCTGTCATCCAAACACAGTTTCGTACACACTAATACCCTTATCAACATCACGAAAGCATTAGTGTTATCAAAAATTGACTATGGGCTCGCGATATATGGAAATTGTGCCAAATCCAACATCAAAGTTCTAAAAGCCCCATATCATGCGGCAGCCAGAAGGAGTATTCGAGCATTCCCTACTTCACCAAATATAGTCGTATTAGCTGAGTCTGGATTACCTGATATTACACAAAGAGTCAAGCATAATATAATGATGTTGATGCCAAAAATTCTGAACTGCAAGAACCAACTCTTATTTAATCAAGTAAACTCAACTGATCTAACACAATACAGGACAAACAAGCTGTCAGCCCTTTCCCGGTGCCTTATATACATAAGAGACCTGGGTATATTAGCAACACCAAAGCTTATCCATACTACCACTCATCCACCATTTCAATCCCCGAGGCACTCATTCATTAATGAGCTACATCAGCACGCCAAAAAAGACACCAGTGCCCTGCAATACAAACAACTGTTTTACGAAGCCTTGAAGCCATTTAACGGGAGCTGGGATGTAATATATACCTACTGACGGATCGAAATCGGATGCCACCACTACGTTTGCTGTGGTAAACAAATTTGGTGATACAATTACCGTCGGCGCACTGCCCCAATACTGTTCAGCATTCACAGCCGAAGTAGCTGCCCTGCTAGAAGCGGTATCTTATGCTTCTTACAACAAAAACAAACTTATCATATGCACTGACAGTAGATCGGCAATAGACGGCATCCTAAACCTGAAAAACGATAACCCGTTAATAGTTCATCTTCGCGAACTGTTGCTGCAAAATACTACTTCCATTAAAATTATGTGGGTACCTGGCCATATAGGTATACCCGGAAACGAAGCAGCCGACAAAATAGCAAAGGAGGCCAGCGCAGAACCGCTCCACATGTTTACATATTTTATCAACAAAGACATCCAAAAACTCGGGAGAAAAAATGTGCATGACAACTGGTTTACAGAATGGCAAAACTATCAACATAACTACAAAAAATATAATCCCCTTGGTCAGCGCTCTTTGTATCCTGCAAGTGCATCTAGTATTAGCATTAAACATTTTGTCCGACTCAGAATTGGGCACAGCATAACTACACACGCCCATCTCCTTAATGGTACAGCTTTAAACTCGTGCCCATATTGTGGATCGCTTGACCTAACAGTTACACATCTTATCGATGACTGTGAAGAATTTCAACATATCCGTACTTCAATCTTCGCCAACATCAAACCTTCTTATTATCTTAGTAACATAGACCATAAAAATATTACCTTAATTTCCAAATTTATATCACTTTGTAATCTATCTATTTAACTTTATCCAACACAACATAATCTCAAACATTCTCCATTTTTCCGCCATATTAACTAAACAAACACACAAAAAAATTTAAATTAAAATCTGTCTGTAAGCTTAACTACCTTCCGTCTGGTTCCGCGATCCACCCTGAGCCCATGCGCATGAGTACTCATGCGCATGTGCACGGATGGACCTCGGATCCAAACGGTCTACTAACCATCTTCCTACTGTAATAATTACTTTAGCCGAAGGCCTTGGTAGCCAGTGCTATTTATATTGTAAGTGTAGCAATTATTTGATAGTTGTTTCTCTTTTTGATAAATAAATAAAAAAAATAATGTCGACTCTTTTGCAAATACAAATTTTTAGGAACAAAATAGTTGATGTCTTTAGGAAAATTAACGCGATTTCTAATTATTTCGTAAGTATAAAATTGAAGAAGCTACAAACTGTGTTTTTACTTTTTGTATATTAAATATGATATATTGCTTAAAAAATATATATTGATAAATTGAAATAATTTTTTAGCTTTTATTCAAAAAATTTGTTTTTTTCACTCCAAGATAGATGTCATAAACAGAAAAATATTGAAATATTGGGTTATATGTCGACTCTTTTGCAAATAAAAATTTTTAGGAACAAAATAGTTGATGTCTTTAGAAAAATTAACGCGATTTCAAACTAAGTATTTCGTGAATATAAAATTGAAGAAGCTACAAACTGTGTTTTTACTTTTTGTATATTAAATATGATATATTTCTTAAAAAATATATATTGATAAATTGAAATAATTTTTTAGCTTTTATTAAAAAAATTTGTTTTATTCACTCCAAGATAGATGTCATAAACAGAAAAATATTGAAATATTGGGTTATATGTCGACTCTTTTGCAAATAAAATTTTTAGGAAGAAAATAGTTGATGTTTTAGGAAAATTAACGCGATTTCAAACTATTTCGTGAATATAAAATTGAAGAAGCTGCAAACTGTGTTTTTACTTTTTGTATATTAAATATGATATATTGCTTAAAAAATATATATTGATAAATTGAAATAATTTTTTAGCTTTTATTCAAAAAATTTGTTTTTTTCACTCCAAGATAGATGTCATAAACAGAAAAATATTGAAATATTGGGTTATATGTCGACTCTTTTGCAAATAAAAATTTTTAGGAACAAAATAGTTGATGTCTTTAGGAAAATTAACGCGATTTCAAACTATTTCGTGAATATAAAATTGAAGAAGCTACAAACTGTATTTTTACTTTTTGTATATTAAATATGATATATTTCTTAAAAAATATATGTATATTGATAAATTGAAATAATTTTTTAGCTTTTATTCAAAAAATTTGTTTTTTTCACTCCAAGATAGATGTCATAAACAGAAAAATATTGAAATATTGGGTTATATGTCGACTCTTTTACAAATACAAATTTTTAGGAACAAAATAGTTGATGTCTTTAGGAAAATTAACGCGATTTCTAATTATTTCGTAAGTATAAAATTGAAGAAGCTACAGACTGTGTTTTTACTTTTTGTATATTAAATATGATATACTTATTTCTTAAAAAATATATGTATATTGATAAATTGAAATAATTTTTTAGCTTTTTTTCAAAAAATTTTATTTTTTCACTCCAAGATAGATGTCATAAACAGAAAAATATTGAAATATTGGGTTATATGTCGACTCTTTTGCAAATAAAAATTTTTAGGAACAAAATAGTTGATGTCTTTAGGAAAATTAACGCGATTTCAAACTATTTCGTGAATATAAAATTGAAGAAGCTACAAACTGTGTTTTTACTTTTTGTATATTAAATATGATATATTTTGTTGGAGGCACACCATGAGGAATAAATAAGAACACCGGATTTTACTAATGTAACACGTTTAATGAATATAATGCGACTAAAGAAAAATACAAAAGTATAACAAAGTAAAGAATGCATAAAGTACATATGAAGCAAACTTACAAACTAACGAGCAAAACACTAGCTTTGCCATATGAATGTATATTCTTAACACTCCTCCTCAACGCGAATGTGTTGCTTTAATTCAAAATTTTAATTTAAGCCCAATTGCTTTGAAAATGCTGTGTGCTTTTCTTTGTTCAAGTTTTTCGTTAAGACATCAGCGATCATTTGATTAGTAGGAGTATATTTGACCTCAATATCACCGTGCTTTATTACATCCCTAATGAAGTGGTGCTTGATGTCGATGTGCTTACTTCTACTATGAAACGTTTGATTTTTAGACAAATGTTGTGCACCTAGATTATCGCTGAAAATAATTGTTGGTGCATCTTGTTTACAACCAATCTCTTTTAATAGTTGACGTAGAAATAACGCTTCTTTTACTCCCTCTGCCAATGCAACGTATTCGGCCTCAGTACTGCTTAAGGCCACTGTATGCTGCTTTTTGGATTGCCATGAGATTGCACTCCCACCTAGTATAAATGCAAACCCTGAGAAAGATTTATGATCCATCAAATCGTTTCCCCAATCTGCGTCTGCATAACCTACTATTGGGTTTCCACCTGCTCTATACGATAACTTAAGATGAACGGTCGACGACAAATATCTTAATATATGTTTAATCCCAGATTCGTGTTCCTTGTGTGGATCTACATTATGCTGCGCTAACTTACATACTGAGTGCATGATATCTGGGCGTGTACATATGGCCAAATACATTAATTCTCCGATGCAAGATGCATATTCAGTTGATTCTATACGTTCACATGTATCGCTTTTACACCCGCTTGAAAACCCACTGTCGAGTGGTGTTGATGCTGGTCTGCATTGCACCATACTGTGTCGCTCAAGCAAATCTTTTATATATTGAGCTTGGCTAATATGTATTGTTCCAAGTTGGCCTTCCCGCTCGACCTTAATGCCCAAAAAATATCCTAGTTGACCTTTGTCAACGCATTCAAAACTATTGGCGATATGTGATTTTACATCATTTAACTCTGATTTTGTTTTACAAGCAATTATCAAATCATCAACATATACAGCAATTAGAGATATATTATTACCATGATTTGTTCTTTTGTAGAGACAAGGCTCGTTTACGCACGTTTCATAACCGATTAATTTTAATACACTATCCAATTTAGAGTTCCATTCACGGCCGGACTGTTTCAAGCCGTAAATTGCCTTGTTAAGTCTTAATACCTTATTTGGATTTGTCTCATCCACGAAACCTTCTGGCTGGCGCATATACACAACGTCATTTAATTCACTGTTTAAGTAGGCAGTACATATTTACATCCATTTGGTGAACATAAAGTTTCCACTCAACAGCTAATGCAAGTAATAAACGAATGGTTGAGTAGCGAACCACTGGCGAAAATGTCTCTTTATAGTTGACACCCAACTGCTGGCTGCACCCTTTCGCAACCAATCTGCATTTAAATTTGTCGACGCTGCCATCGTCGTGACGTTTAATACTAAAGACCCACCGGCTACCAATCGCTCGATGGCCCTTTGGTAAGCTTTCGAGCTTCCAATTTTTATTTTTCAATAATGACGAGTACTCTTTCTGCATAGCTTCTGCCCACTCCGAAGCGTACCTACCATTAAGCGCCTCTTCAACAGACTTCGGAATATCAATATTACATGAACTTTGTAAAACATTTAAATAGCTTCGTATTTTTCTGGGTCGACCGCGCGAACCAGAACGCGCCAACTTTGGCCTGCCACGACCGAATCGTGTATGGTGCTCCTCCTGCAATGCACCTTCATCATCATCATATTCGTAATCATTTTCGCGACCTCGCTTTTCGTTTCCAACGACCTCATCATCATCTTCGCGACTGCGTTTTTGATTTACAGAACCTTCTGCATCATCATGCTCATCAGAAATATTATCTAACATATATGGTTGCGTATCATTTAGCAATTCTATCTCAGAACTTTCGTTACTATCTACCAATTCAGCGAACTTTACATCGCGCGCTTCAATTATTCTTCGACCCTGTTGGTCATACAAACGATAAGCCTTTGCCGTACGTGAGTAGCCTACCATTTTGTATTCTCTACCTTTCGCAAGCAACTTGTTTTTCTGTGTCTTATCTAAGCACACTACTGTAGAACCAAATATTCGTAAGTGACTTACCGATGGTTTTCGACCTGTCCACACCTCATAAGGTGTCATATCGTCTAACGCTTTGGTTGGTGAACGATTTCTTATATACACTGCCGTCGCCATCGCTTCTGCCCATAACATTTCAGCAGCATTCGCGTAAGTCATCATTGTTCTCGCCATTTCAACAATCGTTCTGTTCATCCGTTCCGCCACCCCATTTTGCTGCGGGGAGTATGGAACGGTGAGCTGCCTCTTAATACCGCACTGCTTAAACAAGTTGTCAAAATTCTGATTTACGTACTCCAAACCATTGTCGCTTCGCACCATCTTGATCTTTTTCCCAGTTTGTCTCTCAACTAAATTTTTATATTCAAGGAATCTATCATATACTTCGTCTTTGCTTTTAATAAAATATATAAATACTCTGCGTGATTTATCATCAATAAATGTAACGAAGTACTTGGCACCACCTAACGAAGCAGTTCTAAAGGGACCGCAAACGTCCGTATGTATAATTTCGAGCAAATCTCTACCTCGCTCAGTACTCTAAATTGGATACGGTTGTGTAGTAATTTTACATTTTGTACATGCCATACAATTCTCACCTTTTGGGAATTTAGCATTTTCTAATCCACGCACCATTTGTTTCGACACTAACTCCTGTAAACTAGCATAATTCAAGTGCCCATACCTTGCGTGCCACTGTACATAATCATTGCTCTTTAAATTATAACATTTATTGTTTACATTTTCAATAACAAATAGACCGCCGCTTTGTCTCGCTTTAAATAAGCATTCACCAAATTCATTGTACACGGCCGCTTGCCTATGCGAAAATTTGACACAAAAACCTTTTTGTACAGCTTTGCTTACTGATACAAAATTGCCACCCATCTCCGGTATGTACAAAACATCTTTCAATAATATGTCACCTTCATTACTTTTTATCTCCACTTCGCCTATGCCCTCCGAATACATATAATTACCGCCGGCGAGTGTAACTCTCTCTCTATGTTTTTCGAACTTGATAAACATCGCACGATTACCGCTCATATGTGCTCTAGCTCCGCTGTCTACACACCACGTAGTATCATTGATGACCGTCGTATTTGTTGCTGCTAACATCGTAAAATTTGCACGCACCAACTATCATAGTTCTGGCCATCCAGCTTCTCAATATGCAGCAAACCCGTCGCATTCATTTTTATTTTGACTCTTTAGTCTATTTCAATTTGTCTTTACAAATATTTTAAATTTTGATTTACACTAGTGCTTTCCGATTTACACGTGTCTCTGGGCCCATAACCAATGTTGGAGGCACACCATGAGGAATAAATAAGAACACCGGATTTTACTAATGTAACACGTTTAATGAATATAATGCGACTAAAGAAAAATACAAAAGTATAACAAAGTAAAGAATGCATAAAGTACATATGAAGCAAACTTACAAACTAACGAGCAAAACACTAGCGTTGCCATATGAATGTATATTCTTAACATATTTCTTAAAAAATATATATTGATAAATTGAAATAATTTTTTAGCTTTTATTCAAAAAATTTGTTTTTTTCACTCCAAGATAGATGTCATAAACAGAAAAATATTGAAATATTGGGTTATATGTCGACTCTTTTGCAAATAAAAATTTTTAGGAAGAAAATAGTTGATGTCTTTAGGAAAATTATCGCGATTTCAAACTATTTCGTGAATATAAAAATGAAGAAGCTACAACCTGTATTTTTACTTTTTGTATATTAAATATATTTCTTAAAAAATATAAATTGATAAATATTGATAAATTGGAATAATTTTTTAGATTTTTTAAGATAGATGTCATAAACAGAAAAATATTGAAATATTGGGTTACAAATATAATAAATTTAAAAAAAAATATGATAAAAACTTTTCGTATGTTTTAAGGCAAATTCAATTTAGTAAACAAAAAAAAATTGACCTGCCCTGAACACGTGCTTGAACCTACGAACGCACGCATCATAGCCGGCAAGCTCACCACCTGCGCCACTTCTGTATGTACAATAAAACTGTCAGATACTGTATTTAACAGTTTTGGGTTTTGGTGAAAACTTTTATGAATTATTACAAATTAATGAAGCATTTTTTGTTAAATATAATATGCCTATGCAAAGCTCCTGGCCCATGAAAACATATCAAATATAATTGGAATTATGCATTTTTTTATGAGATACACTCTGGAAATTGATTGTATGGAAAAAATGTTAGCCTATTAATATATATCTAAATACACTAGTTACTTGGTGCGATTTAAATTATATGCCGCTTAATCTAAAGAAATGTAAATACATGCGTTTTTCGAGAGGAATTTCACAGCCAGCTTCCTATACAATTAACAATTATAGCCTTGAGCAATTGTATGATTTTGTTGACCTTGGGGTTACTATAGACTACAAACTCTGTTTTAACTGCCACATTAACGTAACAGTCAATAAAGCTAGAGGCGTTCTAGCATTTGTTAAACGATGGTCTAAAGAATTTAGCGACCCTTATGTAACTAAAACTCTCTTTACTACATTAGTCAGACCGATACTTGAATACGGTTCTATAATTTGGAGCCCGCGTTACCAGGTCCACGTGGATCGCTTAGAATCAGTTCAAAAACAATTTTTACTATTTGCCTTAAGAGATCTTCACTGGGATCCGTTGTATAATTTGCCATCCTATACGAGTCGCTTAAAACTTATTAATCTTCACAGCCTTTCTAGTCGGAGGGAAATGCTTGGAATTGTTTTCATGATTAAATTACTAAATGGTTCAATCACAAGCCCGTTTCTTTTGAGCGAAGTGAACTTCAATGTACCTTCTCGCCCATCAAGACATTTTAAACCCCTTATCTTGAAACAGTGCCGAACTAATTTTGAATTAAATGAGCCTTTTCGTTGTTTGTGTCAAGATTATAACTCTCATTCTGGTACGTTTGATATTTCAGACTCACTATGCAGCATAAAAAAGTCAATTCTTTCTATCCTAAATACATAGCAACATTTTGCTCCTTTGATTCTTATCTTTATTCTTTACAATAACTATTCGCTGTCAACTAACTATTTATTAATTGTGTTATCTATTTTTTATCTACCTTACTTAGCTGATGAGGTTTTCTCTGTAGCTGAGCAGTTTTAGATCTCGACGATTAACAAACCAAAGCCTTTCAAAGACTCGGCACGAAAGAGCAATCCGTGCGTCATGCGGATGCGCCCCTCGCGCCGGTCGGGCGGGATATGGTGGGTAATCCGTTGGGCATTATTATTATAAGATATGTTAAAAACAAATGTTTTAGGATGCATCTCAAGAGCTACCCGAAAATAGTGAACATGAATACTTTTGAATCTCACTTTTATTATAGAATTTTGCAAAAATATAGAAGTTTGACTGCGTTTTTGAAAAAGAATAATAATTTTAATTTTTTTTTAAAATGAATTTGGAGTTTATTTCGAAGCTCTCATTATGAGCATCAGGCCGGTTTCCATTTTGGATTTTTTAGGGTTTTTCTTCAACAATTTAGATATATGTATATATATAAGTACATTACATATTGACTTTTATATCATTTCAATAATGTTCCGTGATATTTATATCGTATGACCCCAACTTAGATATATAGCTATAATTATTATGGAAAATCTATTAGAAAAAAGCAAATTCCTTAAAAAAAATTCATAAAACGACATATGTATATAAGTACATATTGTGTTAAGGTAGATTTTAGTAATTTCCCTGCAAAAAAAAATAGACAATATGAAAAAAGGGGAAAAAAATTGTATATTCGAAGTTGGGATCGAACCATGAGACGCACACGTCCCACCCGAAACCATTATACATGCGCTATTGGTACACATGAAAATATCCGTATAGCGGGAGAATATTACAACTTACACATATGATGGTTTTCGGGTTTTTTTCGTTAAATTCAACTCGGAAATATTGAAAACACATATCTTAACTGGCCCAATTAGCCTAAATATGTAAGGATTCCGGTTATATGTCGACTCTTTTACAAATTAAAAAAGAACAACGCTTGCAAACCGTGCAAATTTATTTCGAAAATAATGGTTCAAATTTTTTTTTCAAATGGCAAAATTTTGTTCAGTGATGAGGCTCATTTTTGGTTGAATGGCTACGTCAACAAGCAAAATTGCCGCATTTGGAGTGAAGAGAATCCACATGAGACCCTTGAAACGCCATTACATCCACAAAAACTGACTGTTTGGTGTGCTCTATGGGCTGGTGGAGTCATTGGGCCATACTTCTTCCGCAATAATGCTGGAGAGGCAGCTACCGTTAATGGAGACCGGTATAGAGCCATGATAACCGACTATTTTGTTCCCGAATTGGATGGCATGAATGTGGATGAGTTGTGGTTCCAACAAGACGGTGCTACATGCCACACAGCGCACGTCACAATCGATTTATTGAAGGAAACATTCGATGAGCGCATAATTTCGCGGAATGGACCTGTCAATTGGCCACCAAGGTCGTGTGATTTGACACCATTGAATTATTTTCTTTGGGAAAATTTGAAGTCGCTCGTCTACACCAACAAACCAGAAACGTTAGGGGAATTGGAAGCCAACATTCGTGGCGTTATTGCCGACATACGGCCCCATATGCTCGAAAAAGTGGTTGAAAATTGGACCTGTAGAATTGGCTTTATTCGAGCCAGCCGCGGCGGCCACATGCCCGAAATCATATTTAAACATTAATGGCATAAAATTATCCTTCCAATAAAGCCAAATTGATGGACCTTAAAACGATTTTCTTGTGTTTTATTTCAATTCGAAGTTCTATACCCCTAAAAAAAACACCCTATACAATCAAACGTAATATCAACGGTGAAATTGAGCGATACAAAGCACGACTTGTTGCCAAAGGTTGTGAGCAGCGTTTTGGTATTGATTATAATGAAACATTTTCTCCTGTTGTTCGTTATGCTACCATTCGTATGCTATTGGCAATAGGCGTAGAAGAAAAAAATGCATATACATCAGTTGGATGTTAGTACTGCATATTTGAATGGCGATTTGACAGATGAAATATATATGCAGCAACCTGAATTTTTTGTGTGCAAAGAACAACCAGATAAAGTCTTGAAATTGAGTAAATCTATTTATGGTTTAAAACAATCAGGCAGACAATGGAATGTTAAATTAGACGAAGTTTTACGAGAAATTGGATTTGATGCTTGTGGTAATGAGACTTGTTTATACAAAATGAATTTTGAGAACGATGTGGTTCTTATTGCAGTATACGTAGATGACATGCTTATAGCATGCAAGAATAAATTAAAGTTGCTAACAATAAAAGGACTTATATCCGAAAAATTTGAGATAGTGGATAAAGGTGTAATCCAACATTTTCTTGGAATAGATATCCGACGAAAAGGCGAGCTGGGTGATATTACATAGAGTCATAAGCAATATATATTAAATTTATTAAAGTTACATGGTATGGAAGATTGTAGAACCGCAGCAGTTCCTTTAGAAGCTGGGTATCAAGTTGCATGTAAGGAAAATTGCAATAAAGCAGATATTAAGAATTATCAATCATTGATAGGTGCACTTATGCACTTGGGCATAACAACTAGACCTGACATTATACACTCTGTTTCAAAACTATCGCAAAGAAATAATAATCCACATGTTGAACATATGTCTGCGGCGAAACATGTTTTGAGGTATTTGAAAGCTACAATAGATTTCAAACTTACAAGGTGGCGCAAAAGTAATCTTCCTATCAGAAAATGCTATAAATTTTGCGATTGGGCCCTAAAATCAATTCTGTTTTGAGATTTGTGTAGTAAACACATGCAAAATACACGTTAATAAACAATGTTCCGCTACACTGCTCCAGAACGTGGAATATTGCTGACTATTTATTTGACCAATAATCGGTCGGTGACTTTGGCACAACGTGAATTTCGTCGCAGATTTCCTGGCCGTCCAACGCCTACTGGTCAACGAGTTCTTTTTGCAGCAACTTGATGAATTGGGATTGGAAAACATGTGGTTCCAACAAGACGGTGCAACAGCACACACTGCACGTGCCACAACCGATATGCTGAAGGATGCATTTCCCGGGCACCTAATCTCCCGTTTTGGCGATTTGCCTACTGATCAACGAGTTATTTTTGCCGCAACTTGACGAATTGGGATTGGAAAACATGTGGTTCCAACAAGACGGTGCAACAGCACACAATGCACGTGCCCCAACCGATATGCTGAAGGATGCATTTCCCGGGTGCCTAATCTCCCGTTTTGGCGATTTGCACTGGCCAACAAGATCGCCTGATTTGACAGCTCCAGACTTCTTTTTGTGGGGCTTTTTGAAGTCGCGGGTTTATGTCAACAAGCCTCAGACTCTTGCAACTCTTAAAGATGGAAAATGCCATAAAAAGGGCTCAAAAGACAATCAACTGTGGCGGGGCCATTTACATGACATCATATTCTCGACTTGATGTAAAAAAAATTAAAAGACCAAATAAAAATAATCCACAAGAAGAATCAAAGTTTTTCATTTTGTTTTTGAATTACAGCCAAAAAACATCGGACGATTACTTTTGCGCCACCCTGTACATATAAAGCAGGAAGTAAACGTGTCGAAGGTTTCGTTGATGCTGATTGGGGATGTGATCCTCAAGACCGGAAATCATATACTGGGTTTGTTTTCTTTTACGGAAACAGTGCTATATCTTGGGAGTCTAAAAAACAAGCCACTATAACATTAAGCAGTACGGAGGCTGAATATATGGCTGCGTCGAATGCCGCCAAAGAAGCAGTTTACTTGCAAAGTTTATTGTCAGAACTAGGTTTCTGGAAGCGCGATCCGATTATTCTACATATGGACAATCAGGGTGCACAGAAGCTGGCAACAAATCCTGTGTATCACAACAGAACTAAGCATATCGATGTTAGATATCATTACATACGTCAACTTGTAAAAGAACAAAAAATCGTTTTATGTTATTGTCCAATGGATCAGATGACAGCTGATATATTCACGAAGAGTCTTCCAAAAATCAAACATTTGAAATTTACAAATGATATGAATATATTGTAATATATTTAAGATACGCATTCACGTTGAGGAGGAGTGTTGAACTTTGAGTTTATAGAGTTTGAATTGTAACAACGTGTGCTTTGTTGAATTGTCATGTCATATTATATCAAATGAAAAAAATATTTTTTCACTTCTTAATAAACTACTGAATTGTGCTGACACAAACATAGTTACGTTTTCATTAAATATGATATATTTCTTAAAAAATATATATTGATAAATTGAAATAATTTTTTAGCTTTTATTCAAAAAATTTGTTTTTGTCGACTCTTTTGCAAATACACATTTTTAGGAAGAAAATAGTTGATGTCTTTAGGAAAATTAACGCGATTTCAAACTATTTCGTGAATATAAAATTGAAGAAGCTACAAACTGTATTTTTACTTTTTGTATATTAAGTATGATATATTTCTTAAAAAATATATATTGATAAATTGAAAGAATTTTTTAGCTTTTTTTTCAAAAAATTTGATTTTTTCACTCCAAGATAGATGGCATAAACAGAAAAATATTGAAATATTGGGTTATATGTCGACTCTTTTGCAAATAAAAATTTTTAGGAACAAAATAGTTGATGTCTTCAGGGAAATTAACGGATTTCTAATTATTTCGTAAGTATAAAATTGAAGAAGCTACAGACTGTGTTTTTACTTTTTGTATATTAAATATGATATATTTCTTAAAAAATATATATTGATAAATGGAAATAATTTTTTAGCTTTTTTTCAAAAAATTTGATTTTTTCACTCCAAGATAGATGTCATAAACAGAAAAATATTGAAATATTGTGCTATATGTCGACTCTTTTGCAAATAAAAATTTTTAGGAACAAAATAGTTGATGTCTTTAGGAAAATTAACGCGATTTCTAATTATTTCGTAAGTATAAAATTGAAGAAGCTACAAACTGTACTTTTTCTTTTTGCATATTAAATATGATATATTTCTTAAAAAATATAAATTGATAAATATTGATAAATTGGAATAATTTTTTAGATTTTTTAAGATAGATGTCATAAACAGAAAAATATTGAAATATTGGGTTACAAATATAATAAATTTAGAAAAAAATATGATAAAAACTTTTCGTATGTTTTAAGGCAAATTCAATTTAGTAAAAAAAAAAAAATTGACCTGCCCTGAACACGTGCTTGAACCTACGAACGCACGCATCATAGCCGGCAAGCCCACCACCTGCGCCACTGCTGTATGTACAATAAAACTGTCAGATACTGTAGTTAACAGTTTTGGGTTTTGGTGAAAACTTTTATGAATTATTACAAATTAATGAAGCATTTTTTGTTAAATAATAATATAATAATTGGAATTATGCATTTTTTTATGAGATACACTCTGGCAATTGATGGTATGGAAAAAATGTTAGCCTATTAATATATAGATAATGGTCACACAGAATGATGCCATATCGAACAAAATTGGAAGCAAATAAAATTTTCAATGCGTGTTCCACAAAACAATTTACATTTCATTGTAAACACTTCAGTTTTTCGGGATTTTAGGATGCATCTACCTTACCGACCGTATATAGTGAAATTTAACAAATAAGTACCAATTTTATAAAATTAAAAAAAAAATAAGTTTTAGTGTTCTATAAAAACACAACTTTTGTCCTATTTTCCAGAAAAATTTTAATTTTGAACTATGCAAGATATGTTAAAAACAAATGTTTTAGGATGCATCTCAAGAGCTACCCGAAAATAGTGACCATGAATACTTTTGAATCTCACTTTTATTATGAATTTTGCAAAAATATAGAAGTTTGACTGCGTTTTTGAAAAAGAATAATAATTTTAAATTTTTTTTTAAAATGAATTTGGAGTTTATTTCGAAGTTCTCATTATGAGCATTAGGCCGGTTTCCATTTTAGATTTTTTAGGGTTTTTCCTCAACAATTTTGATATATGTATATACATATATAAGTACATTACATATTGACTTTTATATTATTTCAATAATATTCCGTGATATTTATATCGTATGACCCCAACTTAGATATATAGCTATGTTTATTATGGAAAATCTATTAGAAAAAAGCAAATTCCTTAAAAAAAATTCATAAAACGACATATGTATATAAGTACATATTATGTTAAGGTAGATTTTAGTAATTTCCCTGCAAAAAAAAATAGTCAATATGAAAAAAAAGGGGAAAAAATTGTATATTCGAAGTTGGGATCGAACCATGAGACGCACACGTCCCACCCGAAACCATTACACATGCGCTATTGGTACACATGAATATATCCGTATAGCGGGAGAATATTACAACTTACACATATGATGGTTTTCGGGTTTTTTTCGTCAAATTCAACTCGGAGATATTGAAAACTGGCCCAATTAGCCCAATTAGCCTAAATATGTAAGGATTCCGGTTATATGTCGACTCTTTTACAAATTAAAATTTTTATTGAGATTTTACACAAACAACAAGCTTGTGTTTTTGGTCTTTACATTTGAAGTATCCTGGTTCGGTACGAGCTATAGACCTATTATTAATTTTTTCTGCAGCGAAAAATTATTGCTGTTTTTGGGTTTCTTAATCATTTTTATTAATTGTTAAAAGTTTTTTGTTGAATTGAACAGGAAAAATTTAGAGACAACCGCCATAACTTCACTCATCAGAGAAATTTTGGCACGCATTGCTAACTATTAAGCTAACAATACGCTGGGTTTTTTGCCTTCTAAACGCCCTGTTCAATCAACTTTTACCAATTCATGAACCAACACGCCATCTGACGTTAAGATTTGGTATCATGATGGATTTTTTGCAACACTGTTTTTTGGTGTCACAGATTGCCAACCATGTGCTCTTGGTTTTTTGTTATTGAGATTTTACACAAACAACAAGCTTGTGTTTTTGGTCTTTACATTTGAAGTATCCTGGTTCGGTACGAGCTATAGACCTATCAATAATTTTTTCTGCAGCGAAAAATTATTGTTGTTTTTGGGTTTCTTAATAATTTTTATTAATTATTAAAAGTTTTTTGCGTATTGTTAGCTTAATAGTTAGCAATGCGTGCCAAAATTTCTCTGATGAGTGAAGTTAGCAACTTCCGAAATGGATCTATAAGAAAAGCTATTTCCTGTTCAATTCAACAAAAAACTTTTAATAATTAATAAAAATTATTAAGAAAACCAAAAACAACAATAATTTTTCGCTGCAGAAAAAATTATTAATAGGTCTATAGCTCGTACCGAACCAGGATAATTAAAATTTTTAGGAAGAAAATAGTTGATGTCTTTAGGAAAATTAACGCGATTTCAAACTATTTCGTGAATATAAAGTTGAAGAAGCTGCAAACTGTGTTTTTACTTTTTGTATATTAATTATGATATATTTCTTAAAAAATATATGTATGTATATTGATAAATTGAAATAATTTTTTAGCTTTTTTTCAAAAAATTTGTTTTTTTTCACTCCAAGATATTGAAATATTGGGTTGTATGTCGACTCTTTTGCAAATAAAAATTTTTAGGAACAAAATAGCTGATGTCTTTAGGAAAATTAACGCGATTTCTAATTATTTCGTAAGTATAAAATTGAAGAAGCTACAGACTGTGTTTTTACTTTTTGTATATTAAATATGATATATTTCTTAAAAAATATAAATTGATAAATTGGAATATTTTTTTTAGATTTCTTAAGATAGATGTCATAAACAGAAAAATATTGAAATATTGGGTTACAAATATAATAAATTAAAAAAAAAAATAAGATAAAAACTTTTCGTATGTTTTAAGGCAAATTCAATTTAGTAAAAAAAAAAAAAATTGACCTGCCCTGAACACGTGCTTGAACCTACGAACGCACGCATCATAGCCGGCAAGCTCACCACCTGCGCCACTGCTGTATGTACAATAAAACTGTCAGATACTGTAGTTAACAGTTTTGGGTTTTGGTGAAAACTTTTATGAATTATTACAAATTAATGAAGCATTTTTTGTTAAATATAATATGCCTATGCAAAGCTCCTGGGCCATGAAAACATATCAAAATATATAATAATTGGAATTATGCATTTTTTTATGAGATACACTCTGGCAATTGATTGTATGGAAAAAATGTTAGCCTATTAATATATAGATAATGGTCACATAGAGTGATGCCATATCGAACAAAATTGGAAGCAAATAAAATTTTCAATGCGTTTTCCGCAAAACAATTTACATTTCATTGTAAACACTTCAGTTTTTCGGGATTTTAGGATGCATCTAAATTACCGACCGTATATAGTGAAATTTAACAAATAAGTACCAATTTCATAAAATTAAAAAAAAAAATAAGTTTTAGAGTTCTATAAAAACACAACTTTTGTCCTATTTTCCAGAAAAATTTTAATTTTGAACTATTTTTTGTAATAGAACATGCAAGATATGTTAAAAACAAATGTTTTAGGATGCATATCAAGAGCTACCCGAAAATAGTGACCATGAATACTTTTGAATCTCACTTTTATTATAGAATTTTGCAAAAATATAGAAGTTTGACTGCGTTTTTGAAAAGAATAATAATTTTAAATTTTTTTTTAAAATGAATTTGGAGTTTGTTTCGAAGTTCTCATTATGAGCATTAGGCCGGTTTCCATTTTGGATTTTTTGGGGTTTTTCCTCAACAATTTAGAAATATGTATATATATAAGTACATTACATATTGACTTTTATATCATTTCAATAATATTCCGTGATATTTATATCGTATGACCCCAACTTAGATATATAGCTATATTTATTATGGAAAATTTATTAGAAAAAAGCAAATTCCTTAAAAAAAAATTCATAAAACGACATATGTATATAAGTACATATTGTGTTAAGGTAGATTTTAGTAATTTCCCTGCAAAAAAAATAGTCAATATGAAAAAAAGGGGAAAAAAATTGTATATTCGAAGTTGGGATCGAACCATGAGACGCACACGTCCCACCCGAAACCATTACACATGCGCTATTGGTACACATGAATATATCCGTATAGCGGGAGAATATTACCTTACACATATGATGGGTTTCTGGTTTTTTTCGTCAAATTCAACTCGGAAATATTGAAAACACATATCTTAACTGGCCCAATTAGCCTAAATATGTAAGGATTCCGGTTATATGTCGACTCTTTTACAAATTAAAATTTTTAGGAAGAAAATAGTTGATGTCTTTAGGAAAATTAACGCGATTTCAAACTATTTCGTGAATATAAAATTGAAGAAGCTACAAACTGTGTTTTTACTTTTTGTATATTAAATATGATATATTTCTTAAAAAGTATATATTGATAAATTGAAATAATTTTTTAGCTTTTTTTCAAAAAATTTGGTTTTTTCACTCCAAGATAGATGTCATAAAGAGAAAAATATTGAAATATTGGGTTATATGTCGACTCTTTTGCAAATAAAAATTTTTAGGAACAAAATAGTTGATGTCTTTAGGAAAATTAACGGATTTCTAATTATTTCGTAAGTATAAAATTGAATAAGCTACAGACTGTGTTTTTACTTTTTGTATATTAAATATGATATATTTCTTAAAAAATATATATTGATAAATTGAAATAATTTTTTAGCTTTTTTTCAAAAAATTTGATTTTTTCACCCCAAGATAGATGTCATAAACAGAAAAATATTGAAATATTGGGTTATATGTCGACTCCTTTGCAAATAAAAATTTTTAGGAACAAAATAGTTGATGTCTTTAGGAAAATTAACGCGATTTCTAATTATTTCGTAAGTATAAAATTGAAGAAGCTACAAACTGTGTTTTTACTTTTTGTATATTAAATATGATATATTTCTTAAAAAATATATATTGATAAATTGCAATAATTTTTTAGCTTTTATTCAAAAAATTTGTTTTTTTTTTTCACTCCAAGATAGATGTCATAAACAGAAAAATATTGAAATATTGGGTTATATGTCGACTGTATTGCAAATAAAATTTTTAGGAAGAAAATAGTTGATGTCTTTAGAAAAATTAACGCGATTTCAAACTATTTCGTGAATATAAAATTGAAGAAGCTACAAACTGTGTTTTTACTTTTTGTATATTAAATATGATATATTTCTTAAAAAATATATATTGATAAATTGAAATAATTTTTTAGCTTTTATTCAAAAAATTTGTTTTTTTCACTCCAAGATAGATGTCATAAACAGAAAAATATTGAAATATTGGGTTATATGTCGACACTTTTGCAAATAAAAATTTTTAGGAACAAAATAGTTGATGTCTTTAGGAAAATTAACGGATTTCTAATTATTTCGTAAGTATAAAATTGAAGAAGCTACAGACTGTGTTTTTACTTTTTGTATATTCAATATGATATGTTTATTAAAAAATATATATTGATAAATTGAAATAATTTTTTAGCTTTTATTCAAAAAATTTGTTTTTTTCACTCCAAGATAGATGTCATAAACAGAAAAATATTGAAATATTGGGTTATATGTCGACTCTTTTGCAAATAAAAATTTTTAGGAAGAAAATAGTTGATGTCTTTAGGAAAATTAATGCGATTTCAAACTATTTCGTGAATATAAAATTGAAGAAGCTACAAACTGTGTTTTTACTTTTTGTATATTAAATATGATATATTTCTTAAAAAATATATATTGATAAATTGAAATAATTTTTTAGCTTTTTTCAAAAAATTTGATTTTTTCACTCCAAGATAGATGTCATAAACAGAGAAATATTGGGTTATATGTCGACTTTTTTGCAAATAAAAATTTTTAGGAACAAAATAGTTGATGTCTTTAGGAAAATTAACAAATTTCTAATTATTTCGTAAGTATAAAATTGAAGAAGCTACAGACTGTGTTTTTACTTTTTGTATATTACATACATATGATATATTTCTTAAAAAATATATATTGATAAATTGAAATAATTTTTTAGCTTTTTTTCAAAAAATTTGTTTTTTTTCACTCCAAGATAGATGTCATAAACAGAAAAATATTGAAATATTGGGTTATATGTCGACTCTTTTGCAAATAAAAATTTTTAGGAAGAAAATAGTTGATGTCTTTAGGAAAATTAACGCGATTTCAAACTATTTCGTGAATATAAAATTGAAGAAGCAACAAACTGTGTTTTTACTTTTTGTATATTAAATAAGATATATTTCTTAAAAAATATGTATTGATAAATTGAAATAATTTTTTAGCTTGATTTTTTCACTCCAAGATAGATGTCATAAACAGAAAAATATTGGGTTTTATGTCGACTCTTTTGCAAATAAAAATTTTTAGGAACAAAATAGTTGATGTCTTTAGGAAAATTAACGGATTTCTAATTATTTCGTAAGTATAAAATTGGAGAAGCTACAAACTGTGTTTTTACTTTTTGTATATTAAATATGATATATTTCTTAAAAAATATATATTGATAAATTGAAATAATTTTTTAGCTTTTTTTCAAAAAATTTGTTTTTTTTACTCCAAGATAGATGTCATAAACAGAAAAATATTGAAATATTGGGTTATATGTCGACTCTTTTGCAAATAAAAATTTTTAGGAACAAAATAGTTGATGTCTTTAGGAAAATTAACGGATTTCTAATTATTTCGTAAGTATAAAATTGAAGAAGCTACAGACTGTGTTTTTACTTTTTGTATATTAAATATGATATATTTATTAAAAAATATATATTGATAAATTGATATACTTTTTTAGCTTTTATTCAAAAAATTTGCTTTTTTCACTCCAAGATAGATGTCATAAACAGAAAAATATTGAAATATTGGGTTATATGTATAAAAACGAGGACACTTTGAGTTTTATGTATAAACGATTTAATGACTTTTCACAGTAAAGGTTACATAGAACTGACTGAGAATATGCAAGGTAATTGACATGTGATAATACATATACAATGAGAGAGTAGTACATGGTTGCACAAATAGTATGGAATAAATGACATTTATACGGATAGATATATTTGGGTAGTCGGAACTACTTCGCCGCGCCAACCCCTCCCCTCGAAGGAGTGAGACTACTTGTGATGCCTAGTGCTGTTGAGCATTTGAGATGCTTGATGCTGCCTAAACTTTTGGTTAGGACGTCTGCTGGCATTTCTTCGGTCGACATATACTTGAGTATGATCTTTCCGTTTTTGTGACATTCTTTAATAAAGTGGTGGCGCACGTCGATGTGTTTCGTGCGCGAGCTATAGCCAGGCTCTGAACGAGTTTTTGTGCGCTTTGGCTATCGTTGAATAATGTTACGCTTTCACACGGCATATCCAAACACTTAAACATGCTTTGGAGATACATCGCTTCTTTCGTCGCTTCTGTCATAGCCATGTATTCGGCTTCAGTGCTGGAGAGTGCCACTGTGCGTTGTTTGCGTGCCTCCCAGCTGATTGCTGCGCCCGCCAATATGAACGCATATCCACTGTATGATCGTCGATCTATTGAGTTGGAACCCCAATCCGCATCGACGACGCCATAGAGTTGCTCATTGGTTTGTTTGTATAGAAGGCCGCGATCTTTTGTGCCATTTAGGTACCTTAGAATACGTTTTGCGGCTTTCCAGTGGTCCTCGTTGTAATTTGTATTGAACTGACTCATGTAGTTTACAGAAAAAGCTATATCTGGTCTGGTTGTGACTGCCAGATACATGAGTGCGCCTATTAGGCTTTGGTATGGATATTTTGCCATGTCTTCTTCGTTTACTTCGGTTGGTTTTTCGATTTTAAAGTTTGTTTCTAAAGGTGTGCTTGCTGGTTTACATTCGGCCATATTATAGCGAGCCAATATTGATTGTACGTAGTCTCGTTGCGATAATAGCACTTGGTGTGACTTAAGATTTTGCTGAAAGTCAATGCCAACGCAACGCTTTGCCAGACCAATGTCTTTCATCTGAAAGCATTCACTTAATGCTTCTTTAGTGCTTCTAAGCCATGACTTGTCGTTAGATGCCAATAGCAAGTCATCTACATAAACGGTGATTAAAAGTGTTTTATTATGATCCTGCTTTGTAAAGAGACACGGATCTTCTATCGAGGCTGTGAGACCGAGCTGAGCTAGTTTTTCTGTTAGGCGGTTGTACCACATCAGGCCTGACAGTCTTAATCCATATAGTGCCTTCTTTAGTAGGCATACGGGTTTATGCTTTTGTAGTGCAGTAAGCCATTTATTTGCTGTATCTTCAATTTGTTTACTGTGCTTACTTATGCGCTGATGGCCCACTGGCTCACCAGATTTTATTTTATTTAAGACTTCTGTTAACATTTCTGGGGCTTCCATGTATACCGTTTCGTTTAGCTTCCCATTAAGGTATGCTGTGACTACGTCCATTTGGTGGATTTCTAAATCCTTCTCCGCTGCCACTGCTGCGAGCAAGCGTATTGACGTATAACGCGCTACTGGCGAGTAGGTTTCATGGAAATCTTCCCCTTTTCGCTGCCCGAAGCCCTTGGCTACTAAACGTGCTTTTCTCGTACCATCTTCTTTGGTTCGTAGCACTAAACGACTTCCAACTATTTTGAGATCAGTTGGCTGTTCTACTATGTCCCATGTTTCATTTAAAATTAAAGCTAAATATTCATCTTCAATAGATCTTACCCATTCTACGGCATCATCAAAATTTTTCAATTCAGACCAGGTCGCTGGAGATTCACCAATGCTAGCAAATGCCATTTCGCATGCTTCTACATTTTCGTGTTGTTTTGCGTTTTCGTTTTCAGTTTCAGTGTCGGTTTCACCGATTTCGATATCTTTAAAGGTTTGGTACAGCTTTTTCGGCCTACCACGTGAACCTGTCTTAACTTTCTTTGGGCGACCCTTACCACGCTTGACGCTTTTATCACTAACTTCCTCGTTACACGTATCGAAGTCACTTGCTGCTTCGTCGCTATCATTAGCCGGTATAGATTTTTCATTTTGTGGTAATTCTAATTCAATGTATTTATTTTTTGGTTCAAATATTTCTTCATACTCTTCTTTGAAACCAGGTTCGTCTAAAAATTTCACATCGCGACTAGTTAGCACGCTTCTTTTCTCTTTTGACCATAGACGGTATGCTTTTGATTCGGAGCAATAACCAATAAATACACACTGCTCGGATCGTGATTCGAATTTGTCTTTTGAATTTTTCTTATTCAATACATACGCTTTAGTGCCAAACACTTTCATGTGAGCAACTGTTGGAGTTTTACCAGTCCATGTTTTATGAGGGACTTCTCCAGTAGCTTTTGTAATGCATCTATTTCGAATGTAGCACGCAGTATTTACGGCTTCAGCCCAGAACGACGTTGGTACGCCGGCTTGCTTCATGAGGCACCTGGCCATCTCTACAAGCGTTCTGTTCTTGCGTTCAGCTACTCCGTTTTGCTCCGGAGTGTATGGAGCGGTCAGACGTCGCTTAATCCCATTTTGTTGTAAATATAAATCGAATTCATGGTTGCAATATTCACGACCATTGTCGGATTGCAGTGCCTTTAGCTTTCTGCCAGTGTATGTCTCTGCCTCGTTCTTAAATTTTTTGAACGTTTCTAATACTTCCGATTTTTGTTTAATAAAATAGGTTTCACACCAGCGCGATTTATCGTCTATAAACGTTACGAAATAATTTTTGCCTCCATTTGAGGTACGCCGCATAGGGCCACACCCATCGGTGTGTACAATTTCTAATAAGTCTTTGGTGCGATTATCATTACACTTGGGAAAAGCTATACGTGTTTGTTTCTGGCTCACACACACTTCGCATGCCGGTAAATCGTCTTTAGGATTTATTTTCAACCCGTGTACATCACTGTTCTTTGCCATTTGTTTTAAGTCTCTTTCGTTCAAATGGCCCATACGACAGTGCCATAAATTTATATCGCTTTTAGCTTCAGACATAAATGAGTTGTTTACATTACTCTTCATAAAATATAAATTTCCACTTCGTTCCGCAGTAAACAATACGTTTTCGTTTTGATCAATAACTATTGCATCATTTTTTCGGAAGTGCACTTCATAGTTTTTGTCTGTCATTTTAGACACCGAAAGTAAATTCGTACGCAGATCCGATACATAAAGCACATTTCTCAATGTTATATTCTTATCAAAACCATTTTCATTTACATTTACTTTCACATCACCTCTGCCAGTAATTTTTGTGCAGTTGTTGTTTGCTAAATTCAACACTTGATTAAGCTCAGCCATCTCGACAAAATTGTTTTTGTCAGCGCTCATGTGAGAGGTGCACCCACTATCTAAGCACCAATTTTCATTTCCACTTGGACACAGAAAAACAGATTCATTTGCTCTTAAGGAGGAATTTTTCTCTTCACTTTTGTTTGCACTTTGTTTGTACTGACTCTTGGAACGACAGTCTTTGGCATAGTGGCCGCTCTTACCGCACTTGTAACAACAAAAATTACGTTTTATTTGCGTTCGCTTTCCATTGCTTTGCCGATCATTACTGTGTTTGTTTTTGTTATACAAATTTGGCTTATGTGCATCTCTTACATACAAAGCATCGCTGTCGCTTCGTTCGCCTTGTGCTTTTCGTGATTCCCACTCTTCTATAATTTTTACGCGCAGAACTTCTGGCTTTGGTAAATCGTCGCGAGTTTCGAGCGCGCAACGGAATGTCTCATATGAGTTTGGTAAACTGTATAGCAACAAAATTGCGAGTAACTCATCACCAATTTCGACGCCGATTTCTTTTAATTTGCTGACAGCATTGAAGAATTCGTTTAGGTGGTTTCTTACTATGTCGCCTTCTTTCATACGCGAGAGTGCGACTCTCTTCAATAATGTCGCTTTACGAGCCGGACCTTTTGACTCGTATGTCGTTGCAATTTTTGTCACATTTTTTGTGAATTTGTACACGTAGCAATTTGATTTAATTCTGTAGAACTTATGGACAACATTATATCAGCACAGGCCTTTTCATCGTTGATTTTCCATAATGCAGCTGCTGGTGCTTCAGTCGGGCAAGTTTTGTCCCCATTTACGTAACCCCACAGGTCGTTTTTTATTAGAATCGCGCGCATTTGTAGTTTCCAAGTATCGTAGTTTTCCGCTCGATACGAACAACTCCCGCCATTTTGCAATATTTGCCGAAAATTCTTTATATTTTCTTTGCACAATTTTTTATATTATTCGCGATTCAAGTAAAGAAACTATTGCGATGGACCTGGGCCCATAACCTATAAAAACGAGGACACTTTGAGTTTTATGTATAAACGATTTAATGACTTTTCACAGTAAAGGTTACATAGAACTGACTGAGAATATGCAATGTAATTGACATGTGATAATACATATACAATGAGAGAGTAGTACATGGTTGCACAAATAGTATGGAATAAATGACATTTATACGGATAGATATATTTGGGTAGTCGGAACTACTTCGCCGCGCCAACAATATGTCGACTCTTTTGCAAATAAAAATTTTTAGGAAGAAAATAGTTGATGTCTTTAGGAAAATTAACGCGATTTCAAACTATTTCGTGAATATATAATTGAAGAAGCTACAAACTGTGTTTTTACTTTTTGTATATTAAATATGATATATTTCTTAAAAAATATATATTGATAAATTGAAATTATTTTTTAGCTTTTTTCAAAAAATTTGATTTTTTCACTCCAAGATAGATGTCAGGAAATCTAAGAGAACCTCCTGGAGAGATTTCTGTAGTGGTATAGGTCTGTGACGGAGGGTTCTAGGTTACGGAAAATCCTATCAAAATCACCTCGTGGTGGACCGGGGTGTTTGAAAAGGCCGGATGGGACTTGGACGAATACGGGGGAGGAAACGTTGCAACTCCTCCTTGATACTCACTTTCCAGACGCGGAAAACGAGCGCAGGTACCTAACTGATACAGGTCAGGGAGTATTTGACCAAGGGCAGTACATAACTAATGAAAGAATAGAATGGGCCATTGGGTCATTCAAGCCTTTCAAAGCATCGGGGCTTGACGGTATAGCACCAATTCAGCTCCAGCAGTCCATGGTACAGTGTATACCGTGGCTGCGGGCTATCTATATGGGAGTGCTGACCTTTTGTTACATTCCTAACATCTGGAAGAGTTCCAGCGTAATCTTTATACCTAAGGCGGGTAGAATATCTCACGCTGGCCCGAAAGATTTCAGACCAATCAGTCTGGCGTCACTCCAACTCAAGGTTCTGGAGCGGATCATGGAACCGCATCTCAGGGAGAAATTGGAGAAAAAAATCATGCTCTCGCAGCATGCTTATATGAAAGGTAGATCCTCAGAAACAGCGTTGCATGAAATTGTTACGCACATCGAAAAATCTTTGGCCGATAAAGAATTTACACTAGTAGCCTTCTTGGATATTGAGGGGGCTTTTAATAATGTCACGCCGGATGCCATCACGGAAGCTCTGACGACCTTGGATATTGAACCCTGGTTAGTGTCTCTTGTGAACCAAATGCTGACGAGCAGGAGGGTGCAAGCTGTTCTAGCCGGGGTGACGGTAAGTAAGGTCGTCAACAGAGGCACACCGCAAGGTGGGATCCTCTCTCCTCTTCTATGGGTAGCTACAGTAAACGGACTGCTGGAGACCCTGGCGGTGGAGGGGGGGTCCAAGGTCATTGCGTACGCGGATGACCTTGCGGTGGTGGTAAGTGGTAAATACCCGCAAACGCTTTGTGACATTATGCAGAGAAACCTTAGGTTAGTGGAAAGGTGGGCCGGTGGTAAAGGTCTAGGTGTTAACCCGGCCAAAACAGAGCTGGTCCTGTTTACTAGGAAATACAAAATTCCGGCGCTGCAGCTACCAGTGTTAGGTAATGTCACCCTCAAACTTGGCGATTCCGCTAAGTTCATGGGTGTCATTATCGAAAAAAAGCTCTCATGGAAAGAGAATATCCAGGAGCGTGCTAAAAAAGCTTTAGTGGCCCTATACACTTGTAGGGGGGCCGTAGGGCAAAAATGGGGGTTGACCCCCAAAGTTACACTTTGGCTCTACACCGCTGTGGTTAGACCGATTCTTTTGTATGGAGTCCTAGTCTGGTGGACGGGACTGGAGAGAAACTCCAATACTATCCTAATGCAAAGAGTGCAGAGAAGCGCGCTCATATGTGTCAGCGGGGCGTTACGCACAACAGCGTATAACGGTGATGTCTATATCTTCTCTGATAGTCAAGCAGCTCTCAAGGCGTTGGGGGCTAGTACGTACAATTCCAGGACTGTGGAGGGCTGCCGCAAATCTCTTAACGAGATGGCTGAGCAGCTCTCGATTCACCTGGTATGGGTGCCGGGACACAGGGGCATACCGGGAAACGAAATGGCAGACGAGCTTGCTAGAGGGGGCACATCCGCTCCGCTTTCACAGTCCTGGAAGGGTCTAGGCGTGCCGCTCGCGACTAGTAAGCTCTTAACGAGGCATATGTTCCTACAGAAAGCAAGTGACAGGTGGGATAAGATCAGTACCTGCTGTCATGCAAAATTGATATGGCCAGAAATTAGTGCGAGTAGGTCGGAAGACCTACTCAAACTCAGAAGAGAAGAGCTCTCTCTGCTTATGGGGCTTCTAACGGGGCATATAGGTTTAGGCAGACATGCAGAAAGGTTGGGTATCCCCTTTAACGACTTCTGCAGAAGCTGCAGGGACGAGGGGGAGCCTGAAACGGTGAGGCACCTCCTTTGTGAATGCCCCGCTCTGTGGGGTAAGAGGTTGAAGAATCTGGGGTCGGGTATTCTCCGGCATCTCGCCGAACTAGCCTATATTAAGCCAAAGGACATCCTGCGCTTCGCGGATTCCGTAAAGTGGTTCGAGTAGGGGGTCGCTTAAAGATAGATGTGGTATCACAACGGGACCTCCGGGGCCTATGTGTGTTAGCCCTCATGCTAGCAGCCACTGTAACCTACCTACCTACCTACCTAGATGTCATAAACAGAAAAATATTGAAATATTGGGTTATATGTCGACTCTTTTGCAAATAAAAATTTTTAGGAACAAAATAGTTGATGTCTTTAGGAAAATTAACGGATTTCTAATTATTTCGTAAATATAAAATTGAAGAAGCTACAGACTGTGTTTTTACTTTTTGTGTATTACATAAATATGATATACATATTTCTTAAAAAATATATATTGATAAATTGAAATAATTTTTTAGCTTTTTTTCAAAAAATATGATTTTTTCACTCCAAGATAGATGTCATAACAGAAAAATATTGAAATATTGGGTTATATGTCGACTCTTTTGCAAATAAAAATTTTTAGGAACAAAATAGTTGATGTCTTTAGGAAAATTAACGCGATTTCTAATTATTTCACAAGTATAAAATTGAAGAAGCTACAAACTGTACTTTTTCTTTTTGCATATTAAATATGATATATTTCTTAAAAAATATAAATTGATAAGTATTGATAAATTGGAATAATTTTTTAGATTTTTTAAGATAGATGTCATAAACAGAAAAATATTGAAATATTGGGTTACAAATATAATAAATTTAAAAAAAAATATGATAAAAACTTTTCGTATGTTTTAAGGCAAATTCAATTTAGTAAAAAAAAAAAAATTGACCTGCCCTGAACACGTGCTTGAACCTACGGACGCACGCATCATAGCCGGCAAGCTCACCACCTGCGCCACTGCTGTATGTACAATAAAACAGTCAGATACTGTAGTTAACAGTTTTGGGTTTTGGATAAAACTTTTATGAATTATTACAAATTAATGAAGCATTTTTTGTTAAATATAATATGCCTATGCAAAGCTCCTGGCCCATGAAAATATATCAAAATATTTAATAATTGGAATTATGCATTTTTTTATGAGATACCCTGGCAATTGATTGTATGGAAAAAATGTAGAAATAGAATGATGCCATATCGAACAAAATTGGAAGCAAATAAAATTTTCAATGCGCTTTCCACAAAACAATTTACATTTCATTGTAAACACTTCAGTTTTTCGGGATTTTAGGATGCATCTAAATTACCGACCGTATATAGTGAAATTTAACAAATAAGTACCAATTTCATAAAATTAAAGAAAAAAAAATAAGTTTTAGAGTTCTATAAAAACACAACTTTTGTCCTATTTTCCAGAAAAATTTTAATTTTGAACTATTTTTTGTAATAGAACATGCAAGATATGTTAAAAACAAATGTTTTAGGATGCATATCAAGAGCTACCCGAAAATAGTGACCATGAATACTTTTGAATCTCACTTTTATTATAGAATTTTGCAAAAATATAGAAGTTTGACTGCGTTTTTGAAAAAGAATAATAATTTTAAATTTTTTTTTAAAATGAATTTGGAGCTTATTTCAAAGTTCTCATTATGAGCATTAGGCCGGTTTCCATTTTGGATTTTTTAGGGTTTTTCCTCAACAATTTAGATACATGTATATGTATATATAAGTACATTACATATTGACTTTTATATCATTTCAATAATATTCCGTGATATTTATATCGTATGACCCCAATTTAGATATATAGCTATATTTATTATGGAAAATCTATTAGAAAAAAGCAAATTCCTTAAAAAAAAATTCATAAAACGACATATGTATGTAAGTACATATTGTGTTAAGGTAGATTTTAGTAATTTCCCTGCAAAAAAAAATAGTCAATATGAAAAAAAGGGGAAAAAAATTGTATATTCGAAGTTGGGATCGAACCATGAGACGCACACGTCCCACCCGAAACCATTACACATGCGCTATTGGTACACATGAATATATCCGTATAGCGGGAGAATATTACAACTTACACATATGATGGTTTTCTGGTTTTTTTCGTCAAATTCAACTCGGAAATATAGAAAACACATATCTTAACTGGCCCAATTAGCCTAAATATGTAAGGATTCCGGTTATATGTCGACTCTTTTACAAATTAAAATTTTTAGGAAGAAAATAGTTGATGTCTTTAGGAAAATTAACGCGATTTCTAATTATTTCGTAAGTATAAAATTGAAGAAGCTACAAACTGTGTTTTTACTTTTTGTATATTAAATATGATATATTTCTTAAAAAATATATATTGATAAATTGAAATAATTTTTTAGCTTTTATTCAAAAAATTTGTTTTTTTTTCACTCCAAGATAGATGTCATAAACAGAAAAATATTGAAATATTGGGTTATGTGTCGACTCTTTTGCAAATAAAAATTTTTAGGAACAAAATAGTTGATGTCTTTAGGAAAATTAACGGATTTCTAATTATTTCGTAAGTATAAAATTGAAGAAGCTACAGACTGTGTTTTTACTTTTTGTATATTAAATATGACATATTTATTAAAAAATATATATTGACTAGCAGACCCGGCAGACGTTGTTCTGCCTGACCAGTGACTTCCCTAGAAATACATTTTCAACTATGTTTCTATTAATTTTTAACATTCCATTTATTGCAGTGCTTTAGTATATGCAATGTTTCCGGTTTTAACGTATTTGGTATAAACAAATAAATTTGTTGGATGTCCAACTCAAAAAACGAATCTTTTGAACTCAATGGCTATGACACAAACCATTATGCGCTGCTGAGCAGATGTGTAGTTAGTATTTATTTAATTATATCCTATATCTACCACTTAACGCCACTATTATGATTTTATGGAAATCCTATAATACTCTAGATGTGTATAAACGGCAATAACAAACAAAAAAATTAAGTGCTTTGATTAAGATTTAAGAACATTAAAATGTCACTAAAGCAAATACATTCAGGGATATAACGAATTGAAATATTACTTAGCTGTGGTCTTAGAACTGACCACTTTTCCAAAAAATTTACAAATGTATGTATGTCGTACCCCACGAAGATTTTCACGTATTGGAAAAGTTTAAAACAGATCAACCATAAACTTTGGACATTATGGAAGTACAAACAAAGTACTGAATACAAAAAATGTGGGCGTGGCACCGCCCACTTTTCCAAAATTACATAAATCTTGAAAAGAAGAACTGAAAAAAAACTTGAGTCAAATCTGTCCAGCCGTTCTCATTTTTTTCCTATCATTTTTGAATTGATTAATATGAAATAAGAAATTAATAATATAATTATGTGATAATACTTACATGTACATATGTATATATTTTAATTAAATATTTTTGAACCATGAAGCAATTGTATAAAATACGAATAACGGGGTTTCACAAAATGCGTTCACTACAAAATATGTACATATATGGATTTGATTTTTACTTATCCCTCAGCAACACGAAAACGTACATATGTACATAAGAATGTTAATTTTGTTTTTATTTAAAGCGTCATACATACATACATATGTATGTATGTACGAAGCGAAGTACCGCTACCGAGCGCTCGCTTAACTTAAATCGATTCATTTGGTTGACAGCGAACAAACACACAAACAGCTTTTTTTAGAAAAGGTGCTCCTATTGTTTAAATAATTTTGGTTAAATAATATATGAATCAACTATTTTTTTTGATGCAGAACGAAAGTAAATATTTCAAAGTTTAACTTCAAGTAAGTTTCATTCTAATCGGTGGATCCGTTTATGATTTGTGGCTGTGTAAACAAAAAAAATTATGGTTTTTTACCGATTTCCACTCCCCCTTGAGATATAAGGTATCCTATCTTTCAAGTTGGATCAAACTTTAGATGCTGTGCAAATTTCATTAAAATCGGTTGAGTAGTTTAGGAGCTCACCCTGATTGAACATGTGACACGTGATTTTTATATATTAAGATAAATTGAAATAATTTTTTAGCTTTTATTCAAAAAATTTGTTTTTTTCACTCCAAGATAGATGTCATAAACAGAAAAATATTGAAATATTGGGTTATATGTCGACTGTATTGCAAATAAAATTTTTAGGAAGAAAATAGTTGATGTCTTTAGGAAAATTAACGCGATTTCTAATTATTTCGTAAGTATAAAATTGAAGAAGCTACAAACTGTGTTTTTACTTTTTGTATATTAAATATGATATATTTCTTAAAAAATATAGATTGATAAATTGAAATAATTTTTTAGCTTTTTTCAAAAAATTTGATTTTTTCACTCCAAGATAGATGTCATAAACAGAAAAATATTGAAATATTGGGTTATATGTCGACTCTTTTGCAAATAAAAATTTTTAGGAACAAAATAGTTGATGTCTTTAGGAAAATTAACGCGATTTCTAATTATTTCGTAAGTATAAAATTGAAGAAGCTACAAACTGTACTTTTTCTTTTTGCATATTAAATATGATATATTTCTTAAAAAAAATAAATTGATAAATATTGATAAATTGGAATAATTTTTTAGATTTTTTAAGATAGATGTCATAAACAGAAAAGTATTGAAATATTGGGTTATATGTCGACTGTATTGCAAATAAAATTTTTAGGAAGAAAATAGTTGATGTCTTTAGGAAAATTAACGCGATTTCTAATTATTTCGTAAGTATAAAATTGAAGAAGCTACAAACTGTACTTTTTCTTTTTGCATATTAAATATGATATATTTCTTAAAAAAAATAAATTGATAAATATTGATAAATTGGAATAATTTTTTAGATTTTTTAAGATAGATGTCATAAACAGAAAAATATTGAAATATTGGGTTACAAATATAATAAATTTAAAAAAAAAATATGATAAAAACTTTTCGTATGTTTTAAGGCAAATTCAATTTAGTAAAAAAAAAAAAATTGACCTGCCCTGAACACGTGCTTGAACCTACGAACGCACGCATCATAGCCGGCAAGCTCACCACCTGCGCCACTGCTGTATGTACAATAAAACAGTCAGATACTGTAGTTAACAGTTTTGGGTTTTGGATAAAACTTTTATGAATTATTACAAATTAATGAAGCATTTTTTGTAAAATATAATATGCCTATGCAAAGCTCCTGGCCCATGAAAATATATCAAAATATATAATAATTGGAATTATGCATTTTTTTATGAGATACACTCTGGCCATTGATTGAAAAAATGTTAGCCTATTAATATATAGATAATGGTCTCATAGAATGATGCCATATCGAACAAAATTGGAAGCAAATAAAATTTTCAATGCGTTTTCCACAAAACAATTTACATTTCATTGTAAACACTTCAGTTTTTTGGGATTTTAGGATGCATCTAAATTACCGACCGTATATAGTGAAATTTAACAAATAAGTACCAATTTCATAAAATTAAAGAAAAAAAAATAAGTTTTAGAGTTCTATAAAAACACAACTTTTGTCCTATTTTCCAGAAAAATTTTAATTTTGAACTATTTTTTGTAATAGAACATGCAAGATATGTTAAAAACAAATGTTTTAGGATGCATATCAAGAGCTACCCGAAAATAGTGACCATGAATACTTTTGAATCTCACTTTTATTATACAATTTTGCAAAAATATAGAAGTTTGACTGCGTTTTTGAAAAAGAATAATAATTTTACATTTTTTTTTAAATGAATTTGGAGTTTATTTTGAAGTTCTCATTATGAGCATTAGGCCGGTTTCCATTTTGGATTTTTTAGGGTTTTTCCTCAACAATTTAGATATATGTATATTAGAGCGGGTCAAATTGTATGGATGGATTTTAGGATTAGGAGTATAGCAAAAACGTAATCTACAGATGATTCTAAGAAAATTTGCCCAAGAAACCATAGCTCTAAAACCGATTTTGACCTCCCGACTTTTGCAAAATAGATATTTTGCCATATGAATGTAGGGTTTGGCCAAAAAATGTTCATAACTTCTGATAGAATTATAGGAAAAACATCACATTGGGCTTATTTTAAAGGTATTTTACGTACGTTTCAGAATATGTACTAATATATATAGTGTTTTTGAATTTCAATAGATAAATCAGCCTTAAATTATGAAAAATTAGCCTAAAATGAACTTTTAACTACTATATTATAATTTTTAACAAATTTCTCACGGAAAACTTTTTTTTTCTTACAGCTTAAATAAGTTCAGAACATTTCCAAGAACTTTCAGTCAGACAGTTTTTCTTTTTTCGAATTCGTTTTAGTAGAAAAAAATAAAAAAAAAAAATTTTTAATTTCAACTAAGATGCAAAAAACACAATTTTTATAATTTTAATGTAATTTAACATAACGTGCACACAGTCACGTTGGACAACACTGAATTACATACATATTTGCTTTGTGCTTGCATTTGATAATGTTTCTCTGCATAAACGGAGAGTGGTAGCTTCTTTAGCCACACTTTGTATAAAAACTGGTTTTGCGAATGTTTATTCTTTCATTATTGGGTTTCAGTTTCTAGTTTGTTTCTCTTGTATAGATAATTGACTTCGACGTACACCGTTTGTTTGTTTTAAATATAATTGTGAGGTGATTTAAGTTAGGTTTCCACGGGTAGATAAATGACACCGACTTTTCTTTTCCCTTATACATTGGTACAGTTCCACCTCTCTGTGTCTTTTTGATATAACTAGACAGCATTAAACATAATTCATTATTAAATATTTTTTTTTTTTTTGACATTTTAAAAATCAAGTTTATCTTTTTCAAACTCTTTTAATAGACGTTTAGAGTTTGTACTTTTAGTCACTTTATTTTCTTGCAGTGTCAATAGTTTTTATTTTATCTTTTTGATCACCAAATAGTTTCGAAAAAGATTTTCGATTTTTGAAATATAAGTTTAAAACATTTTGAGTTTTTGAATGAAGTTTTTTTTTTTTTGACTTGTCTGGATCGCCAGGTAATAACTTGTTTATTATAACTTTTAGTAAAACAGCATCTTGTTTATTTGATATTCAATATAACACTGATTTATTAGGCGTAATGAGAATACAGTGGAGAGTAGGTGAAACGTGAGAAAATGTTGCTAAGCTGCTGCCATAAAGACTTTAGTATGTATTTTAAAAGACTTTAGTCTTACATATAAACCCACATAATTTAAAATAAATAATAATGTCTCGAGCTCAGCTTTAAGTTTCTCAACATTAAAGCTAGGGTGGAACAACATTAAGACACACTACAGCAGTTTATAAGGCCTGCGCTGACTATGGTTATGTCCGGCGAGCTAGTGTAGTTTACCGCCACTCGGTGGAGGAATCCCCATTTACCGTGCAAAACGTCGTCTATTTGGTCAGCCAGCTCCTGCCCCCTACCTTCGGCCTTTATGCTAGAGTGTCACAGGTCGTGGTGTGCGTTGAAGTCACCAAGGATGTTAGTTAAATGCTTCGAGGGAAAATAATTCATTCCCACGACAGCCGGTTCAACGTACCGAAATGACTCGGAGTTTCCCCGACCAAGGGCTGTTATTTCACTACCCCCCTGCCTAAACCGTCAGTTATCCCCCCCCAATAATATCATCCTCCGAGCAGCTCCTTGCAGCGGGACTGCTCAAGTCTCTCCTGCTCCGGGCTGGTATGGAATCCAACCCCGGACCTAGAGAATGGATCTGCTGTATATGCTGGAAGAAAATTTATGTGAAACGTTCACATTCTGTACAATGCTCTAATTGTAGCAGATGGTTGCATCTAACTAGTTGCTCCGGACTAAATCCCTCTACTCATAGACCCGCTAGTTTTTATAGAACTTTTGTGGCCCCTTGCTGTTCACGTCCTATGACGTCCAGTGGCCGTCGTCGATCAAGTATCGCTCCGCCACATATGTCTGACTCTGTCACATCAGTCTCCACGACTAGCACTAACAATGCACATCAGCAAGTAGACCTTCCGAACTTTTAACTACTATATTATAATTTTTAACAAATTTCTCACGGAAAACTTTTTTTTTCTTACAGCTTAAATAAGTTCAGAACATTTCCAAGAACTTTCAGTCAGACAGTTTTTCTTTTTTCGAATTCGTTTTAGTAGAAAAAAATAAAAAAAAATTTTTTTAATTTCAACTAAGATGCAAAAAACACAATTTTTATAATTTTAATGTAATTTAACATAACGTGCACACAGTCACGTTGGACAACACTGAATTACATACATATTTGCTTTGTGCTTGCATTTGCATTTCTGTTTTACAGTTTCAATATTCTATTATTTTTTTCCCCCTTATACTTGTATTTGGCCACTCGACCTCCATATCTAAAATTACCATCAAAACTAATTTTGTCACATCTAATATTTCTATTAAAATTTCTTTGTAATACAACCAATTGTCGTAATACTAAACATGAAACCAAATTTAATGTACAAAACACATTTGCTTGCGTCGCAATCCGTTCTTCATCTCATGTTGAGCAATTTAAATAATACGAGGGTAAATTCCAAATTCAATATATATAGCATGGTTCGCGTTTTTAATAAACTTAAAATTGGCTTAAGCGTTGTTCATATTAATGCTCAAAGTTTAAAAATTAAAATAGATGAGTTTCGTCATATTTTCGAGTGCTCCAATGTGGAGATAGTGTGTGTCTCTGAAACATGGTTTAATGACAAAGTCGATGATGTATGCTATAAATTGCAGGGATACAAACTCTTCAGGGCTGATAGAAAGCAAAAAAATGGTAAAAAGGACAAAAAAGCTGGCGGTGTTGCCATCTATGTTAAAAATAATATTAAATGCAAACTCAAAGCAAAATCAAAAGAAGGTGACCAAATTGAATTCATTTTCTTGGAATTATATAATGGAAACGAAAAATTACTGATTGGCAATGTATATAGGCCAAACAAAAATATTAATTCAGAGGTATTTTTCTCGGAGCTGTCCAACATCACAGTGGGATATAATAATATTATAATATCAGGTGATTTTAATAGCAACATTCTCGTAGATTCTTCATTCTCAGATGAAATGAAATATATTGGCCTAGATGTTGTTAATAAAATCTTACCTACACACTACACCTCTAACTCAAATTCGCTTCTGGATATATTTTTTACCAATACATTGTCAAAAATTCTATTGTTTGAGCAAATATCTGCCCCCGTGTTTTCTAAACATGATCTCCTATTTCTAACCTACGATTTTAAATTAAAAAAGGTTAATGAAAACTATAGATATCGGGATTTTAAGAATATAGATCTGTCTGCTTTATACGATAAAATTTCAAATGTTGATTGGGGTTGCACATACTATATGCCGTCCGTAGATGATCAACTTCAGTTTATCCAAGAAAATATTGAACAACTTTTCGAAGAACTTGTTCCAATGAAAACAAAAAGGAAAACAACAAATTACAATCCTTGGTTTACGTCTGAAATTAAATGTTTACTTGAACAACGTAATATAGCTTATGCAAGATGGAAGAGGTTTAAAACCTCTGAACTACTTTCTGATTTTCGCACTATGAGAAATAAAGTTAACACAAGTATTAAAACTGCCAAAAGATTATACTATAAAACACAATTTGAAAACTGTCTAGATAGTAAGGCAAGATGGAATGAAATACGTAAGGTTGGAATCATTGGAAAAGCAGTAGACAGTTCAGAGGATTTAGATGTTAATGATTTAAACTGCAAATTTACGAACCTACCATCGTCTACGGCTGATGTTACTTATTACAAGAACCATGCCACTCTAAATGACCAAAATTCATTTTATTTTAGATGTTTTACTGAAGTTGAAATATTTCAAAGTTTTTTAAGCATTAAGTCCAATGCTATTGGCTCTGATGGAGTCCATCCAAAATTTACAAAAATTTTATTTCCTGCAATTTTACCATATATCACTCACCTGTTCAATTCTATAATAACCAAATCAGATTATCCTACTCTATGGAAGCATGCTAAAATCATACCTATACCCAAAACAGACACTGAGTTTCGGCCAATTGCTATACTTCCCTTTCTGTCTAAGATACTTGAACGCTTAATGCATAAGCAAATCAGCAAATATTTTCAGGACAACAATTTGCTTACTCCTAGACAATCTGGCTTTCGACCACAACATAGTTGTGTAACCGCTCTGATTGATGTTACGGAATATTTAAGATCACAAATTGATAATGATAAAATATCTTTTCTTATTCTCTTGGACCACTCAAAGGCTTTTGATACCGTTAATAGCGAAATTCTAGTATTAAAACTGACCAGGTTACTTAATTTTTCGCCTACAGCTGCGAAACTGATGACTTCTTATTTAACAGGCAGATCACAATCAGTTTTTCATGGGAGTAAAAAGTCCAGTAGTGTCGACCTTACAAGAGGTGTCCCTCAAGGATCTATTTTAGGCCCATTACTCTACTCGGCTTATGCAAATGATCTTCCGGGTCAGTTACAATACTGTAATGTTCAAATGTATGCTGATGATGTACAACTCTACATAAGCTGCAAAGCATCAGAGTTCGATGACTGCGTACGTAAAATTAATGTTGACTTGGATAATGTAAGAACTTGGGCTGCAACTAACGGCTTATGTCTCAATCCAAGCAAATCCAAATATATGTTGGTAACCAAAAAAACACAAATTGTAACATCTTTTCCCGATTTAGTTCTGGGTGAGTCTAAAATTGAATACGTGGATAAAGTAAAAAATCTTGGTATAACATATAATAAACACCTTCACTGGAATGATCACGTTATCATCACAACCGGCAAAGTATACGGGATGTTAAGAAGTTTATGGTGTAGCCAATGGTTCATACCACTTGAAGTCAGAATGCTTCTGGCTAAATCATACCTAATACCGACGTTACTATATGGTTGTGAATTGTTTTCTAGCTGTGACGTAACCAGTAGGCGCAAATTAAACGTGGCTTTTAATGGTATTGCAAGATATATATTTGGCATACGTCGATTTGACCGAATATCTCATTACTCCAAACTTATTTTTGGTGTTACCTTCGAGAATCTTTTAAATTGTAAAACTGTAATTTACCTTCATAGAATAATATACACACAACAGCCGCATTATCTTTACCAAAAATTAAACTTCTTCAGGTCAGAAAGAGGAAACCGTATTATTCAAATAGAACATAACACTGCTTTTTCAGATCAACATTTCTATATAAACGCTATACGAATTTGGAATCGATTACCCCCTTACTTGCAATTAGTCAGCAACGCAATGCAATTTAAAAAGTTAATATATGAACATTTTAAATAACACTGTTAAAAATCACTGTTATATTTTTAACTTTAAAACTTAAACTCTTGACTTTTTGTTATCTGTTTTTTAATATTTTATATTGTAAATTAAATCTAAGTTGTTGTCTTAGTTTTATTTTATTATTATATTTATTTTTTTGGCATAATATTTTTTATTTTTAATATGACTATAATACTATTCAGTGCTGTTATATAAGATTAAATCTTTGTACTGAATTATAAGCATACAAATAAACAAATAAATAAATAAATAAATAAATAATGTTTCTCTGCATAAACGGAGAGTGGTAGCTTCTTTAGCCACACTTTGTATAAAAACTGGTTTTGCGAATGTTTATTCTTTCATTATTGGGTTTCAGTTTCTAGTTTGTTTCTCTTGTATAGATAATTGACTTCGACGTACACCGTTTGTTTGTTTTAAATATAATTGTGAGGTGATTTAAGTTAGGTTTCCACGGGTAGATAAATGACACCGACTTTTCTTTTCCCTTATACATTGGTACAGTTCCACCTCTCTGTGTCTTTTTGATATAACTAGACAGCATTAAACATAATTCATTATTAAATATTTTTTTTTTTTTTTGACATTTTAAAAATCAAGTTTATCTTTTTCAAACTCTTTTAATAGACGTTTAGAGTTTGTACTTTTAGTCACTTTATTTTCTTGCACTGTCAATAGTTTTTATTTTATCTTTTTGATCACCAAATAGTTTCGAAAAAGATTTTCGATTTTTGAAATATAAGTTTAAAACATTTTGAGTTTTTGAATGAAGTTTTTTTTTTTTTGACTTGTCTGGATCGCCAGGTAATAACTGGTTTATTATAACTTTTAGTAAAACAGCATCTTGTTTATTTGATATTCAATATAACACTGATTTATTAGGCGTAATGAGAATACAGTGGAGAGTAGGTGAAACGTGAGAAAATGTTGCTAAGCTGCTGCCATAAAGACTTTAGTATATATTTTAAAAGACTTTAGTCTTACATATAAACCCACATAATTTAAAATAAATAATAATGTCTCGAGCTCAGCTTTAAGTTTCTCAACATTAAAGCTAGGGTGGAACAACATTAAGACACACTACAGCAGTTTATAAGGCCTGCGCTGACTATGGTTATGTCCGGCGAGCTAGTGTAGTTTACCGCCACTCGGTGGAGGAATCCCCATTTACCGTGCAAAACGTCGTCTATTTGGTCAGCCAGCTCCTGCCCCCTACCTTCGGCCTTTATGCTAGAGTGTCACAGGTCGTGGTGTGCGTTGAAGTCACCAAGGATGTTAGTTAAATGCTTCGAGGGAAAATAATTCATTCCCACGACAGCCGGTTCAACGTACCGAAATGACTCGGGGTTTCCCCGACCAAGGGCTGTTATTTCACTACCCCCCTGCCTAAACCGTCAGTTATCCCCCCCCAATAATATCATCCTCCGAGCAGCTCCTTGCAGCGGGACTGCTCAAGTCTCTCCTGCTCCGGGCTGGTATGGAATCCAACCCCGGACCTAGAGAATGGATCTGCTGTATATGCTGGAAGAAAATTTATGTGAAACGTTCACATTCTGTACAATGCTCTAATTGTAGCAGATGGTTGCATCTAACTAGTTGCTCCGGACTAAATCCCTCTACTCATAGACCCGCTAGTTTTTATAGAACTTTTGTGGCCCCTTGCTGTTCACGTCCTATGACGTCCAGTGGCCGTCGTCGATCAAGTATCGCTCCGCCACATATGTCTGACTCTGTCACATCAGTCTCCACGACTAGCACTAACAATGCACATCAGCAAGTAGACCTTCCGAGCGGCCGCTCACGCCCCAGGCGTCAACATCTCACACAGCAGCTCACAGCTACTCCCTACGCAGCACTTCCCAAGTGGATTTGAGCAATGCTGAGCGTCCGCTCTCTCCCACCCCCTCGGTCAGCCCCTCTTCTTCCAGCATTACCACGAGTATAAGCCACAACCATCAGCTCCTGGTCCCTTATACCACGTGCACTGTATGTCGGTTAAGATTATATACGCCGTTGGCATCAGTAAAGTGCAATAACTGCCTTGGCCTGTGTCACCTGCTCATATGCTCTGGACTCGCGAACAGGAACCTATGGACTGATACGTACGTTGCGCCATGCTGTCGAGCGTCAACGTCGTCCGACTCGCCTCTACCTTCTGGTAACGCGATTCCTTCGACTTCAAGATTGCGCCGTAGTGCGCGACCCAGCCTATTACCACCTAGGCATACGCACCATTCCTTGACCCCCAGCATCAACCCTGCTCACCCTGCACATTTCGGTATCCTGCAATTTAATTGCAACGGCCTAACCGCCAAAATTGTTGAAGTGACAAATTTAATGAAGCGACTGAACATCAAGATCGCTGCGATTCAGGAGACAAAGTTAGGTGGAAGGTCGTCTCTTCAGACCTGCAACGGGTACAATGTACACCGTTGTGACCGTGCGAGAGGGCTTGGGGGTGGTCTGGCATTCATCACGCATCAATCTGTGCAGTATCGTCTATTTGAGCCTGACATCGACCCGAGGGACACCACCTTAGAACGTCAAGGTATGGTTGTCCGGTCAGGCGATGTCGACCTTGAAATCATAAACATTTACGTACCTCCTGTCACCTGTTGTCCCAGGGATTACCACAGTGACATTCGTGCGTTACTCAGGGGCGAGAACCGCGTCATCCTTGGTGACTTCAACGCACACCACGACCTGTGGCACTCCAGCCTGCAGGCCGATGGTAGGGGACAGGAGCTGGCTGACCAAATAGATGATTCGACGTTCTGCACGGTAGATGAAGATGCCCCCACTAGAGTGGCGGTAAGCTGCTCTAGCTCGCCAGACATCACCATAGTCAGCGCTGGCCTAATAAATTGCGTTGAATGGCGACCGATGCTGACGCTTGCTTCAGACCACCTACCTATAGTGCTCTCTATCGATCGCCCCACCGACTTTGTCACCGATGAGAAACGCACTTACACTAACTTTAATAAAGCCGACTGGGAGGGTTTTCTCAACACCACAGAGAGCGCCTTCGCTGCTCTTCCTACCCCGTCTGACGTACGAGAAGGGGAAAAGGCGTTTCGTATGGCCCTAATTTCAGCCTCCCATCAACACATTCCGTCAGGTAGAATAAAGGAAGTGCGTCGATTCTTCCCCGCAGAGGCAGCGGGGATCTTAATGCGGAAATCAGACGCTTAGTTGATCAACACAAACGCACTAAGTGGGAGGAGCACCTAAGGTCTTGCAACCTCTCGGCTGGAGTTGGCAAATTATGGTCGACGGTGAAATCTTTGTCCAACCCGACTAAACCTAACGACAAAATATCCATCGCCTTCGGTGATAAGGTTCAGTCGAAGCCAAAAAGATGCGCGAGCGCCTTCTGCCGACAATTTGTAATGCATCCTCCGTTGAACAAAGAGATTCGCCGAGCCACCAGGGAAGCGCACAAACACAAAAACAGCGATGCGCCCATTGCCATCTCCACAACAGAAGTTCATGAGGCTATTCGGAGATCTAAGAACACCAAATATATTGGCCACGATGGCATTTCCATGCTGATGCTGAAACACCTCGGCGACGAAGGTTATTCCTGAAAGATGGAGACAAGCAAAGGTGGTCCCACTACTAAAGCCTGGCAAGCCAGCTGCCGTAGGGGAGTCATTTCGCCCGATATCTCTCCTCTCGCCAGTAGTGAAGGTGCTGGAATCTATCTTGTTGACGTATTTCACCGCAAACCTGCGGCTCGCCGAAGATCAGCATGGATTTCGCAAAAATCACAGCACCACCACCGCGCTGAACGCCATAACCACTCAGATAGGGGACGGATTAAATCAAAAGCGTCCAAACCACAGGACAGTGCTAGTTGCGCTTGACCTGGCCAAAGCTTTTGACACGGTCAACCATGCGCAACTAATGAAAGACCTTGAAGACTCGTCCCTTTCTCCCTGTCTTAAACGTTGGACTGCCAACTACCTGATCAAAACCCAGAATACTTAAACAAAGGGTGCCACAGGGTGGTGTCCTATCCCCGTTTCTGTTTAACTATTATATATCGAAACTTCCCCCCCCACCAGAGGGTGTCTCGATCGTTTCTTACGCCGACGATTGTACGATTCTGGCAACAGGCCCCTCCGTTGAAGAACTCTGCTCTCGAATTAACTCATACCTCCCAGCCGTGTCCGAATTCTTCGCCGGGAGAAACCTGGCATTGTCACCGAATAAGTCCTCCACCAACCTATTCACGACGTGGACAACGCAAGTGAACATGGAATTAAACGTCTACGTTGATAGTGTCAAGCTACCAACTGTCTCACACCCCAAAATCTTAGGGGTGACGTTTGATAACATGTTCAAATACGGCGCTCATGTAACCGCAATTGCCAATAAAGTCCAAAGCCGTAACAAAATCCTCAAGTCCCTAGCTGGCAGCACTTGGGGTAAAGACAAAGAAACGTTACTAGCTACATATAAAGCAATTGGTCGCCGGGGCTAGCTGACACACACTGGACGAGGCTACAGGTCTGCCAAAACACTGCCCTTCGTACCGCCACTGGGTGTCTTCTTATGTCTCCTGAGCATCACTTACATAGCGAAGCGAAAATTCTCGCCGTTAAAGAGCATAGCGAGATGTTGACCAGGCAATTCCTGTTCAACTGTTGCAAACCGCAGCATCCGAACGGAGCATAAGGAGCCATCTACGCAAACACTACGATGAGATCCGGCACCTGAATTCCACGCCGTTTGATCCTAAGGTGCACCGGCAGGCCCTCACCCTCATCCACACGAATTCGGTAAATTCCTATGTTGGCTCTCTCCCGGTGAACGCCGTTCTTCAGGCAACAACACCACCCGTTGCCGAACAGGAGCGCGAGCTGCCTAGGGAGACTAGGGTGATGCTGGCTCAACTCCGGTCTGGATATTGTAATAGGTTAAACTCTTACCTATCCAGACTGAACCCCGACTTGCCTAATGTTTGTCCGGCATGCCGCTTGTCCCCCCATACTACTAACCATCTTTTTGTCTGCTCATCCGAGCCTACTCTTCTAACACCCATATCCCTCTGGTCCTCCCCATTTGAAGCCGCTAGGTTTCTAGGACTTCCGTTAGAAGAGTTCGATGACAATATTGGGTAAGGTTGATACTGATAGGGCAACGTAGTGTTAAAACAACAACAACAGGGAAAATAATTTCTTTTGAATTATGAAGTATTTTAGAATTTTACAAATAACATAGTTACCAGGGTTCGAAAATGCTTAACTATTTTCAAGTTTGAAAATTATTCAGCAGCTAAAAATAAGCAAAGTAAAAAAAAATTTTTTTTCATTTCACTTCAGCAGCAAGTTGAACGGAAACGAGCTTCAGCAATCAGCCGAAAAAAGCAGGAGAGGGAAAAACTGTAATAATTATAACGTATGTATATGAGCGACGGTTATTTCATTTCACCACTGGAAAGAAACGGGAAGTTGTAACACGATTTTGACTGCATTTTAATGCGTGCAATATAGGGATCTATTGAAAAGGCTCAGAACCTTATTTTTGGAAAAATAGTGACTTACGGGGTTTTGCAGTGTGGCTGTCGATATGTAAGGATGTGTATATGGAAAAACAAAAGTAAGACAAGTAACAAGGTGAAGCTCGTTTCCGTTCAACTTGCTGCTGAAGTGAAATGAAGACATTTTTTTTTTACTTTGCTTATTTTTAGCTGCTGAAATATTTTTGAACTATAAATATAGGCTACAAGCAATTTTTCGAATCTAACAAAAAACTGATTTCAAGTTAAGCTAAAAATTTCAAACTTTTGCTATTTTTCAGCCAGCAATCCAAACACTGATATTTACAAACTCCCTCGAACAAATCGTGTACTATATCTACCGCAAAATTTGTTGTAGCGTGAAAAGATATTAATTTATTAATCAAGCAATTCAATTTTATACCAGTTAGCTTAACGTTGTTAGTCACTAATGCCGCATTATAATTTTTCTCAGACCTGATAAAGTCTGGATACTCCACGTAATCTAAATGCATCTTAGCTTTATTTCTAATACAGAATCGACAATAATAACACTGTGCAAGAAGATTCTACGTAATTGATGAAACCAATTGGAAATTAAACTTTATCACTCCCATATCACAACCTCATACTGGGTTTTTGGCCTATAGGTCTGGTTTTTTTTTTATTCGTATTTGAAGTTGGCAACCCTGTGTATGGGAAAAATTTACTAAAACTTGATCAAATAAAGCAATTTTAGGTGGTTTTTTTGTATATAACTATTTTTAGGTAGAGGAACTCAATTTTTAACATTAGTTTTTACCTAAATTGCACTGTAGGTGGCGCTGTCATACAATTTTTCAAATTTTTCATGGAAAAGTAAGGTTTTTGGTTTGTTTAAGTAAAAATACTTGCATTTTATCGGTTTTATTGTCGAAATGGTCATATATCGGTCGTTCCACTGTAAACAGGGTTAACTCAAAATTCTAATTTTTTGGGAAAACGCAAATAAAGTTTTGTCTATTCAAACAGTTAACTTTTACGACTAATCTAGTTGCTACTAAAAGGGTCACGTCAATTTATAAGGTATGACGGCAAACTACAAATACTAAGCTAGTATACTCATAAGCAAAATATTTATATTAATGTGAGGAAGATGCTAAATTAAATCCAAACTTTTTTCATTCTCAGATAATTCACTTTACAATAATTTCCCTTTATTCATATATATTTACAGGTGTGAAAAGTGTTGTAATAAAAAATTAAGTAAACGTATTTTTATAGGAAAAAAAGCAAAGTAATCTTTTTGTTAAAATTTGAATTATTTTCTGACAATTTGAAAAACGTATGCCATGAAAAAGCATACAAGAATAACGGTAATAAAAAACTAAAACTTGAACATTTTTAAAGGCGGTAAGTTTACTTCCTCCTCTTCCTCATAGTAATTACATAAATCTTAAAAAATATTTTGTATATGTAAATATGTAATACCTTCTTTTACTTTGCTTGCACTAAGTCGTGGAAATATTGACCTTAATGTAATAAAAGCTGGTCCATCTGCAGGAAGTGCTTTAACAAAATTTTTAAAAATACCTAATTTGATATGTAGTGGAGGTAGCAAGACTTTTTCAATTGGAACAAGGGGCATGTGTATTATATTATCTGATCCAACAACTAAATCTTCTCTGATCTCCCAATCATGTTTTTGGTATTGGTTCCCTTTATAACATGTATTCCACAAACATAAATATAAAACACGTATTCTTCGTATATCCACCTTGTGGTCCACAAAGAAGAGCTACCATTTTTAAATCGCAACATATACGCCATTTATGGCTTCCATAGTTTACTGCTTCTAGTAGATACTTCACAGATTCGTACGTTTCCTTTTTAAATTTACTATTATTACTATTTTTGGATGAGAAACTACCAAGAATTTGAAAAATTGTATGACAGCGCCACCTACCGTGCGATTTAAGTAAAAACTAATTTCAAAAATGAGTTCCTCGACCCAAAAATAGTTGTATACAAAAAAAAACCCACCTAAAATTGCTTATTTGATCAAGTTTTAGTCAATTTTTCCCATACACAGGGTTGCCAACTTCAAATACGAATAAAAAAAAAACCAGACCTATAGGCCAAAAACCCAGTATGAGGTTTTGATATGGGAGTGGTCAAGTTTCACTTCCAATTAGTTTCATCAATTACGGAGAGATGAACCCTCATTTTGTGTCACAGTGTAATTGGAATTAAATGAAGTTGTAAAACCAAGAATGTCATTCAAGCCTAAATTATCCCCAAAAATATTTCACAATACAAAGTATATTTTTATACCCAGCGTACTAGTACTAGTACAAGGGTATTATAATTTTGTCCACATAACGGTACTACGTAACGGCGCAAAATAATCGAGTAAGATATAGAGTTCCAGGTATGAAAGTTCTTAGGTTGAAAAGAAGAATTGATTAAGGCATGTCCGTCCGTCTGTCCGTCCGTGTACATGTTAACTTGAGTAAAAGTTCAGATATTTGCATGGAATTTGGTGTACTGGTTACTTTCTGGCCAAGGTAGGCTGCTGTTGAAAATTGTCGCAATCGAATTATAACCACGCCCTCTTTTTCGATATCGTCAATTTTGAAAATCACATAAATTAACATAACTTGAGTAAAAATGTAGATCTTTGCATGAAATTTGTTATACAGGTTACTTTTTGGCCAAGGTAGGTTGCTATTGAAAATTGACGAAATCGGATGATAACCGCGCTTCCTTTTTCGATATCAAAAATTTCGAAAATCACATAAATTAACATAACGCTTTTTAACGCTGGGTATTGAATGTTCGGTTCACCCGAACTTAGACTTCCTTACTTGTTAGTTTTAATTATTGCACAGGTTTGGCTTTAACAGATTAAAAAAATATCAATTAGTCGACCAGTTATAGCCATAAAATCATACAAACAATATGCTGAAAATTGGCATTTGACTACAAAGTTCGAAGGTCGATTAAAAACAAATTCAAACTAACATAGACAAACGCCGCAACACGGGTCTTCTAATTAAGCCTCTATTTTCACTCCCGCCTTTCAGAATCGAACTAACTTTTGCTAACCTGAATTTGTTCCGTAGTGTTATAGCAGAATTTCGCCCTGGTTACTATGCATTAGGCTGGAGCGTCAACATATGGAAACATTTTTTTTCAAGTTTCAGTTTTTCTAATAGGGGGTATAGGTACCTTATAATAAAAAAAAATATACTCTTTTTTTTATTGAAATCGGTGAATGTCTTCTGCCTCCGCAGTGCCTTCAAAATTTATAAGAACGTTAAAATGTATATGGTGAAATGTTTATATAATAAGTAACTTTGTTCTTGGTTTTGCGGTCTATTTTGTTTACAAATTTGTAAGTTTTTTGCAAGCTCGAGACCAGTTAACAATAATTCTAAGTGAATTAATATTGTCAGTTTTTGGGAAAAAATGATAATTGGAGAAAAACACAAAGTTAAATCAACAGCTATGGATAGGATTACATGTTTTAGAGTTTCTAGGCTCATCATCAGATCCCTTTTCGGACACTCGGATATGAACCAGTGTCTGCACCAAAGCCGCTGTTAGAAAATTCTAACACTAAACTATGATGTCCTGTGACGTCACAACGTATTCATCTCGACTTCAATTTATTCCCTTTTTGTTTGTTTGTTCTTGCCAACAGTATACAAAAATTTCTTAAGACAAGTAGTCTATATGTTATTATGTGTGTTGGTATTGTTGTTTGTACATATTTAAATATGTACGTAAAGCCGTGCTATGGTTTCAACGTATTTTGCTGTTGGTTTTGTGGTCTATTTTGTTTACAAATTTGTAAGTTTTTTGCAAGCTCGAGACCAGTTAACAATAATTCTAAATGAATTAATATTGTCAGTTTTATGGAAAAATTGATAATTGGAGAAAAACACAGTAAAAATATAATAAATAAGTAACACTACTCTCCAAAAGAATCTCTCCAAGAATGAAAGTACATTTTCTTAATGTAAAATTGTCTCCTGATTCCGAATGTCACATCCATTTTTCTGTGGCTGATCTAGTTTCCGAGCTATCCGCGAAGATATGAAAACTCCTAATGTTTTTCATATAGGTACGTCAAAAGTTTGTATTTTTCCTTTTTCCGATTTAAACTGTTGATTTATACAGTATACTAATCCCATACACATTTTTTGCCCTGAACTTTATAAGTATCTTTAGTAGTTCGGCCAATATGCCAAAGGACGTTCAAAAAACATTGAAAAAATAATGATTTTGTTTTAAATTTTAGATTTAGTCACTTTTAAAACAGAAAAAGTCTACGGACGAAAAAAAATTTGTATTTCTATGTTGTAGTTAATTTAATTACGAAAATTTTAAGCGTAACTAGTACAACATTATGATGAAACTTTGACATTATAAGCTCTGCTATATTGAAAGTCCTCAATCAAAAATTTTCTGTTTTTACCCAAGAAATTTCCCGAAATTTCCATATCTTTGACATTTGATACATAGCTTCCATGTAGAATTTTCTGCTGAAAGTGTAAGACTTTCGAGATATCTTGAAATTTCAGTTTTTGAGATAAGAAGAAAAGTTATTCATATGTATATCGTCGGTTTAACGTGCAAAGGTGCTAAGTCCACTTTTGGCCAAAAATTAAATTCTGATGCAGTTCGGTAGATAATTTGAAAATACATACTATGTTAAAAAAAACCTTATCGAATCTTATTTTAAAGTGATCTAAGCAGCGGTGTCCAAAAGTGACGCGCTAAGTCCACTTGACAATGTGATCTCTACTTATAGTGCTGTGTGCTGTTTTTTTTTGGCCAAGGAAAATTCTTCTGTAAAGACTGCTATGAGTTTGTGAGTGCTAGCTCTTGACCTGCTTAGAATACTTCTCGTCCTCTTTTCGCTATAGTTTGACCAGGTGGATCTTGATATTGCACAACTTGTGGTGTTTCTCCATCTCAGTTGTGCTTTGTTCCGGTAATACTTTTGGATGCTTCCCTTGGCTACTGCTAAGGGTGCCCCTATATCTATATTGATTGCTTCCTCATCATCCTCCGATGAGCCACTGCGCGCCAGCTCATCGGCTTTCTCATTACCTTCGATACCTCTATGGCCCGGAACCCAGGTAATGGATAGTTCAAGGTTAGTTAGTGCAGCCAAGATCTGCTTACAAGCGTGCACCACGTTCGAACTAGTATGTAGTGCTGCTATTGCCTTAATTGCTGCTTGGCTGTCTGAAAAGATAGTGACTTTACCAGTTGTGTTCAGGTCCCTGAGTGATCTGCCGGCCTGCAAGATTGCAAAAACCTCAGCTTGGAACACACTGCAATGCGATGGAAGTCTCAATGATACGGCAATGTCTAGGGACTCCGGGAAGACTCCGGCCCCCACCCCTGAATCCATCTTGGACCCGTCGGTGTAGATTTGGATGCCGCTGTCAACTTCGACCCTGCCCCTTTTTCAATCATTCCTACTTGGAATTGAATCAATAGTACTGCTCTCAAACTCCAGTTTGTGAGGATAAAAGTCGGTTCTGGTATTTATAGTGCCAGCTGGAAGATGGTTAAGAATGCTACTGTGGCCCTACTGAGTATCCCTCCAGCACCCGGACTCCCTGAGTCTGCACGCTTTCCAGTTTAGCATACAGTCAATTATGAGCCCCAGATATTTAGTGCTAGTAGATAGGGATAGCCGATGGCCATTTAATTTCGGTAGTTCGAAAGTAGGCGGCTTGTACTTCCTCGTAAAGAGTAGTAAATCCATCTTCTCCAGATTTAGCCTGAGGCCACAATCATGTGCCCACCTACTTAGTCTTGCCAACGTTCTTTCCATGATCTCGCTCATCACGGAAGGGAAGGGACCCGAGACTAGGATCGCCACGTCGTCGGCGTACGCCACGATTTTTGGCCCGCTTGTGGTGAGTTTTATTAGTATGTCGTTCATAGTGAGGAGCCATAGCAGAGGTGAGAGCACCCCGCCCTGCGGTGTGCCTCTGGATATCTGCTTCCTAACTTTTGCTCCCCCCAGCTAGGATGATAATTCGCGGTTAAAGAGTAGCGACGTGATCCAGTTCCTTACTGGCTCTTCCACCCCTACCCTTACGAGTGCTTCCGATATCGCGTCGGCTCTCACGTTGTTGAAAGCGCCTTCCACATCAACGAACGCCGCTAGAGTAAATTCTTTGAATAAAAGTGACTTCTGGACAGTCCGCCTACGTGACTTCTGGACAGACAGCCTACGGAAAGTGAGCTCCTATTAGAATGTCAAGTTTTTCCGCTGATGACCCTGCCCATGTCCCATCAGCACGGTTAACGAACGTCTTGTTTGTGTGGCTCCTGGCGAGGAGCTTCCCAAGCATTGCTGAGTCCTCGCAGTGTTCCTGCCAGGATCTCGTTTTCGCTGTTCTTACTGCTTTTTTGTACTCTCTCAAGCAGATCTTATACTCCTGGAAGTTATTCCTTGAGTAGCAGTCATTAAAGACCCTCCTGAGATTCGACCTTAGGTCGCCAAGGTTCTTATCCCACCATGGTGGGAAGGTCTTTTTGCTTCTGGATATTGGACAGGCAACTTTGTAGGCTACCTGAAAGCTTTTCTCTAGAGATCTAACTCGATCGTCCAGGCAGTTACTAGATTGGATGGGTTTTTTTATTCCTACTGAGTCTATTACTGACTATATTGTCGAATAGACCCCACGAAGTTCGCTTCGGGTTCCTATAGGGTTTCCTTATCTCCCTTTCCCAATTTACACCAAAGAGAATTATTTTATGGTCAGACAGAGATAGACGCTTGGACACCTCCCAATTCCTTAATATAAGTTCCTGGGAGTCAGATTTCATGGTAATGTCTAGGAGTTCCTCCCACCCTGCGAAGTTCTCTGAACTTGGAAAAGCAAAGGTAGGGGGCTGCCCGTGTTACATATACATAGGTTATTAGATAGTAAGGAATCAAAAAGTGACTCACCACGTTTGTTAGTTTCGCTACTGCCCCACAAGGTGTGTCTGGCGTTGGCATCACAGCCCAAAAGAGTTCCCTCCTTATTTTCGTCATTCTTATTGATCAACAGCTGTACTTCCACTGCTGGTGCCGGTCGATTGTGAGCCATATATGCAGAGGCGATCGCCTCTAGACTACGTCCGCCTCGTGACTCAATCCTGACCGCCGTTAGATCAAAGGTGCTGAAACTAGGTAAGAAGAAAGCATTGATAGCATCCCTAACTAGGATGCAAGCTCTCGGTTTACCTTATCCAAGTGTGTAGAACAGATTGTAGTCCCTGGCGTTGAGGCCCCTGACCTTGGAGCGCCACACCCAGGGTTCAGGCACCAAGCAGATGTCGATTTCCTCCTCCCTGAGGAGGACTTGAAGGTGGTCGGAGGCGATCTTGGAGTGCTGCAGGTTAATTTGTGCCACCCTAATCATCGGACTCGGGTGGCACACCTGCAGCTTTGTCGGATGTTGACGGAGCCCCATCAGCCGGCCCTGCCAACCGAAGCTCCCCCAGGAGTTTGTTGGCATCGTCAATGAATATGAATTGGACTAAAATTTGCATATATTTAGACATTTAAATGGACACTGATAAAATCAACAACGACTATTTTAGCGAATATGGTAATCAGGCCGATAATGGAGTTATGGGACTGGTGCCTTACGGCTTTAATAGCGATTCGGACGAGTCGATCGACCTTCCTTTAAAATCACAAACACGCAAAAGAAGAGGAAAAGTTGTTAATCAGGCATGGTTCGAAGCAAAAAATAAAAAGCTGAGAGAAAATGGCAACCTTTACTTGGGGGAAAAAACGATAATGCCGTGTGGAATCATCGGCGAGTTAGAAATGCAAGAGCTATTGGAGAACGATGTAGGTGTACAAAAGCCACTGGGTCTCCTACCCTCCACTGTGCAGAAGTCACTGAAGGCCAAAGACAAGTAATCTTTAAACAGCTCTGGAAAATGGATTGGAAAGAGAAACCAACTTACGTAAATACATTGATTCAAGTAACAAGTAAGGGTACAGAAAAAAAATGTTAAAGTTTGCCAAACATTTTTTTTGAACACTCTTAGCATTGGCAAACGTACGGTGCTAAATTGGGTCAAACAGACAACGATTTCAACAAACACTACACAGCACAAAAAAATTGTAGCATTGGACGTCCAAATCTTAATTCATTTTTCGATTCTCTACCGACCATGGAATCACATTACTGCAGTGCAACAACTAACAAAAAATATCTTTTGCCAGAATGTTCTTCAAAAAACAACTATTTGATTTTTACGTAGAGGATTTTTGTAAGGCAAGTGGGGTAAATCCACTCTCTATTTCGGCATTTCATGATGCATTTGCTCTGGGTCTACACTACCCTAAAAAAGATCAGTGTGAAATCTGTGCGCGACATTCTGTGGGAGATATTTTGGATGACGTCTACAATCTTCACCAGACAAAAAAACATGAAGCTAGGGAAGAGAAGCAAAGAGACAAAATCGAAGAGGCCTTTGTATTTACTGTCAATCTGCAAGCGGTCTTAATGGCACTAAAATCCCAAGTAAGCAGCTTTATTACCGCACGAAGTTGCAAGTCCACAATTTGGTATTCTACAATTTGATAAGTCATGATGCTTATTGTTTCATATGGAATGAAGTAGAAGGTGAAGTATCTACTGAAGAATTTGCTAGCATTTGGGTGCACTTCATCGAGAAGAAAATAGTTCCAAAACTTACCGAGAATGCAGCTGATACGAAAATTATTCTTTATAGTGATGGGCGCACGTACCAGAATAGGAATGCTACCATGAGTAACGCTTTGCTCAATACATCTATTAAACATGGCGTAACAATTGATCAAAAAATACTCGAAACAGGACACACACAAATGGAAGCTGCCAGCGTCCATTCAGTTATCGAGAATGCCATTAAACACCGAATTGCTAATGTACAAGCAGAGTAGGTATGTATATTGAAATATGTTGCAATGCTCGAAAGAAACCGGCACCTTATATGGTAGAGTATTTGGATCACACCTTTTTCAAATGTTTCAAGAGCATACCATATTTAAAAACAATTCGTCCTGGTCGCGGAAAAGGTGAATTAAAAGTCACCGATATTCGTGCAATAAAATACACACCGCAATGTGAAATATTTTAGAAATTGCGCTTTCCAGAGCCATGGAGCTATTTTCAATAAAGAGTGGACAGAAGTATTGTACCAACTGAATGGTCTAATTTGACTCAGCTCCACCAAGAAAGAAGAAAATTAACAGCCAGAAAATACGCAGATTTACAATACATAAAAATTTCTTTACCAAGAGACTACCACCAATATTATGACGACCTGCCACATGAGTGATATCTATTTATTTTTGTTTAATTTATAATGTACAAACAGCAATGAGGAAGACTATAGATTTATTAATTTTTTGGGATATCCAAAACAAAAATTTTCTATTAATTACTTATGTTTTCCCTTAAACGACAGCAACGAAGTAAGATTGTATAATATTTTTTGTGATAGTAAAATAAGCCGTTGGAAAAAAATCTTTTACTGCAATACTTGTTTGGAAAAATGTCCTAAGTCCAATACATAAAGTGAATGTAATTCCATAAAATGTGCTAAGACCAAAACAAGCTTATTTGAGGGTGCTCATTCTATTTAAAAAAATTTTTTTTTAACTTAAATGAAATATGAAAGTTGACAAAATTGCATTAAAAAAAAAATATATATACATATATTTATATTAAATTATTAATCAGTTTTTTTGTTTTATTCAACATTTCTAAAATGGCAGTTAGAACCTTTCGAAGTTAAGCCGACGATATGTAATATTTAATTTGTTTATTTATTGAGGTATTATTCTGAGAATGAATATTGAAGTTTTGAAAGGATTTTAAAAATTACAAATGTTGAATTCTTTGTCGATTAACCAAGGACATACGAATTAAGCGATTTTTGTAGATTTCTTCTTCGATAAGCACAAAATGTTACAAAAAAGTGAAAGCTATGTATCTACTTTTAAACATTTTTAATATATGTACATAATTTTAACTTATCTCAATAAGAAATTTCAAGATATCTCGAAACCATTCTACTTTTAAGTCAAATTATTACAATATCGGAATCAGCAGTAAATTCTACATGGAAATTATGTATCAAACGTCGAGGATATGGAAATTTCAGAAAATTTCTTGGGTAAAAACAGAAAGTTTTTGGCTGAGGACTTTCAATATAGAAGGGCTTATAAAGTCAAGGGCACATCATAATGCTGTACTAGTACGCTTAAAATTTTTGTAATTAAATTCACTGCAACAAAGAAGGGCTACATTTTTTTCGTCCATAAACTTTTTCTGATTTAAAAAAAAACTGCGTTATTTTTTAAAAGTTTTTAGAACGTTTTTTGGCATAGGGCCAAACTACGGAAGACACTTAAAGAGTTAAAAGAGGCAAAAAATGTTTACGAGAATTAGTATAATGTATAACTCAACAGTTGGAAGTTTAAAGCGAAAAATTAAAAATGCAAATTTTTTACGTACTTATATGAAGTAATGTTTTGCAATATTAGGAACTTCATATGTTCAACTCTGCGGAGGCAGTTACTCTAATTCGAATTGGACAAAATTTTGCCAGACGCAATTTAAGCCCAAAAGGCACCAGATTTTCACTATTAGATTGTAGTCTGATGAAAAAAATGTTCGCTCCACCCTACTATGTATATCCATTTATATAATTGGAAGTGGCAGACCAAACATTGTTATACTGATATTAACAGGATTTTGCGGGACCAGTAGCGCGATTCATTAAATGTGTTTACACAATTTGTCAACGATAAATTAATAACTAAAATTTTAATAATCTATGCTGTTCACTAAGTTTGATAGATTGACATTTATCACGTTATCCGTTGGTGGCGATGAAATATTAGTTTAAAAAAAAAATAAGGTCAAAACAATTTCTTTGAGCTAGAAGTACTTCTATACTTAAAAAACAAAAAAATTAAAAAAAAAAAAAAATAATATCTGCTTCTGTGAAATTATCGAAAGCTACGTGTTTGTTTGGCCTGAAGACACAGCCTATAACAGTTTCACACTGCTCAGAAAATAATTTTATGAAAACCTACAACCTATAAGAGTTTTACCAGTGTACGAAAATAAACTATATTGTACAGTACTATTTCGTTTTGTTTCTTACTTTCATAATTCAAAACAAAACAAAACCCAACGGCTCAGTCCACTTTTCAATTATAAAATACTTTTTTTGAAAATTACAGGCAAATCAGAAAACAAAACTAAACAATTTTTTATGTACTTATGCATTTGTAGTGATTATAACAGCAAATTGACATAGGGACTTCTCTTTTTGCTCATGGCCGTACTTATAACTCTTAGTAAAGCTCAGCATGCATATGTATTTCAAGTGGAGGCATCCCTTGAGAGCAGGGATGGGCAGTTTCGGCAGAGAGTGGTCGTTGCATGCGTGGAATTATTCACAACAGCGTGCGTACGAAGCAGGTACGCGTATAGTGATGACGAAAACTTCGCCCGCTGGGCGACGCTGCCAGGCTTGCTTGAGGGTAATAGGCCAAACAGAATCAGTCCGTGAATACGTCAGATACGTGACGTACGTCAATCTTAGAGCAAATTCTATTTTGACGTATCCGTCGTATCTGGTGTTACGCATACAAACACCCGCAATCTACTTTGCTGAGTCTGCTGAACGCTTGAACAGTTCACCTTGGCTACATTCTTGGGAGTTGCACTATTGAGGCTCACGGACAGTGATGGAGCGCATTATCTCCTGCCGCGGTTGCAACCATCCATTCTTAAAGGCCTTCCGTTTTTTGTAAATAATTCTACCATGGCATTTCCTATTTTTTCTCTGCTAACGATTTTAGTTATTTTGACCTCCCGGCCACCATCTCTGCCATTACTTTTTTTTACCAAATATATATATAAATGGTATATTTTGAAATGAAAAATTTTCAAATGCCTTTCTAAATTGCCCGCCTGGCTATTTAAAGCTTTGCCACCGCAGTTTTCAAACTTGCATATGGCTTTGTCATTATCAAAATCGAAGAGTTTGCGCAGTATACTATTTTTCGGTCGCGGCATTTTTGAGTTAGTTTTAGAGCGAAGTTAATTATGAAATACAAAATTATTTTTCAAAAAAATTTTTTTCTTCGTCTTCAAGTTTCAATTTATGTGTACAAATAAATATTTGTTGGAATTGTCACAAACAAAAAGCAAACGTTTGGAAAATGTAACAAAATGTACAAAACCAAAATGACATGATACACGATAAGCAAATGTACGGTATTTTGTACTGTTTATTTTCGTACCCTGAGTTTTACAATGCTCAGAAAATAATTTTATAAAAATAAGCTCAACAGGGGAGGACGGCTCTAAGTTGCAATGATTTTGCAAACATTTTCAAAATACAGTTTATAAATAACGTATTGAATCTTGACTCATAATTTTTGACAAAATTAGTTAAAATAATTTAACGGAAGAAGAAATTGGTGAAGTTGCAAAGAATAAGGTTGGCCAATACATAAGTCCGCCACTTTGAATTGTACTTGGAGCTTTCCGAAATTACAAATTTGTGTAGCATATGGGCATTTTTAAAAAATTTTACTGATGAACACAGTGAGCAGTTTCAATTAACAAGTACTGTAAACAGTACTATTCAGGACCTGATAAATTAGGTTTTGATGAATCAGAATTATGACTAATCAAAATATGATTTAATCTGTTCATCACACGTCCCTAATTTGTACCAGTACAACTGATGTCATGGCAATGATGCTAAGGTTGTGTCAAGTGGCCAGCTGACTTCTACTTATTCCATGAGTATTGACAGAATTCTTTTCCGTACCTCGAAGAGTTGCAATGTTAAACCGACTTTAATTATAGCCATGTATTCATAAAAGTGCGAATAATCCCAGCTTTCCAAAGTCGGAGCGCTCCAAAAAGAGTCCATAATTGGAGCCTGTTCGGAGAGAAGAAATTAATATTGTAAGGCTCAGACTCATTTCGGACTCTTTTTTATGACTCCGTTGGAGTGCCGCGTGGAGCGGTTTTTCGCTCCATTTGGTCTCCGAAAAAAACCTAATTTTGGAGTGTAAAGCTCTGAGAAATGAGCGTTTTATGGCTCCGAAAGGAGTCTTTTTTTGCACTTTTGTTAGCTGGGATATGCCATCAAGTATTTTGTATGTAAGTTTTTACATTTATTTCATACTAGCAGGGTACCCAGCTTTGCTCGGTATGTACATAAGTAGTTAATAAATTCTTGCTACCATCAATTGCAAAAACAATTAACCGGCTGAGAAGGTTCAGAACAATATTTAATTTCCCACATTATATCCTGTTTATGTCTACGGCAACAAACTAAAGTAAATACGTTTTTTAATAGTCGAACTTCGACATTTTGTCATGCCCCCTCTTTTTGACTCCTTACATTCCCCAAAAAAATTTCATAGGTACATACCTCCCTAACAATCAGTATACCTTTTTTGTTTGTCGTTCGGTTTTGATAAAACAAAGTGCAGGTCCCTTTCAAAGCTTGAAGCAGTCCATTAGTGAAACTCTCATCAAAATCCATTCCTTAGTTTCCGAGATACTTAAGTTTAAACAGACAGACAATAATAAAAATGGATCAGATGAACTCTACAGCATTCCCTAATTAATTTACGACTTTTCTAGAAATTTATTATAGTTATAGTATAGATTTATGATGTTTAAAACGTATAAAAAGTATACATAATTAACTAAAAAAAAAACAAGTAAGGGCTGTCTTCGGCTGTGCCGAAGGCTTTATACCTTTCATGAATACGCATATCTTTTTTAAGTGTCCTACATGGCCAAAACCCATTTATCGGAACTATTGATTATATGGGAGCTATATGTTTTGTTGGTCCGATCTGGGTGATTTTCACTACACACATCACATTTATAATAAGTACCAACTTTGCAAAATTTCGCTCTCCAAGCTTTTTGATTGCAAGAGTTATAGGCCAAAACCCATTTATCGGAACAATCGATTGTATGGGAGCTATGCGTTGTATTGGTCCGATCTTACTGGTTCCGACAAATGATTAATATAATACAAATGGCGGCTCCATTTCATCGAGATATCTTTAAAATTGAGGGACTAGTTTGCGTTCAAACAGACAGACGGACATGGCTAAATCAACTCAGCTCGTCGCCCTGACCATTTCGGTGTACTTAATGGTGGGTCTATCTCTTCTTCTTCTCATACTTACAAACATCGGACCAAAGTTATAATACCATTTCATGTCCATGAAAGGTATAAAAATAAGTGTGTTCTTGAAAAATTATCAAGCCTCATAAATAGTTAAGAAAAAAATATTTATTTTTAATCAATAAAACTCAAAAATAACTTTTTTTGTACTGTTAATACTCCATCACAGAGCATTTTTAGTCAAAAAAGACTACAAATAATTGAATTTAGCAACATTTTCGGAATCGTGCCCCCCAGACGGTATTTTTGTACACTAGGTATGGAAATTCCATTAAATAGATGAAAAATCACTGAATTTTCGAAATCTATTGCATATTGGTTCAGATATATATAAAACTCTGTGTAACGCAAACATCAAACTACATATTTAGATTATTCGTTTGGTTTGTACTGTGTGGATGCCTTGGTGCATGTGTAGGTACCCACCAAAAATTTCATTTCTTTTAGTTAGAAACCTTACATCGCTTGATTATACGGCTTACATAATTTAACCCTATTCATCAAAAATGAAATGGGTTTAGAAAGCTTTTTACAATGACATTTTCATACAAATTTTGAATTATAACAGCTTATTAAAATATATATGTATAATATATAATATATATGTATATATATGTATAAGATGGTTGGGCTACGTTCAATTTAGGCCATAAACTCCATTTAAAAGGTGATTTTTTTTGTTAATTCATATTGTTGTTGTCAATAAACTCGAGTTTATGGCCCAACGTGAACGTAATATAAGGCCTTAAATTTGTAACGAATTCCGTTGTATTCAAAATTACTTATAATATACTTTTTTTTCTTTACTTATGTCATTAAGTAAGTCTTAAATGAAGATTAATTAAAAGAATCTCTCTCTGTGAGACAACCTTACGCATAAGGCCTGATAGAACATGTAAGTTAGGCAATATTATAAAAAGAAAAGTGAATATAATGAACTTATTATAAGAATTGTTGTAAGGCCATGATAAACTTATTATAATGTGATGCAGCCGTATACCTTATTCCTTATAATCCCTTATACGAATTTTTTGTGGGTATTGGCAATATTTGTTAACGGCTCATGCGACATCTGACTGAAACAACAACGGTTTGTGTATGAGGTTTGCTAAGTTTGCCCACAAGAACCCTTAAGGTTTTAAATTAATAAGATTTTACACACGTAATAAGCTTTTTAAGCAAAAATAAACTGTAAATAAATGTTGTGGATTTTGTTGAAGTAGGCGTGGTCTGTTATTTTCAAACGCGATTGCTTGAAATTTCAAGAAGGTATTTTCATGAAAGTTAGTGAGATGCTCCCCAATAGTATATAGTATACTCCTGCCAAAAATTACACAAATCGAATAACGAACAAGCAAGATTTACGGGCAAGTAGTTAACAAAACGGTTTGAAAATTTTAAAAGCTAATAAAATTTTCTGTAAGCCATGCATACAAAACATTTCGCTAGGCCCTGTGGCTCGAAGATAATGAGCAATCAACACGGATTTTTACCTTTTTTTGAAAAATGTAAAAAATGTGTATTTTGCAGGAAAGGATATCGAAAACTTTTAATTTTGTTCCAGATATTTTTTTTCTCTGTAAGCTCTGTTTTATTACAAAACAAATGAGCTTTCATCCAAGAAAATCGAGGGATTATTACAAAAGTTATTAATGGTTTTGGAATTGCTCAATTTGTTCCTGAGCTATACATGATTAGGTGGAGCTAGGGTCGGCGCATAGGCGCAGATAAATGTTTGTTGAAAAACCTCGTCTTGATGCGGATCGCAGCGAGATGCTCGTCCACAGGGGTGAACGCTAGTAGTCTTACACCACGCGATTTGCTGTGTGTCTGGCCACTGTAGTATACGTCACAAGGTTCGATGGTCGTCTTTCCTTGTCCCGTCCATCGTATTTCCTGCAGGGCGGTGATGTCAGCCTTTGCGTTCGGGAGGACATCAACCAGTCGGGCAGCGGATCCTTCCCCGGAAAGGGGTTTTGGTTTCATTGGTGTTGGTTTTTACGTGGCTGGTCCCAAACCCAGCGCACAACCCTTTTTCGGGGTTTTGAAGTAAATTTACACATTTATGTAGCGAGCCGCTTGATCCAAGACAGACGCCCGCTTGCAACCGCACCTCCTGGTGTACAGACGCAAAAGACCTCGGTGAGCCCTTAAACCAAATACGTCAGAGTGGCCCCACCGGGGCTCCCTCTCTTTCTGCCGCGAGCCTAGGATGCCCACGTTGCCCAGAGTGTACGAAAGAGGACGCAAGAGTCGGGATTGAGCAAGGTCACTCAGCAACCACACCCAAATTATTTTTTTTGTTTGGCCGAGTCTAATGTACACGATATTAAAAAAATGTGTTTTTGAAGCCTTAATGGACTTTTTTGCGAGCTTAGTATAAGCCGTTAGATAAAACTTTAACTAAAAATCGGCACAGATTACCGTTATCACATGTTATTTTAGGTTGAATGTACTATATGCCAAGATTTACCTTTCTCTCCTTTTTATAAATTACGTACAGTTTTGCTGCATTGTCTAATCCATTTATGATTTTAGGTTCTCTACTCGGCAGGCAAGGCGGGCTTTCTGATGAGGAACGGTACCAGTGGTTGAAGTATACCTGGCAACCTACTGCAGAATTTAAGTTTCCACTGAAGAGAGAGGGAAAAAAGAACCGGTCTTTTCAAAAAAGCTGGTTAAGGGACCATGAATGGCTAGCATATAGTAAAATTGCTGGCGGCGGATTATGCAAAGTGTGTGTGCTGTTTGGTCGACGTGAAGCGGGTACAAATGATGTGAAGCTGGGAAGACTGGTGTCGGAACCACTAGTAAAATATAAAAAGGCAATTGAGACGATCGCTCACCATGAGAAGGCGAATTACCACAAAGCGAACATGGTAGCATCCCAAAATTTTTTGATGGTGATGGAGGGAAAATCGTTAGATATAGTTGACCAAATGAGATCCCAGGAAAGGGAAATAATCGAAAATAATCGTAAAAAACTGATTCCCATTATGAAGACAGTGATATTTTGTGGTAGGCAAAACATACCTTTGAGAGGTCACAGAGATGACGGCGAATTAGACTTGCAAAGCTCTCCTAAATATGGGGAAGGAAACTTTAGAGCTTTGCTCAAATTTCGAATCGATGCTGTGGATGAAATACTTAAGGAACATATAAGACATAGCGCTAAAAATGCTTCGTATATCACAACAACACAAAATGACTTAATTGAATGCTGTGGCGAGTTGATCAGCAATAAAATAGTGACCAAAATTAAAAAATCCAAATATTTTACCATTATGGCTGATGAGACCACAGATGTTTCCGTTTGTGAACAGTTATCAATTAGTATTCGCTATTTCGATGTGGATGAAATCGAAATAAAGGAAGATTTTCTTATGTTCATTGAAGTTGTCGAAACCACTGGTGAAAGCATTGCACAAACTATTCTGAATGCATTAGAAAAGCATGACCTTGACATTAAAATGTGCCGTGGTCAAGTTTATGATGGAGGAGCAAACATGAGCAGCAAACTAAAAGGTGTTCAGGCACGTATATTAAATGTTCAGCCCTTAGCCTTTTTTACCCACTGCGCAAGCCACCGGCTTAACTTGGCTATTAGCTCAGCCTGCACCGTACCCAGTGTAAGAAATGCAGTAGGGGTTATAGGAAGTACTGCCACTTTCTTCCGTGAATCGGCCTAACGAATACATCTTCTTAGAGAAGAAATACAATCTAATCTGCCACAAGACAAACAAAATATGTTAAAAAAAATGTGTGAGACAAGATGGGTTGAGAGGCATGAAGCGGTTTTGACCTTTATGGACGTGTTGCCATGTCTCCCTCCAATATTACAAAAAATGGCTGATCAGCAATATGGGAGCAGAACAAATTCTGTACTGCCATTTTCTTTGCTGCAATCCATAACTTCGTCAGAATTCCTAATGAGCTTGGTGATCCTATCAGATATTTTAGGAATAACCCTGTCCTTATCTCGATCGTTTCAAGCCAAAGATGTTGACATACTTTCTGCAGTTCAGCTTATTACTACGACCACAGCAAGTTTGCAGAGGCAGCGTGAATCTAGCAATGACACATTTAAAAAACTGTTCGACCAGGCTGAGGCCATTGCAAATGAACTTGGTACAGAAATCACAGTCCGTAGAACCACCGGTCGTCAAATCAATCGATCAAACATTGCAATTGTTGTTGTGTGCTGATTTGCTTTTTGATCTCTCTTTTGTTACAGCTGTTTGCGTGGTTTGTTAAACGTCAAATATAGTGTGTCTAAAACTGGTCGCTTAATCCTGTGCGTCTCAAACTGTCAGGGTTGTATTTCTTTTCATTTGATAAATTTGATAAATTAATATTTTCTTTAATTTTTGATAAAACTAAATTTCTTATATTTTAAATAGTGCTTTATTTACTTTTTTAAAAATGTCGTGTATGTTTGAAAACTGTCAAATAAAAAGCGAGTCCGAACGCTTTGTAGCATGCTGGTTGTGCGATGGACTTATCCACGCAAAATGCGCCGGGTTAACAGGTAGAATAGCGGACTTAATTAACGACGGAAAAGGCCTGCGCTGGTCCTGTACTAAATGTCGTTCGACGGAAGTTCACTTGTGCAAAACTTTTAGGCACATTAGGAACGGGTTTTCTGAAATCAGCAAAGATTTTTCATTGCTGACTGAAAAGTTCAAAAAATACGAAAATATTTTCAAAACTTTAAAACTTCTAGATAGTTCGCCTAACTTGGAATGCCCTGACAATCGCGAAGAGAATCGCGAAAACAAGCGCAGACGTACAGATGATCTGCCTTCTACTTCAATGGCGCCGAACCTTCCTCCAGCCATTGAACTTATTGATTTGGCATCTCCAATACCTGACGCGGTTGTTCGGGCAACGTCCAAAAACGCCCCCCCAAAGTCAACAAATAAAAAAACTTTGGAACCTCCAACGGTGGAGCCCGAACCAATTACTAGGAAGCTGGTTGTGGTCCCTCAAAAAAAATCGATTTTTGTGTCTAGGTTCCATCCAGACACTACTGAAGATGATTTGAGGTACCATATTTCTTCAAAGGTTAAAGATCAAACCTTAACCGTTAGAAAATGTAACTTCGCTTACCAACGAAATATGTCCTCGTTCAAAATTGATGTATCCGGAAAAGATTTTAACTCTCTTTTGGACAGTTCTTTTTGGCCTCCCGGCGCCGTTGTGCGGGAGTTTGAGTTCAGACCGAATAGAAATGTTCAAAACGTAGCTAAAAGCACTCGTATCAATGTAGAGTCAAAAAACTAAGTACTAAGTCCGTGAATATCTTCTACCAAAATGTCAGAGGTTTAAATACCAAATTAAATGACCTGTATTTGAAATCTTTCCATTGTAACTATAACGTAATTGCTTTTACCGAAACTTGGCTAAAACCGCATGTTTTCAATTCCGAGTTTTTATGTAACGAATATCAAGTTTATAGACATGATCGCTTGAACAAAGTCGGAGGTGGTGTTCTACTTGCCGTTCATTCCTCTATTCCTTCAGAGGAGGTTAATGTACCTAACACGGATTCCATTGAGTTTAAATGCATCCGCATCCAGCTAGAGAACGTGTACATGTACTTATCTGTTTGCTACATCCCTCCAGCATCTGATCTTTCAATCTACATGCAGCATGTCTCTCTGCTGAGAACTGTTAACTTATTGACTAAAGCTTCTGACTCGATGATTGTTTTAGGTGATTTCAACCTACCGCATATATCGTGGAACATATCTGACGGAAACATTATTCCAAATCCATCCAAACTGGGCTTCAATGACTTTTTGGATGGAATTTCTGATCTCTGCCTTAGTCAAATAAATGTTACCGCTAACAAGTTTGGCAAAATCTTAGATTTAATTTATGTTGATGATAAAAACAAATTTTCTGTAAATCGTTGTGATCCGTTGGCTTTACCAGAAGACGTCTACCACCCTTCTATGGAAATATTTCACGAAACCATCAGTAATGGCCAATATACACAATGCTGCTCAAGTAGTAGCTTTGATTTTAACTTCTCAAAAGCCAACTATAAGAAATTAAATAGAGAACTGTCTAAATTAACTTGGCCTGAGCTTTGTGGCGATATCGATTCAAACGTTTTACATTTTAATCGAACTATTCACTACTTATTTGAGAAGTTTGTTCCTAAACGTAAATTAACATATGATCATCCAACGCAAGCTTGGTTTACTAAAGAGCTTATGATGTTGAAAAATAGAAAAACGCGTTCTTTCAAATTATTTAAGAAATCGGGGTTAAACAAACATTACTTGTTGTATTCTGTTCTACGCAAGAGGTACATCGACTTGAACAAAAAGTGCTATAAAGCCTATATCTCTAAAACAAAAAGAGACATTATTCGCAATCCGAAGTCATTTTATGATTTCGTAAATTCTAAACGAAAAGTTGTGGGATTTCCCTCAGCCATGAAATATAAAGACATTTCATCTAGCGATAATCAAGATATCGCAAATTTCTTTGCGCAATTTTTCAATTCTAACTATTCTGCAGTCACTAATTCTGACTTTCTAAATTATCCCTATGAGCTACATGGGAACAATTTAACCCTTTCACTACCGGCAGCTTCTACGTATTACAAATTTATTTCCAAGTAATGCTTTTTACTGTAAGGAGTTTAGGAAGCACCTTAGTGAAAACATAAGTCGCCTACTTATATGGGCGTGGTAGAAATTTCATGTCCACCTGAGTGGCCATGGGTAGTCAAGGGAGTCAAAATAGAATGCAGGGAGCTTACTAAAATTTCGATAAAAGATACAAAAGTGGAGTAGTTTTGTTATTGAATTCAGTTTTATTTAAGAATATATTATCATAGCCAGGGGCTTAGAACTTCATATTTCATTTGTAATGAATTATTTAGAGTGATATGTATAAAAACAGTCAGAGTTTCGACGGATACATAGGTGTGCGTTACACTTCGTACAGTATAAGAAGGTTTTTTGCTTACATCCTTCGTTTTTACAGCGAACCGCATTATTTTGTGAAGTATCAAACTTTGGTAAGTGATTACCTCCATCATAACGCGAATCAACTGGAGGTGGTTGGAAATAGTTCAATCGTTTAGGAGCTGGTTCTTCGTCGTCGTTCGAAGTACTTGAGATACAACGCCGTCTCGTAACATTTCCAAGAGACTGAGGATTTTCTGGGCATATTTTTACAAGAGTGTTAGCCAGTCCTTTTTTGAAGCTAAGCAAGTCCATTTGCTTATTTCGGGGTATATCATCTTTATCTGCATCAGCCCTATATTCCATCCAACTTGCTACTACTGCTATATCCAAAAAATGCATGATTACTCGAAGAGTCCACTTTTTAGATTTGATAAAAATACGGTAGTACTGCAGCATTTGATCTAAAAGATCCACGCCACCCATTCCATTATTGTACAGCTGAACAACCTCAGGTCGTTCAACTTCTGTAAACTGTTTTGCTTTTTTATCATATCGCTGCACTTTATCTTTTTCGCCGATTCCCACAAAGTTGGAAGCTAGATAAATGCCTTTGTTGTCGTACCATTTTGTTACGATAACCTTTCCATCTCGACTGGTAACTTGCTCAGCATATCCGCGACCTTTCTTTCGCATATCAGCATCCGTGGACAATGGTGGGTTTCGAAAACGATTGACACGAATCGTACCAGCGGCAAGAATTTTCCTTTTCTCTAAAAGTTCCAGTAGAGAATACGTGGTGAAGAAATTATCTGTATATAATTGGTGACCAACTGACTCCTGGGGAACTCTTCTTAGAGGCTCTAATACAATGGAAGCACCGAAACCAAGCTTGTTTAGAATATTTGGATCGATTTCAGTGGAGGACCCCTGATAGGCAATAAAATCGTAGGGCATTCCACTTTTTCCGCAGAGGAAATATAGCTTTATACCCCACGGACAAGGCTTTCCACGTATATACTGCTTTATTCCCAGGCGCCCTTTGAATGGAATAATCTGTTCGTCAACGCAAAGAACCTCTTCCAACTGGTGTTCTGATGGTCGTTTTCGAATAGCATCCGTTATTGGTCTCACGCGATATAACTTATCATTGTTTTGTGGGGGAAGAGTACTATCTACTAAATGCAAATGTGTTCATAGTTCATAGAAACGATTGCGTGGCATACTGTCAGTAAATATTGGTAGTGCCGTACCTTTCTCCCAAAACATTGCTATGCGTGGAAACTTCAATATACCCATCATAATATGTAGGGCGAACAACTTTCGAATTTCCCCAGGACTAGTTGGTCTAATGTTCGACTCTTTTTGAACACTATATAAATTAGTGAAGTTGGATACATCTTCAAAAAATTTAGGAGACAAATATTTTTGAAAGTATTCGTATTCACTTTTGACGGCTGTAGGAAACTGTTCAGGTGAAGTGAATAAAAAATCTGCGATTCTGTCAGTACTGCGGGAATGTCTCCATTGAATGTCACTTTTTTCAGTGATATTTTTCCAATCATAGATTTCTCTTTCTGCTTCTATCTCTCGTGTACTTACTTTGCTAGTAGCTACTGAACGTAAAACTCTCACCGAAAAATATTCATTTTCTGAAACATTTTCTTCGCTCATTTTCGAGGATGCAGTTGAAATACGTGCAATATGTGCACGATCAGCTGGTTTATTTGAACTTCCTGGAGCCATATCTTCCATTTCTTCTGTGCTCGAATCGTCGCTTTCCTTATCTCCACCAATTCGTTCCATCCTCACCTCTTCCAGTTCGCCTGAATCAATTTCGTCATTATCCGATTCATCGTCGAAATCAGAGAAATCATTTAAGAGTTCAAACAGCTCGGTTTCAGTCAACACTTTGCGCCTAGCCATGGTACTTTATTTCTGCAAAGTCATAATATACTCATATGAAACGCAACCCTTGACTACTCATGTCCATTACAAGGGACATGAGGTTTTCTGTTCCTAAAATTCTTACCTTCACTGCAACCTTAATCCACTTCCAAACGATTAAAGAATAAAAGGTACATAAAACACCGTCGCTTACACAAATATATACATATATATACACTTTTTTCCAATTTATTTTTGAAGTAAAAACTCACTGAATGGTATTTTTCAACCTTCTCTTGCAAAAATCGGTGCACTACTGACAAAAATTTAAGTAAATTTATAGAAATTGCTTTTTTATACTCGCAATTTACCGCTACGTCCGTTACAACAAAATTTTTTTCACGAACACTTCAAATGAAAAAAAAAAAACGCAGCTGCGAAGGCATGTCCACTACAGTGGACATCAGTAGCGAAAGGGTTAATTAATTGTCCAACTATATGCGCCAATGATGTTCTTATTTATCTGAAAACCTTGAAGGAATCTTTTAAATGCGGTCCTGATAGGATTCCTACATGCTTCTTGAAGAAGTGTGCTAACAATATTTACAAACCCCTCACCAATTTGTTCAATCTGTCACTAAAGTGTGGTGTTTTCCCAAAAGCATGGAAAGTGTCGTTTCTTATACCGCTTCATAAAAGCGGAAGCAAGGCTTCTATAGAGAACTATCGTGGCATAGCAAAGCTTTCTGCCATCCCAAAAGTGTTTGAAGCTATTGTTACCAATCAGCTTAAGAAACCTATCTCTACCTTGATTTCTGACTGTCAACACGGGTTCTGTAAGAGAAAGTCCACCGTTACAAACTTACTTGAATTTACAAATCATGTCTCAAATGGCTTTAGAAAAAATCTGCACACCGACGTTATTTATACTTATTTCAGCAAAGCTTTCGATAAAGTGTGTCACTCGTTACTTATTCATAAACTAGATCAGCTGGGTTTCCAGCCGGGTCTCAATCGCTGGATCTCCTCTTACCTTAGCGACAGAACACAAAAAGTAGTGTTTAAAAACTGTGAATCCGATGTTATTTATGTCTCCTCTGGAGTTCCTCAAGGAAGCCACCTGGGCCCGATTCTGTTCTTGTTGTTTATAAATGACATTTCTACAGTAATAGAATTTTCTAAAATGTTAATGTATGCCGACGATGTAAAGCTTTTCATGTCTTTCGCATCACCCGAAGATAGCAATAAGCTTCAATGAGATCTAAATACACTAGTTACTTGGTGCGATTTAAATTATATGCCGCTTGATCTAAAGAAATGTAAATACATGCGTTTTTCGAGAGGAATTTCACAGCCAGCTTCCTATACAATTAACAATTTTAGTCTTGAGCAAATGTATGATTTTGTTGACCTTGGGGTTACTATGGACTACAAACTCAGTTTTAACTGCCACATTAACGTAACAGTCAATAAACCTAGAGGCGTTCTAGCATTTGTTAAACGATGGTCTAAAGAATTTAGCGACCCTTATGTAACTAAAACTCTCTTTACTACATTAGTCAGACCGATACTTGAATACAGCTGGGTTTCCAGCCGGGTCTCAATCGCTGGATCTCCTCTTACCTTAGCGACAGAACACAAAAAGTAGTGTTTAAAAACTGTGAATCCGATGTTATTTATGTCTCCTCTGGAGTTCCTCAAGGAAGCCACCTGGGCCCGATTCTGTTCTTGTTGTTTATAAATGACATTTCTACAGTAATAGAATTTTCTAAAATGTTAATGTATGCCGACGATGTAAAGCTTTTCATGTCTTTCGCATCACCCGAAGATAGCAATAAGCTTCAATGAGATCTAAATACACTAGTTACTTGGTGCGATTTAAATTATATGCCGCTTAATCTAAAGAAATGTAAATACATGCGTTTTTCGAGAGGAATTTCACAGCCAGCTTCCTATACAATTAACAATTATAGTCTTGAGCAAATGTATGATTTTGTTGACCTTGGGGTTACTATGGACTACAAACTCAGTTTTAACTGCCACATTAACGTAACAGTCAATAAACCTAGAGGCGTTCTAGCATTTGTTAAACGATGGTCTAAAGAATTTAGCGACCCTTATGTAACTAAAACTCTCTTTACTACATTAGTCAGACCGATACTTGAATACGGTTCTATAATTTGGAGCCCGCGTTACCAGGTCCACGTGGACCGCTTAGAATCAGTTCAAAAACAATTTTTACTATTTGCCTTAAGAAATCTTCACTGGGATCCGTTGTATAATTTGCCATCCTATACGAGTCGCTTAAAACTTATTAATCTTCACAGCCTTTCTAGTCGGAGGGAAATGCTTGGAATTGTTTTCATGATTAAATTACTAAATGGTTCAATCACAAGCCCGTTTCTTTTGAGCGAAGTGAACTTCAATGTACCTTCTCGTCCATCAAGACATTTTAAACCCCTTATCTTGAAACAGTGCCGAACTAATTTTGAATTAAATGAGCCTTTTCGTTGTTTGTGTCAAGATTATAACTCTCATTCTGGTACGTTTGATATTTCAGACTCACTATGCAGCATAAAAAGTCAATTCTTTCTATCCTAAATACATAGCAACATTTTGCTCCTTTGATTCTTATCTTTATTCTTTACAATAACTATTCGCTGTCAACTATTTATTAATTGTGTCATCTATTTTTTATCTACCTTACTTAGCTGATGAGGTTTTCTCTGTAGCTGAGCAGTTTTAGATCTCGACGATTAACAAACCAAAGCCTTTCAAAGACTCGGCACGAAAGAACAATCCGTGCGTCATGCGGATGCGCCCCTAGCGCCGGCCGGGCGGGATATGGTGGGTAATCCGTTGGGCATTATTATTATTATTATTATTATTAAACATTCAGACTGAATCAGTTGAAGAATATTACCGACTTTCAGTTTATATTCCATTTCTAGACTTCATGTTGAGTGAAATGTCAACCAGGTTCCCTAGCGCTCCTCTACAAAGAATCGGACAGTTGCAAAAGTTGCTGTCGCATAACTTTAACGACGAAGATTTAGATAATGTTTTGCAAGGTGCTGAAGTTTATAAAGAAAATCTTCCTTGTTTTTTAGCTTTAAAGGGAGAGCTAAAAATTTGGCAACAGATGACTGAAAATATACCAGAAACTCCAGCAGATGCCTACAAACGAGCCACGATGCTGCCAAATATTAGAACCCTTTGTCAATTGCTGTGCACGTTTCCAGTGACAACCAGCACTGCCGAGCGATCTTTTTCTACCTTACGCCGATTAAAATCATATCTTCGAAACAGCATGACAGAAGAGCGTTTGAATGGATTGTCTTTAATGCATATCCATGGAGATATTGCGGCACAAATTGAGGCTGATGAAGTTTTGGACGTTTTCACCAGGAAACACAGAAGAAAACTGTCTTTATTAAACATGTAACCATGGATGGAATATAATAAAACTGCTATTACTAAACAGAAATGCTGTTTTTTATTATTTTGACTTTGATGTAAGTTCTTAATATCCGTGTACTTGTGAAGATAAAATAAGCATATTTCAGTTGTTGATTTTTTTGCATGTTGGGCGTTCGTTCCAACCCCCCCCCCCCCCCCCCCCAAAAAAAATCCTCGATCCGCCCTTGATCATGAAGACAGAATCGGGGGGTAAGGTCGTTCAGAATCTTTAGCAAATTAGGAAAGTGTTTTTTACATACAATTTACTTACTTTCCATTTTTATTCTTGCTCGAAAAATAAACATATGGCATTTACGAATGTTACTCGACCAAGTTAACCGATTTAGGTATTTGTTATCGGTGAGGGAAACTGAGTTGCCACATGGTACACAATGAAACTAATATAATAATTTCGACATCGATTATAAAAGAAATAAGAACTTTCTTCATTTTACAATACAATTTGTCCAAAGGAATTTAAAGCCAAAAAAGAGCTAAAAATTAAAAGAAAGGGGCAGAAAAAGAGCTAGTAGCTAAAACAGAATTTTAGAGCTAAACGCCCAAAAAAAAGAGCTAGATATAGCTCTAAAACCACCAGAATGGAAACACTGAATGTGTACAACCATACAAATTTTCTGGGGTATAGTTTTAGGCATCAGGGTATGCAGTTTCAGAAAAGTTAAAGAACATTTAAATTTATGATGTATGGGTCTAGGTATCTGTTTCAGCAAATATGTTTATCTTAGTGAAAAATGTATGCGAATGCAAATCTAAATTAAACCCCCCCAAGGCTAATTCCTGCGCATGGCCCTGGTACATATGTACATTAAGCTGTTCGTTAAGAAAAAAAAAATTTTTTTCGCCAGGCGGAATATGATGCGTTATGCTGTAAAAATAAGCTGTGCAATTGGATAACTCTTAGAACCATATGCACTCAGGTTGCAGCAGATCATATAAAAAACTTGATAGCCGTAAACTTGGTTCACATTTCAGATCCAATCGAAAAATTTATTTGAAAGTTTAGTTAAAATTCTGTTGAAGAATTCAAAAAAGTTTTTCGATTATATTTGAAAATACAGTATCGATATACAGAATGAAAAAATAACACTTGATAAACTTGCTATAACTTTTATACTTGTTAACCGGTTTGGAAATCGTTTGAACATATAATATTTGCAATAGATCCATCTCCAATACTACATCAAAATAAATGCAAAAAGGTTAGTGCTTCTAAGGCCCGGTTTTTCAGTGCAAGTTTAACTCAATTTGTCAGTTAAACTAAGCTAAAACTTGTTATGCAGTTTTTCAGTCAACTTTGAACGAAGTTTAAACGGAGTTTAAGCGGCCAATCTGCCAGGGTTAAACTCTAGTTAACCTGTCAGCTGTTTGCATAGTTGATTGTTTTAATTGTGAAGTATTTGGTGAGAAATTCTTGCTTCTGGACATTTGAAATTTATTTATATTTATATATTTTATTTAACTTGTACACGGCGTATCTTTATCTTTGTTCGCACCGATTTTTCATTTAGCAATTGCGTTAAATATGTAAACGAATGTTATCTGTTGCCGATCTAGATAAAAGAAAACCAATGTTGCCGTATAAAAAGCAGATCAAAAAAGCGGCCCTAAACTCTCACTGAAAAACCGCTTTGCAATTTAACTGGAGTTTAAATTTATGCCGAGATTAGTCAAACTTAGTTTAAACTGAGCTTAACCAATGACTGAAAAACCGGGCCTAAGTGTTATTTAATGTTAATGACGAAGCTGATGGAAAATGTGTCTGATTTCTGAAATGCATTTGCAAATAACTCTTAAACTCATAATCTAATTGGAAAGATTTATATGGTAGGTTGTTACGGCAATGAAAGATCTTAAATAAGATAATATGTAGAACTGGAGATTTTTTGAACAATACGAAAATGCCGTTTTCTCACTTTGTAAGAAACGATAACTTCGCAAAATCTCAACACCTATGGCTTTTTTTTTTTAATTTTGTTCTTTAGAATAGCAATCTGCAAGTTTTTTCACGTAATAAATGTGAACCAAGTTTACGGCTATCAAGTTTTTTATATGATCTGCTGCAACCTGAGTGCATATGGTTTTTAAAATTTTCAAATGCATCGCGCCAGTTCTGAGAGTTATCCAATTCGAGTGAAATTTTGCACAGCTTATTTTTACAGGATAACGCTTCATATTCCGCCCAGCGAACTTACAATTCGCAAAAAAAAATTAAATAACGAACAGCTTAATGTACATACATATATGTATAAAATCGTGTATGCGATTTGCTTGAAATTTGGTACATTGGTAGCCCTTTGCTTTTGTTAATATTTAGTATTATCGTTTTATGAACAGTGGACCTTTTCGAGCAAAATGTTTTTAATGGTTCGATTTGCTCTAAATTGTCACATATTTACATCAGCACGTCTTTTATTTATTATCATAGATGTGATATGATATACGTACATGCAGTTGAGCGAAGCTCCTAAAGAAAAGTGAAAAAAGTGTATAAAAAGTGCGAAACAAAAAACCACGTTAAGTTAGAAGAATACCTGGTAAGTCATCCTGTTTCGTTGCGTGATTGCAAGGCCTGAAATTCTGTGTTTGCGAGTTTTTATACTGAAATTGTATAAATCTAATACATTGGCGGCCACCGTGGTGTGGAGGTATTGTTGTCGGCCTACCACACCGAAGGTCCGGGTTCGAGCCCTGGTACAGGTTACATCAAAAAGTGGTTTGAGAAAGTTTTTTCAAAACGGGGTCGCCCCTCGGCAGTGGTTTGGCAAACTCTCCGAGTGTGTTTCTGCCATGAAAGGCTTCTCAGCAAAAATTCATCTGCTTTGTAGATGCCGTTCGGAGTCGGCGAAAAACCGTAGGTCCCGCCAATTTGTAGGAAAAATTTCAAAGCGGCACATCACAAATTGGAAGAGAAGCTCGGCGCAAAAATCTCCTAGGAGGTTGATGATATAACTGTTGTATATCGCGCCATATATATATATATATATAATACAATTTTCACTAAAATTTCGCATTCGCATATTGGAAGGATTGCAAAACCGAGACAATAAATATCAACAAACTTTTCATAACAAGTGTCAAATACAGCTGATCTTGTCATCCAAAGGTGGGAACAGATCGGCCGGCAACAGTGCTGCCGAGTTAGTAACGACACAAACCTTCTGTCATTCGGCCACTAGGGGTGGGACAAAAGCTTTCAAAATAAAATAAAGTTAAAATAAACTAAAAGCAATAATAATAGGGGAAAATCTAGCCAAGTAATAAAATAATAATAATAATAACGTATAATAAGTAATAAAAATAATAATATAGTTTAAAAAAAAAAGGTTAAATAAGAAAAGTGTCTACGAACAGGAAGGGTGTCGTTGCTGTGTTCGCAAAGGTTATTGCGGACGCCGCGCCGGTCACCGAAATGAAAGACACGCCAGTACGTCAAACTGAGGAGAATGAGGGGGACGCTGGTAAACCCTTCGCGAGGCGGTCGAGACTACCACAGTCGCCGCCGCGATCAGCTCCTCCAACCTCGGCTATGCCCGGGCCGGCGCGGATTGATTCTACGCCCGAGGGCAAAGAGGACGATGACTTCCACTCACTACGAAAACTCATCGGTGAACTCAAGGAGGTTATTGGAAATGGAAAACGGTCCATTAACCAAAACCTCAAGGATTTAGTTAAAGCGATCTCAGTATCGTACGAAGAAGCAGCAGGAGCTGTGACAGGAGGAAAAACGAGAGTGGCCTCAAGGCAGTCTCAGACGTCGCCTTCGCTGAGCGAGCAGCCACAGCAACAACGCTCTAAAAGGGGTCGAGAACGCGCTCCTGGTAGCACGCCTTCGCCCCAAATAGAGGCAAAGAAGCAAAAGGATGCGCAAAAACCAGCACCTAGGTTCTTCGACGGAGCAGCAGCCAAGGTCTCCTAAAAAGCGGAGACCCCGGGGCAAGGAGTGGCATGGAAAGCTGTCCAGAAGAAACGCCCAAAGCTCAAGTCTGCCCGACCCGACGCCATTGTTATCAAAACAACGGGAGAATGCTCATATGCCGACATTCTAAAGGCTGTAAAAACCGAGGAGGCTCTTAAAGAAATGAGCACTATGGTTCGTAAAATCCGTAAGATCTGTAAGACTGCAAAAGGTGAGTTGCTGTTCCAGCTAACCAAGCAGGCAGAGGGCAGCACCGCTAAGCTGCAAGCGGCAGTAGGGCAAGCCTTGTCTGGCAAAGCCGAAGTAAAGTCCCTGACGGAAGAGACCCTATGCGAGATCCGTGATATGGATGAGGTGACCACGGAAACGGAAGTCTGCCAGGAACTGAACTCGCAGTTCTCAGGACTCGAAATGCAACCGTCCAACATCCGATCCATTCGGAAAGCCTACGGCGGAACACTGACGGCGACAATCTCGATTCCTGGAGAAGCTGCCCGAAAGCTACTAGCCAGTGGCAAAGTTAGAATAGGCTGGGTTGTATGCCGTATTCTAGCAAAAATTGAGCCAAAACGCTGCTACAGGTGCATGGACTTCGGACATATCTCGAGGAACTGCACTAGCGAAAAGGACGCAAAAGGGAAGTGCTTCAAATGCGGAGGCGATGGAAACATCGCCAAAGCGTGCACAAATTCGGCAAAGTGCATTCTGTGCACTGAAAGGGGAGTCAATAGCGTTGATCATCGTACCGGGGGAAACAACTGCCCGGTATACAGAGAGGCGGTCCAGAAAATCAGACCATCATGAGATTGGTCCAACTCAATCTCAACCACTGCGAAGCTGCACAAGACCTATTGTCGCAAACAATAAGGGAGTTAAAAGTCGACGTAGTATTAATAAGCGAGCCATACAGGAACAAGTCCTCAAATTGGCTACCCGATTTATGTGGCAAGGCAGCAATTTGGTCCTGCGGAGAAAACCCGTTGTACATAGAGCCCGTTCTTAAAGAAAGAGGTTTGCGTGCGGAAGGATAGGAGATATATTCGTATATAGCTGCTACATACCACCTAGCACCTCGCTAGAAGCTTTTGAAGAAGTAGTTGGTAAGATAGCCACAGACGCGACTACGAGGCAGCGGTTCGTCATAGCTGGCGACTTTAACGCATGGGCTGTCGAGTGGGGCTCACAACGAACTTCTCCGAAAGGCAGAGTTCTTCTGGAAGCATTCGCTTGCTTGGACGTAGCGATTCTTAACGCAGGCGAGCAACATACATTTTCCAGAAATGGTTTCGGCTCCATAATCGACATTACGCTCGTAAGCGCAAATATGTTTAGGATGTGCGAGTGGAAGATTAGTGAGTGCTATACTCAAAGCGATCACTCGGCAATTATAGTGGACATCAAAGTAGACGGTGGAAGGACTCAACACCTTCGACTCCGATGTTTTCAAGGCAATGCTGCCAGCATCCGAGTATACAGGTAGCGCGAACTTTATAGCCACTAAAGTAATGGCCGACATCAAAGGAGCATGCGACGCGTCTATGACCAGAAAGACCATACGAAAACACCAAAGCTCGGCGTATTGGTGGAACGACAGCATACAAACGCTAAGGATAGAATGCATTCACGCGAGGCGGCGCTCCAAAGATCACGAGATAGGCCAACCTTTTTAGAGTACAGAGCTGCCTATAAAGCTGCGCGTCATGCTTTGAAGGCGGCAATAGCGGATAGCAAGCGACAATGCTTTCTCAACCTCTGCGATGAGGCTGAACACGACCCATGGGGAACGGCTTACAAATTGGTCTTGAAAAAGTTGAAAACCAAGCGCGAAGCCATACCAACATGCCCGTCATTCCTCAAAAACGTGGTCGATACTCTCTTTCCCACGCAAAGGAAACTAGTTTCCCCTACGTCAAATAATCCATTACACGCATTTAATGAAGTGACGGTAGAGGAAGTGCTCCTAGCGGTTAAGAGACTAGATGATAACAAGTCTCCTGGTCCAGACTGCGTGCCCAACAAAGTACTGGTAGTGGCGATTAATCATAAGACGTCTACGTTTGCGAACTTATTTACTGTATGCCTAGCTGAGGGGACATTCCCTTCGATATGGAAACGCCAAAATTTGGTGCTACTACTGAAGCCTGGAAAAAACCTGGCGGAGCCATCCAGCTACAGGCCCATATGCTTGCTCGACTCGGCAGGCAAAATTCTTGAGCGAGTAATCTACAATCGTCTGGAAAGAGAAATAAAAGAGGTGTGTGGCATATCTGACCAGTTTGGGTTGAGAAGAGGCAGATCCACCATAAATGCCGTGAACGTGGCTAGAGATAACGCTCAAGATGCAATAAGCGGGACACGCTGGCTAGAGGGATCTAAGGAATACTGCCTTATCGTGACCTTAGATGTAAAGAATGCATTCAATTGCGCTAACTGGGCGAAAATCCTGGATACCCTAGACAGGGTAGGTATATCCTATTATATGAGGAGGATAATCCGCAGCTATTTTGACGGACGTCTGCTGGAATACGAGACGGAAGATGGCACGGAAAAGCTACATGTCACAGGCGGGGTTCCTCAAGGGTCCGTGCTAGGCCCATTACTATGGAACATTATGTACGACGGAGTGCTGCGACTTAAAGTACCTAATGGAGTTAAGATTGTCGGATTCGCAGACGATATCGCATTGATCGTTACTGCCAAACACTTAAGTGATATATGTGAAAAAACTAATGTAAGCATAGCCAGCGTTCAATCATGGCTCATGCAACATGGCCTACAGCTTGCGGAGCACAAAACAGAGGCAGTACTAATATCAAGCAGGAAGAAGGTAGAGCAGGTCACGGTAGGAATCGGAGACCACGACATTGAAACAATGCCTGCAGTTAAGTATCTGGGAATCATGATACACAGAAGGCTGCCTTTCAAAACACACCTAGAATACGCGAACGAGAAAGCGGCGAAAACGATATCATCATTATCGAGGTTAATGCTAAATGCACGAGGTCCAAAGCAAGGGCGGCGTCAGCTACTGGCAGGCGTCGTGAAGAGCCAACTACTCTATGGGGATCCGGTATGGCAGCACGCTATGGTGTATCAGTCGTACTTACGCGGGGTAAAGTCGACCTACCGCTTGTGTGCTCTCCGAGTTTGTAGCGCCTTTAGAACGGTATCAGACGATGCCGCACTGGTAATCTCAGGCTTGTGCCCAATCGACATATTGGCAAAGGAAGCAGCCACAATCTTTTAGGATAGTAACTCGGGGTCCGAAGCACGTGAGACTAGTATTCAAAATTGGCAAAACAGATGGAACATATCCAAAAAGGGGCGCTGCACATACCGCTGTATACCAGATATTAAAACTTGGGTAACGAGAACACACGGGGAGGTAGATTTCTACCTGACTCAGTTCTTAACCGGCCACGGATGCTTTAAAGAATACCTTCATCGGCTTAAGCACGAACGGAACAACGTATGCGATCACTGTGGAGGCAAAGTAGTGGTAGATGTCTACCACGTGTTCTTCGAATGCCGATGAGGACTACACTCCCGATTCGCTGGTTGGTCACATGCTACGAAGTAAACAAAAATGGATGCCAGCGTGCGAGGTAATCGCAGAAGCCATGAAGTGGCTTAGAAGTCTGGAACGGCTGCGTCGCAGCAGGGAAGACTGAAGAAAAGAGCAAACTAACACGTAAAACAAGAGGCAGGTTGGAAACACGGCCTTCCAACCGCCTAGTTTAATGAATCTATACCAAACGCGCAGATTGCAGATTAGAGATGCAGCCTCTCCACTGTAAACACAATTTTAAGAGTACGTATGTATCGCAAACGCGGGTTGCAACTCGGCCTTCCAACCACCTAGTTTAACTAACCTACACCAGAGGCGCAGATTGCAGATTGGAGATTCAGCCTCTCCACTGTATTGACCTGCAAACAAAATGGGAACATCGCTTTCCCACCGCCAGGTCCACGCGACACAAACCAGAAGGAGCAGTTTGGGGACACGGCCTCCCCACAGCATTGCCTTGTAACTGAATATGTTGTGAGTATACATGCCTATATAACTATATCTATATATTTTTGGTAGTTGGACAAAAAACGACTTTCTTTGATCAATATGATCAATACTCCAGACTAGTTGAATGATGAAATCTAACAAAAGATCCCCAGCTAAGAACTGAAATAGTACAGTAACGCTGACCAACTGACGTTGAGACTTGTGCTCAAACCACCTCCCGACGGAATACTTAACGGTAGTACCGGGGGGATCGGTACATGACGGTAGGAGGTTTAGTGTGTTAAAGTTTCACACTGACTGTAAGGCTTTCGATGCTTCCTCTTCTGAAAAAAAAAAAAAAAACAAAACCTCTTTTATTTTGCATTGCTTTAGTGCACATCAAAACATGGGCGTAGCGGCATGGTTATGCCCACGAAACGATGCGACAAGCTCAACAAATAGCTGAGGAATGTGATGAAGACTATATGGAAGTTACTTACGATTTAGCCATAGCGAAAGTTGCTCTACAACTCCAAAGCACTGAGAAGCCAAAATTCGACAATATTTTCGTTCATCTTGGAGCTTTTCACATTATGATGGCCTATTTCAAAGCAGTGGGGAAATTTATTGAAAATTGTGGACTGTCTAACATAATGGAAAATGCGCATATTTTGGCAAATGGTTCAGTACATGGTTTCATAAATGGCAAACATTTCAACAGATGCAAACATCTCCATCCTCTCTTGTGTTTAGCCCTGGCAAGTTTATATTTTAACAGTTTTATTGAACACTGTAGCATCGAAATACCGGATGATATTAAAGCTTATTTAGAAAAATTCAATGATGATAAAGCTACAAATACAGCAATAGCAGATGAAAATTTGGTATCCTTATTTGAAAAATACGCAGAATATAGGAAGGGCACATTAATTGGTCAATATGGAAAAACAGCACAGTTTTATGGGATATACATAAATTTAATTAATCATTATTTCATGCTATCTCGTAGTATACGTACTGGAAATATCGACCTTTTCAAATTTATATTACCTGAAATTGCAAATATCTTTTCCGCAATGAACCATCCAAATTATGCACGCTATATAGAAATATATATAAACAAATTAAATAAAGTGCATGAAACACATCCAGGATTACAGCTGCAGTTACAAAGTGGATCAATAGGAATTAAACGTACGGATAAACCGTTCTCTCGACAGCCCATAGACTTGACGTTGGAACAAACGATTAATGCAGACGCTGCGAATAAATTAACGGGAATCAGTTACACAACCAATTCGATAAAGCCACAGCATACGTTCGAAAATTATTGTACATGTTATGGAAGAAACCGACTTGCGACCTGATCAAGATATCACAGGTGATCTTCATCAGAGCAAAATAAACAAATTTTCATTGCAGCTGGATAATTGTATTAATCACAACAAACAAAACTTGAATCCGTTTGCAAAATACACAGATACAAATTTATTAATAAACATTTCAACTGGCCAAGCAGTTACACCGCACATCGAACATTTTTTACTCAATGTAGAAAAAATCGGGAATGAACAACGAAAGCAGTTTATATTGGAATGTTCTGAAGATCATTAAAGATTTGAGAAAGTCGTCAAACGAAATAAGATCCTGAATTTCGCAACAGTTGTGCCGAAGCAGAAAATGTCGGTTACTGGAAGGTCGGTCGCAATTCAAATGCAGCGTGATTTATTTGGGCAATTATTTTCACTTTCATTAGAAGAAACTCTTGACATCGACAAAGTTTTGGCATATCTCTTAACACCAGTCCCACTGGCTTTGTGTCACATAGATGGAACGATTTGCAAAACTGATAAATCGGCACTGTTAAAGATTCTTCAGAAGCAGACCGATTGTAACCCACCAACTAATGCGATGTAATTATTTATGACGGCTTTTTCATTATGCATTCCATCAAAGACGTACCATTATCATTCAGTAAAATTTCCCAAAAGCTAATGCAAGTCTTTGCCACAAATACTGCCAAAACTATGATAATTACATTCGACCGCTACATATTTCCGTCTATAAAAGACAATGAACATTAATTAAGAAATAGGATCAGAGGACAGCGTTTCCAAATAAATGGACCTGATCAAATACGTCCATCAAATTTTTCAGAGGCATTAAAAAACATATATTTCAAAGAAGCGCTTATTGAGTTTCTTATTGAAGATTGGGCAAATGATTGCATGGCACCGTGGATCGGAGAAAAAACAATTATTGTCAATTATCTGGAATTCTATAAATATGAGGCTAATCAAAATAAAGTACAACGAACATTACAGCCATTGTTGCCATGTGCAGGTCACGAAGAAGCGGATACTAAAATAGTTTTTCATGTCTGCCACTTGAAGTCTGATACTCAAGCTACAATACGCTGCTCTGATACAGATATTTTAATCATTATGCTGAGAAATATGAATTTCATCGAGAAGAATGTACAAATATCGATGCATGTTGGAACCGGAAATAATCAAAAATTCATCGATGCCACCAAATTGTACGAATCATTGGGTCCTAATTTAAGTTCTGCATTACCAGCATTCCATGCCTTTACGGGATGCGATTTTAATTCGGTATTTTACCGCAAGGAGGAACAAGCATTCAGCAACATTTCACAAATTCCAAATTGTAACCTCGATGAATTGCTTGCAACATTGGAAAGCTATGTTTGCAAATTATATACATTCACAGGAATGGATGATATTAACATGGCTCGTGTTGTGACATTCACTAAAACATATGGCAATGACGATGGCTGCAATCCACTTAACTTGAAAAAAAAAAATGGATGGCTCTTTATTTCCGCCTTGTAGAGCCGAGCTGCGACAATATTTTTTACGTACGACATACATCGCTCATCTTTGGAGTCATGCTCATCTACCCGAGCCTACCACGTTATTGCCCACTGAGTATGGATGGGAAGAAAAAGATGGCAAATATTTGTTTAAATGGTTTGTGGGTTATCAATTGCCGCCATCCATCACCAGCATTTCCAGCCTCGACATTAATCCTGAAGGTATAAACAACTTTCCTAATTTGGAAAAAATTATATTAACAGTATATTTTTCTTTTTTACTTTTACAGACGACGATGAGACCGAAGCAGATGGAGTGTGCAATATAACAATAGACAGCTCATATGGTAGCACTAGTTCCGATGAAGATGATAGTTTATGAATTTATCCATTTAAATGTACTAGTAGTTTATGCTGTGTATAAACAATAAATTAATAAAAATATATATGAAGTAATATTACTACCTGGATTTCATGAATCTTTAGTAAGTCTGAAAAACCTTTGTGGGAATTAATAAATATTATAGTTTCAACTAATAGAAGTGTGATAACAATCATCAACTGATTGTATGTTGAAAAGAAAATCCCACGCATCGTATAATTACATGGGGCGCTCATACGTTTTTGTCATGTTGAGGTGCCCAACTGACGCATAATCCACCGTCCGCGGAATGACTGACGGTTGTTTTTAGCTTCTTAATAACATATATTTTATATATACAAAAGCTCAGCCTTTATAAAATTGCTTCAGAAAGTGCTTTTTTCACGACTTCCGCAGCCTCCCACCCGCGCACCCACCGATGGTATTGTGACTGACGGTCGGTTTCGTTATTGGGAACGTGACTACAACACACAGTTTTAAGCTCAGCCTTTATAAAATTGGTTGAAAAAAGCCGCTGCCTCTTGGGCTATTACGACTGATGAAAACTTGTCCCCTGACTGAGAATACATACGCCAGCTGTTTTTTTCTTTGTAGCTCAGAAGCATATGCCACCACTTCACTAGTCGCCTTGGGCAGACATGTAAGCTGCCATAACCGGGCTGATCAATGCCAGAAAACAATGGCAATTTTAAAAGTTGGATATTTTTATTACATTACTAGCAGACCCGGCAGACGTTGTCTTGCCCTGAAATCTAAATCACTAAACATACGAAAAAAGTTCATTCTATCAGTTTTAACGAGTTTTGATGGAAATCTTGGATATTTTTTAGGAAATGTTACGAATGACTTCCAGTTCCTGATACCAATGAATGCAGAGGTTCAGATGGAGGAGCCAGTGCGAAAAACTAATTTTTCCATCTGGACAACATAACCTTTGCGTTTCACCTGGAAATTTCATTGCATTGCAATGTGAACTACCTACACTAATTTAACCAATTCTTATGGATCTTTGCGCACAGTAATCAGTTGAAGGATCGTAGTGAGACCCAACACGGTGCAGATTTAGTGGGACGCCTCGATTGCTATCGTTACGATTATGGCTGCTATTACCTGATATCTCACTATTTCGTATCCTCCTTTGTTGACGCAAATCACTTTGTGATGAAGAGAAATCAGCACTTTGACTTCCTCGAAAGTTTGCCTGATTAGTGGCGTTACGGCCGCAATGTTGCGGTTTATAAAGTAAAAAAAAGGCTGTTATTGTGGACATCTGGTAACCCTAAAAATAGATTTTTTTTCTGAACCGAGTTTGAGAAGAAGGTAACAATATCGAAGTTAAACGAAGTGCTTGGGTAGAGTCGTTTCATGAATGAGAGCCGACGTGACTAATAATATTATTTTCTTTTTTTTTGCAAATATGGCAAACCATATTAGGTGGAAACACCATTTTTACTTCTTAAACTTTATGTGTAATTCCAATGTTGCGGTTTATAAAGAAAAATTAAAAGGATGTTATTGTGGACATCTAAAAAATATAAATTTTTTTTTTTCTAAACCGAGCTTGAGAAGAAGGTAACAAAATAGAAGCTATACGAAGTTTGTGGGTAGAGTCGTTTAGGAGGAGTTCGCTTACGGACACTTTTTGGGACTAATTTTTATACCCAGCGTACTAGTACTAGTACAAGGGTATTATAATTTTGTCCACATAACGGTACTATGTAACGGCACAAAATAATCGAGTTAGATATAGAGTTCCTTATATGAAAGTTCTTAGGTTGAAAAGAGGAATTGATTAAGGAATTGATCTGTCCGCCCATGTACACGATAACTTGAGTAAAAATTGAGATATTTGCATGAAATTTTGAAGGTAGGTTGCTATTGAACATGCACGAAACCGGATGATAACCACGCCCGCTTTTTCGATATCGAAAATTTTGAAAATTACATAAATTAACATAACTTGAGTAAAAATGTAGATCTTTGCATGGAATTTGTAATGCAGGCTACTTTCTGGCCAAGGTGGGCTGCTGTGAAAATTTTCGAAATCAGATGATAGCCACGCCCACTTTTTCTATATGAAAATCACATAAATTAACATAAGTTGAGTAAAACTTGAGATATTCGCATGAAATTTGGTACACAGGTTACTTTCTGGCCAAGGCAGGTTGGTGTTTAAAATGGGCGAAATCGGATGATAACCACGCCCCCTTTTTTGATATAGAAAATTTCAAATGAGATTCTAGGGCCTATATCATTGCCAAGTCATGGTATTTGTATCTCGTTCTGAAAACTAACGCTGGGTATTGAATGTTCGGTTCACCCGAACTTAGACTCCCTTACTTGTTATATATAAGATATGTGTATTACACTGTTGATTTAATTAATCATAGACTGCAGGAAAAGAGGAAGAAAAAATTAGCTTGCGTTGTAAATGTTATTTGTTTTTTGTAGTAAGGTCACGAATTCTATTTAATTCAAACCCCATTTAAATTTTTTAAATATCATAACAAAAACTACCAAACAATAACACGGTCAAAATTTGTATTTATTTTTTTATTCGCATTTAACTGTCATTTAACCGACAGCTATGAACCTATTGGGCATTGTGAAAACCACTTTTTGCCTTCCCATTTACCTTCCGTAAGACACAAAACCCTGCATATACATATGTGTAAATATAAATGCAAATTAGTTAAATATTCAAAAGTGTTTAAATAAAAGTTCTCACATTTTAACTTACATTATGTAGCGCTGCAAAACGATGTAAGGCCTTACATATGGACTGCTGGCGACGTGTTTTCTCTTTTTTTTTGTATTTTATGTACAAATTATTAAAGTTATATATTTGGGGTTGTTGGGAAAAAAAAATTTGTTAAATATATTAATTTCTAGTTATTTTAGTTATCTACTCAAAATTCGTTCTTTTTTTCTATGTTTACTCAGTACATAGGTACATATATACATTCGTACGTAGAAATTATTACACCGGTTAACGCAAATTTTTGTGTATTAAAAATAATTTTTTTTCAGGCGCTTATTTATATATATATTTATGTCGATTTTACTTGCCTACATAAATACATAGATTTTGAAGCGACTTGCGATTAATTATAAAATCAATTTATTAATTATTAGAAATTATGAATTTAAATACTTCAATTTCTTAAATTTTTATAATAAAATATTTTTGTATATTTTGTTTTAGATTATAAAAAAAATTATAAAATTTTTATTTAATTTTTTGTTCTGGTTTTTTTTTTTTTTTTTGTTTCTTAAGGTGTTTAACTCGTTTTAGTTTCCCAAAAAAAATGGTTCTTTTGTTGTAAGGGACGGTGGTGTCGGTGGCACTAAGTCCAAATGAAAACTTCCAGGAGTTTTGTTGTTGATCTTCCTCGAAAATAAGGGAATTTCTGGATAAGTTATCCCGAGGAAACACTTTTTGGTGGAAACTCGGATGCACGTGGATATATTTTTTTTCGAGACCGCAATCAGCGCATATCTCCAAAAAAAATACAACAAAAATCATTTTTTTGCACCACATTTTTTTAAAATAACTTTTAAAACTAAATTTGTTTTTTTTCTTTTTTAAACAAAATTTACCATCAATCTTCAACTGCACTACAGAAGTCATTTTAAAATAATGAGAACTCACTAAATATAATAAAACTTAAGACACCTTATAATAAAACTTATAACACCGACAGCAAAACCAGAAAGGAAGCTATCTTCCTTAATGCCTAGCTTTGTAGGGCAAATGACTAACTGAGTGTCACTTCTCATGGAAATTTTTCTAGGGAGTAATTTTGGAAGGAGATTAAAAGTAAATATGTTTCGGAGTCTTTTCGTGAGCTAGATAACACCTAAAAATCAAAATTCAACACCATCCAGTGTTCGGCCTTGCGACAATCTCTTTTCCTACTACTATTTTAATTATAGTATCTTTGGGTGTTAGTTAAGAACAATGGGAGCACAAAGACCGTCACACAGTTAAGTGTTGAAAAAAGGGAGAGCATGCATCAGGAGATGGAAGCTATAAAAAGCAAGTTTTCTTGTAAAAGATACCATAAATAAGCTCTCTGAGTATCGCTAGTCTCTTATCCTATTACTCCAAATGGTTGTTGTGCAATTTCGACTTTAGTTTCTGAGTGTAAGCGTAATACAAAAAGTTGCTATGCCATCATGCATATGATACTATCTACATATATTGCTAGTAAAGAAATGTGAGCGTGTCAAACACTACAGTACATACATATCTATCTATACTTGTATATAAAAAATTTAAATTATGTATCTATCTGAATATATATGGACACACTTGGCTCCTAAACGAATAAGCCGCTTGTAACCAAATTTTACACACCCACTGAATATCTTCCAGGGATGGTCACAGGCTAAAAAATATTTTTATATACATATATAGGGGGCGTGGCACCTCCCATACAAATGGAATTTTTATTGTCCGTATCTCTGGAAGTATTTATGTTAGACCATTGAAGCTCGGTGAGGGGTTATATGGGATCGATTTCTACCACCTCCAAAAAAACTGGGGACAACGAAAAAGTGGGCGTGGCACCTCCCATACGAATGCAATAGTTCTTAGTCAATATCTCTGGAAGTATTAGGTTAGACAACTCAAATTTGGCGAGAGGTTATATGAGATCGATCCCTACCACCTTAAAAAAATCTTGGGATAACGAAAAAGGGGGCGTGGCACCTCCCATACGAATGCAATACTTCTTAGTCGATAACTCTGGAAGCATTTAGGTAAGACCACTGAAATTTGGTGAGAGGTTACATAATATCGATCCCCACCACCTCCAAAAAAACTGGGGATAACGACAAAGTGGGCGTGGCACCTCCCATACGAATGCAATACTTCTTAGTCGATAACTCTGGAAGCATTTAGGTAAGGCCACTGAAATTTGGTGAGAGGCTATATGAGATCGATCCCTACCACCTCCAAAAAAAACTGGGGATAACGAAAAAGGGGGCGTGGCAATTCCCATACGATTGAAATAGTTCTTAGTCAATATCTCTGGAAGTATTAGGTTAGACAACTCAAATTTGGCGAGAGGTTATATGAGATCGATCCCTACCACCTTAAAAAAATCTTGGGATAACGAAAAAGGGGGCGTGGCACCTCCCATACGAATGCAATACTTCTTAGTCGATAACTCTGGAAGCATTTAGGTAAGACCACTGAAATTTGGTGAGAGGTTACATAATATCGATCCCCACCACCTCCAAAAAAACTGGGGATAACGACAAAGTGGGCGTGGCACCTCCCATACAAATGGAATTTTTCATTGTCCGTATCTCTGGAAGCATTTATGTTAGACCATTGAAACTCCACCTACCACCTCCAAAAAAACTGGGGATAGCGAAAAAGGGGGCGTGGCAATTCCCATACGATTGAAATAGTTCTTAGTCAATATCTCTGGAAGTATTTAGGTTAGACAACTCAAATTTGGCGAGAGGTTATATGAGATCGATCCCTACCACCTTCAAAAAAACTTGGGATAACGAAAAAGGGGGCGTGGCACCTCCCATGCGAATGCAATACTTCTTAGTCGATATCTCTGGAAGTATTTAGGTAAGACCCCTGAAATTTGGTGGGAGGCTATATGAGATCGATCCCTACCACCTCCAAAAAAAACTGGGGATGGCAATTCCCATACGATTGAAATAGTTCTTAGTCGATATCTCTGGAAGTATTTAGGTTAGACAACTGAAATTTGGTGAGAGGTTATATGAGATCGATCCCTACCACCTTCAAAAAAGGTGGCGCGAACTAAAGTCAACGGAATTAACGTCAGTGACGTTAATTCGCACCCCAAAAGCGAATTAATGTCAGTGACATTAAGACGCATGCCAAAAGCGAACTAAGGTCAATATTTTTAGCGAACTAACGTCATTGACATTAATTCGCATTAAGAAAGCGAGCTAAAGTCAGTACATTTTTTTATATTCCAAATTTTTCATTATCACCTTCGACTTATGATCATTATATCATGAATCTGGGATTGACTTAGGTCAGATCCCCAATTCGGGGTGTGATCCATGGTATTTATGTGCAGAACTCCTTTCCGTGGCGGTAGCCACGGCTATGGCACACACCCGGAGTTGGAATGGCGTAGCCCAGGGTTATTTTTTGAAGCGCGGCCGAAGGCCGCCAATGCGGAAAAGAGTTCTGCACATAAATACCATTGATCACACCCCGAATTGGGGATCTGACCTAAGTCAAATTTTCGCCTGCGGCGTTACTTCGTCGAATCTCAAACCCAAATGCCTCAATGACATTTGTTGAGATATTTATTAAAAACTCCAATTGTTGTGTGGCTCAGTGCCGAATTGATAATGTTCTCTTTATTATGAAATTCATGCTTATTTATAGTAAATTAATCTAAACATTTTATTATACATATTTACTCTAATTCTTACATAGCTAAGCCTAACATAAGGCATGAAGCCCAACGCACGCTCACACATATGCACGTATTTACATATGTGTATAGCGCTAAGCTACTTCAACGCTTTGGTCGTGGGAAAGTGTCGCAGCAGAGAAATACATAGCGTCAGCAATTACTTAGTTGCAGTTTGTTTACGTTTGCGACCAAGTAACTTAGACGGCGCTCGTGCTGCGTATTTTGTATGTAGATATGTATTCATATTGGACACACTACACCTCCTTTCCTAAAAAGAATCGTTTATATACATATTTATATGAACGATTCTATTTCATTTAATAGGTTTGAGTTTTATAGCTCGCCGTTTACAATTAATGAGCGACCGATCTTATTACATTTAATAGCTCTGGCGCGTTGGACTTTTTGACTTTTCGTTTTGTCTTTATATATGCTGTGTTTACTTTTGTTACAAAGTTTTGGTTGTGTTTACTTTATTTTCAAGTGGACAATACATTAATTTATTTATTTCTGATTTTCTGTTTGTATGTTTCTTTATTTATGCGCTACATTTTTCTTAAGTGTTTAGTTACATTGAGGGTAATGACATGATTGTATTTTAAGAAGTTTTTATTTGCATACAATAAATTTCTGAATTCATGGGTTTATGTGTCAGTGTACAATAAAAATTTATGAGTAAACGTTTGAGTTAAAATGCAGTGTATTTATTCTAACAGTTTAAGTCTATTCTTATGAATTAAAATTTTCTTATTCTCATTGGTTATAATATACTTATTATTTCTATCTATGCTTTCTAGTTTATAAGGAATTAGAGTAAAATTATTATTTTTATCAATATTGTCTACCTTATAGGGCCCTTTATACCTATTGTCTAACTTATGACCTGCTTCATTTTTTACTAATACTAAATCTCCTAATTTTATTTCTTTATATTGAATATTTTTGTCATAGTACATTTTTTGTTTTTCTTTGGTTTCTTTTACTAGTTTATACGCTCTTTGTTGAGCTACCTGCAATCTATATTTGATTTCTTTATCATATGCCTCATGGTTATAAACCGGGCTAATTGTATTGTCGTTTAAAAATTCGTAGGTTAAAGGTATTTTCCCAAAAACTAATTGAAATGGACAATAACCATGTACCGTGGATGGTGTTGTATTATAACAGTATGCAAAATACTTAATATACTCATCCCAATCATCTTTTTCAATAGATATATAAGAACGAATGTATTGATTGAAAGTTCTGTGGCTGCGTTCAACAGTGCCCAAAGTTTGATGGTGATATGGGGTAGAAGTCTTGTGTTCAATTTTTAAAAGTTTACACAATTCTTCGAATACGTTATTTTTGTATTCAGTTCCCATATCAGTTATGATTGTTTTCATACAACCATAAATTAAGATAAAATTTTCAAAAATAGCTTTGGCAACTGTTATCGCGTGTTTGCTAGCAATCGGAATTGCGATCAGATACTTTGTCAAATCACATACAATTGTTACCGCGTACTCATTTCCATTTATCGATCTTGGTAATGGACCGATTGTGTCAATCTGAACTATATCGAAAGCTTTTGTTGGCGTTTCAGTGATAATCATTGGTTCTTTTAAGTTTGTATTTATTTTATTTTTACTACATTTTATGCATTTTTTAATATAATTTCTGATGTCATTTTTCATATTTTTCCAATAATATTTTTGTTTTATTTTATTTGTTGTTCGATTGATTCCTGGGTGGCCACCATTAACAGGATCATCGTGATATTTTTGTAATATCTTTTTAATTACTTCATTATCTGTCACGTGCACAACCTCCGGAGTTAATGCAATAGTTAAGTTTTTGAGAACTTTGGTACCAACTTCTTTAAATTTATCTACTCGAGTATAATTATTTTTAAACAATTTGTCTCCTAAGGACAACTGTATTTTATTTATTTTCAAATTGTCGGCTTCTTTTATTAGCCTGGCAAAGAATTGACCTAAATCAATCTTCGCCTCAACAATTGAATCATTAATGTCTATTTTGCTACAAATTTTCTTTCCCTTTTTGAACTGCAGTTTCGGGGGGTCGAAAACGAGCTGAGCTAGCTTTTTTACTTCATTTTTATTAAGCGCTTCATATATTTTAATGTTCTCTTCGTGACGTTTTTCTTTGATGTTTTTATTATTGGATTTTTTATTGGTTTCCGATCTAGTCGTAACCTTCATTATTTGACTTGCCTTTATTGATAAATCTTTCAAATCATTTATATTTATTCGTGACAATGCATCTGCAACATAATTTTCTTTTCCAGCTATGTACTCCACCTCAAAGTCATATTCCTCCAACTCTAACCGAACTCTAGTTAATTTTGATGAGGGGTTTTTCATCGAAAATAGGTATGTTAGTGGCCGATGGTCTGTTTTAACCAAAAACCTTCTGCCATAAACATATGGTCTAAAATACGTGATTGCCCCATGGATTGCCGCCAATTCTTTTTCAATTGTTGCTTTATTACTTTCACCTTTTGTGAAAGCTCTTGACGCATAGGCAATTGGTAATTGTTTGCCTTCATACTCTTGACTAAGAACTGCGCCGCAGGCGAATCCACTGGCATCCGTTGTTATACAAAATTCTTTATCAAAATCTGGATACTGTAAAATATTGGGGTGTATCAATGCCCCCTTCAAGTAGACAAAAGCTTTTTGACATTCTTCTGTCCAATCAAAGGAAACATTCTTTTTACACAATCTTGTTAAGATTCTAGAATGTTCTGCAAAGTTTGGAACAAATCTTCGGTAATAGTTACAAAATGCTACAAATCTTTTTACTTCGTCTGCATTTTTTGGGGTTGGATAATTTAGAACAATTTCAAATTTACTAGGATCAGGTAAAATTCCTTTATTTGTGCAATTATGGCCAAGGTAAGTAACTTCTTGGTTAAAAAATAAACATTTATCCGGATGCAATTTCAAATATATTTTCTACAAGTTGAAAACACATCTCTCAAATTCGTAATCATGTGTTTTTCGGAACATCCCAATACTACCAGATCATCCATATATAGAAAAGCTTGGGAAGGCTTAAGGCCTGCAAAAGCAAGAGTCATCATTCTCTGAAACGAGTTTGGGGCTACCTTCAAACCGTATGGCAGCCTTTTAAAGCGATACGTGCCATCGTCTGCCGTAAACGATGTTATGTCCCTAGAGTCTTTATGTAATTCAATTTGATGAAAGCCAGACATCAAGTCTAAGCATGAAAAATATTTAGCTCTACCCAATTGATCCAATATATCATCAATTCTTGGCAATGGAAATTTATCTGCAGTTAGCTTTTTGTTTACCTGTCGGTAATCGACTACCAATCTCCATCTTTTGTCATTTTTGCCGGGTAAAGGCTTTTTGGGTACAAGTAGAATTGGGCTATTATATTCTGACATAGACGGCTCTATAATGTCATCTTCAATTAGTTTATTGACGTGCTTACTAATTTCGCTTTTATGAGCTTGAGGAATTCTGTAATTTTTTACATAAACTGGGTTGCTATCTTTCATATGTAATTTTTGTTTATAAAAATTATTAGTGGTAATGGGTTCTGATTCTAGTGAAAATATATCAATAAATTCTGTGCACAGTGCATTAAGTTGTTCAGTAACAAATTTTGGAAAATTTTTATTTAATCTTTTTAATTTTTCGTTATTATTTTCTACTGTTTCCGTTTTATTTTCTACTACTGTATAATCATCTAAATTTTCTGTGTTAATTTTGAAATTTTGAATAGTTGCAATTTTATCCGTTGTATTTATGACTCGAATAAAGGTTTGCTTTGAATTTACTAGGGTGTTTGCTATAAAAATACCTTCGGATAATTTTTGATGAGGTATCAATAATTCAGAATTGCTGTTTTTAATATGGACTTGTCGAATTACCTCGGATCTTGCTGGGATTGTTATGCAATTAACTGCTGGTCTATTTGTCATTTGGATTATTATATTTTCTGGATAATCATATGGACGTAGTATTAGGGTGTCCCCGTTTTTATTGTAATCCAAAATGCAGTTATATTTTTTAATAAAATCAAGCCCCAAAATTCCGTCACATGGGATTGGAAATGTATCCTCTACTATATGAAATTTGTGTTTAATTAATAATTGATCATCTCTTAAATCTGCTGTAACTGTGCCAATAGTGCTTGTTAGACCGTGACCAATGCCTTTTAGATCAGTTTTTTGTGAGTAATTAATTGTGACGTCATTGTCAATTTGACCCTTTTTTATAATGGAGATGTCCGCTCCTGTATCAATCAGGAGGGTTGAAATGGAATTGTTTAGAGTTGTTTTTGAAGATATATAACTATTAAGGTGCAGATTGAAGACATATAATTTTTTATCTATTGAGGTGGAGCTTGCTGGTTTTCCTGTTGGTTCACATTTCTAACGTTTCTAGTATTATTGCGATTAGAACCGCGAGATTGATTTCCGAAATTTCTCCCGGATCTTTGATTGTTATTTCTATTATTATTATTATTGTAATTATTAAAATTATTAAAACGGTTACCATCCCGTCTTTGGTTACCTCTGTAGGCATTATTCTGGTAACTTCTGCGGAAACTACCGCGAAAATAATTTTGTCGACGTATGTGTAACAGTGAAGTAGGGTTACCGGTTACTTCAGTACAGCTATTGGTGAACTTAGAAATGGCTTCGTTCATAGAGGTGAACGTACCAGCTTGCATAATGACCTTGACCTTTTCGTTAGAGCAGTTTTTGCACATAGCTTTTACCGCTGATTGTGTAGCGTATTTAGTTGCTAACTCTGGTGCTAGTCCGTCAGATATGTATGCTCCTTCTAATGATTTTGTGAGCTTTTCAATCTCAGAAGTGTATTGGTTTGCAGTTTTACTGCGTTGTTGGATGTTCAGGAGCTTTGCTGACAAAACTTCTACTGATTCACCCTTAACTTTTGATTTTAATCTTCGTATTATTTCTTGAATGGTAGATTCAGTACTTATAAGGTTTCTAGCTGTTCCTTTGAGTTTAGTCTTAATCATGGATACTGCAATAGCCTCGTGACTATCCTTGATTTGTTCCAGGATATCAAGGGCATCCAGAAAACTGGATAGATTTTCTGATCTCCCATCGAAATCTGGTAAGATCGATGATGCAGTTTTAATAAACTCTACTACTGTTTGTGTCATTTTGACCTTGTTTGTTTGAGTTTCCTTGCTTATGACTTCTTTATGGGCTTCCTCTATATTTGAAATCTCTTCTAGTGAAAAGTCGTCAAAATCAATTTGAATATCGTGTTCAAATGAAGTTGGTACTGTTACATCTATATTGTATCTTGATAGTGAGGAAACTAATCTATCTCTGACTTGCGAAAAGATTTGCTTTGTTTCTTGCTGATGTGTAGGTCTGAGTTTACTATATATATTTTTTATTTCATTACCTAATCTATTAAAACTATTTTTTATCAATGTCAAATGTTTAACTATTGTTTCCTTTTTTGTTTCTCTATTTTGGTTTATACACTTGTATGATTTTTCTACTAACAATTTTTCCTCATATAGCCTTGTGCGAATACCTTCCCAAGTATCCATTTAATAAAAAATATTTAGATTTTATCTAGATCGTTTGCTCGACTCTGGTATCTCTTTTTTAAATGTTTGTTGTGGGTCGAGTATAATTTGAGAAACAAATTTAGGCAACTGCAAATTGTTAATATCAATAGCAAGATTTTTATGAAATCTAGTGCCTCAGTGTGGTCAATTATTTGAACCGAATTAACGACATTAGCGTTAGGCTTTTCCAGTTTGGATTCCTGGCCTCCCATTACAAAAAAAATTATATTGGAAACAAATGTAACAAAATTTTTATTGTTTTTTATGTATGCAAATGTAAAATTTTGTTTATATTTATATTTACTTTACTAAACAAAATTTTTTTTTTTTTATTTTCTAATTCTAGACATTATTGGCAATTTTCTTATTATTTATTTTATCTTATTTATAATTTTAACGCACTATAAGATTTTAACTGGAACTATAAATCCATTACTACTTCAAATATTTGGATTTCAAGTTTACCTTTTTTTTCGTGTATAATTTAATTTTTTTTATACTAAATTAATTTCCATAATATAGTGTCACTGTAATCTACAATTGTAATTGGATGTACTTGTAATCAAACATAATGAAATCGTATGAAATGTAAAGTAAATGTAATTTTAGGTATGCATTATAAATGTCAACGCTATGTACATAATTGTTATGCAAAGGTAGTCTGATTGCAATTCCGTATTTAGATCCTGTTCTTGCATTTTCAATAAAATATGTCCTAAGCAGAAACAAGTCTGCTATTTGGCGGGCGACCTTATGATGCCAAAGAGTTCTAATAAAATATGCCCTAAGCAGAAACAAGTCTGCTATTTGGTGGGCGACCTTAGGGTGCCAAAGGGTTCTAATATTTATTAACGTATCTCAGCAGTCTGCCATTTAAAATATAGCAGTCTGCCCTTTTTTAAACCTAACAGGATTTCTGCAGTCTGCGACTTATGGTATATCGCAGTCTGCTGATTATCCAGTAGTCCGCTAAAGTCAGCGGTCTATTTTTAAAAAAATTCTTATCTTCTAGCCTTAAAACATTTTTTCAGCTACCAGCTACCAGGATGGCGTTATTTCCTTAATGTGTTCAGGACCTCTTTTCCTCAAGCGGCTTAGTATCTTCTTAGTCCAGGATTTCAGGACCTCCTTTCCTCAAGTGGCTTAATATCTTCTTAGTCCAGGATTGCAGGGCAGGATCGCCATGTTGAGATATTTATTAAAAACTCCAATTGTTGTGTGGCTCAGTGCCGAATTGATAATGTTCTCTTTATTATGAAATTCATGCTTATTTATAGTAAATTAATCTAAACATTTTATTATACATATTTACTCTAATTCTTACATAGCTAAGCCTAACATAAGGCATGAAGCCCAACGCACGCTCACACATATGCACGTATTTACATATGTGTATAGCGCTAAGCTACTTCAACGCTTTGGTCGTGGGAAAGTGTCGCAGCAGAGAAATACATAGCGTCAGCAATTACTTAGTTGCAGTTTGTTTACGTTTGCGACCAAGTAACTTAGACGGCGCTCGTGCTGCGTATTTTGTATGTAGATATGTATTCATATTGGACACACTACACATTAATTCGCATGTCCAAAGCGAACTAAAGTCAAAATACTATACGAATTAACGGCACTGACTTTAATTCGTTTTTGGTCATGAGTCTTAATGTCACTGACATTAATTCGCTTTTTGGGTGCGAATTAACGTCACTGACGTTAATTCCATTGACGTTAGTTCGCGCCACCTCAAAAAAACTGGGGATAATGACAAAGTAGGCGTGGCACCACCCACACAAACTTAATTTTTCAAGCTGAATATCTCTAAAAAGATTTAAGGCAGGGACCTAGATATTGGTACAGAGCCATACGCTATCAAAACAATTTTTGAGCGTAAAAGTGGGGGTTATCGGAAAAAGGGGCGTGACACAAACTTAATTTTTCAAGCTGAATATCTCGGGAAGGATTTAAGGTAGGGACCTGGAAATTGGGACAGTGGTATATGATATTAAAACAATTTTTGAGCATAAAAGTGGGGGTTATGGGAAAGGGGGCGTGGCACCTCCCATGCGAATGCAATACTTCTTAGTCGATATCTCTGGTATTTTTGTTAGACTATTGAAACTTGGTAAGGGGTTATATGGAATCGATCCCTACCACCTCCAAAAAAACTGGGGATAATGACAAAGTGGGCGTGACACCTCCCACACAAACTTACTTTTTCAAGCTGAAAAGCGTTTAAGGTTGGGTCCTGAAAATTGATCAGGAGATTAATGATATCAATAGCGTGTAGGAAAACCGTCTTCGCTATTTATTTATGCTCCGGTACAGAGAATTAAAAATTTTGTGTATCGTGTAGCCTTAATTTGAATACTAAAATTATATATGAAGGGTTTAGAACCAAATGGATTTAAGTGCCTCCGAAATTGATTTGAGATATTCAAGTTAAAAGTTTACTGCCTTTTGAAAATTCTATGTAAAATCTAGGTAGGGCGTTATTGTATGGGAAATATATGACACTACAATGTCCGAAATGACTTGGATCTTTGCCAACAAATAAACACCATATTTTACTATACAAATAAGGGTATAACTCACACTTCGATCCTTTTAGTTCTGAGCCCTTAATATTATAAGTTGTATACGCAATGAAGTAAAAAATCGTTAATTTTCTATTAAAAAAAATACCGGTGTAATAACAATTTTTGAAATGAAATTAATAAAAAAAATCTATTTTGGGCAGAACGAAGTTTGCCGAGCTAGCTAGTATACAATAAGAGAAGAAGACAAAATCTCGTTGGTGTCGTGAAATTTTTTTAATAAAAGTGGAAGATAAAATATGTGGATATTTCAACGAGTGAATTTATTTGTTTTTTATTATTATTACTTGCACTAATGTAATGTACAAAAGCCGGCTTCGCTCTCACAATTTTTCAAAATTTTTTCAGGCGCTTATTTATATATGTATTTATGTCGATTTTACTTGCCTACATAAATACATAGATTTTGAAGCGACTTGCGATTAATTATAAAATCAATTTATTAATTATTAGAACTGGGAAATTATGAATTTAAAAACTTCAATTTCTTAAATTTTTATAATAAAATATTTTTGTATATTTTGTTTTAGATTATAAAAAAAATTATAAAATTTTTATTTAATTTTCTGTTCTGGTTTTTTTTTTTTTTTTTTTGTTTCTTAAGGTGTTTAACTCGTTTTAGTTTCCCAAAAAAAATGGTTCTTTTGTTGTAAGGGACGGTGGTGTCGGTGGCACTAAGTCCAAATGAAAACTTCCAGGAGTTTTGTTGTTGATCTTCCTCGAAAATAAGGGAATTTCTGGATAAGTTATCCCGAGGAAACACTTTTTGGTGGAAACTCGGATGCACGTGGATATATTTTTTTTCGAGACCGCAATCAGCGCATATCTCCAAAAAAAATACAACAAAAATCATTTTTTTGCACCACATTTTTTTTAAAATTTTTTTTTTTTCTTTTTTAAACAAAATTTACCATCAATCTTCAACTGCACTACAGAAGTCACTTTAAAATAATGAGAACTCACTAAATATAATAAAACTTAAGACACCTTATAATAAAACTTATAACACCGACAGCAAAACCAGAAAGGAAGCTATCTTCCTTAATGCCTAGCTTTGTAGGGCAAATGACTAACTGAGTGTCACTTCTCATGGAAATTTATCTAGGGAGTAATTTTGGAAGGAGATTAAAAGTAAATATGTTTCGGAGTCTTTTCGTGAGCTAGATAACACCTAAGTATCAAAATTCAACACCATCCAGTGTTCGGCCTTGCGACAATCTCTTTTCCTACTACTATTTTAATTATAGTATCTTTGGGTGTTAGTTAAGAACAATGGGAGCACAAAGACCGTCACACAGTTAAGTGTTGAAAAAAGGGAGAGCATGCATCAGGAGATAGAAGCTATAAAAAGCAAGTTTTCTTGTAAAGGATACCATAAATAAGCTCTCTGAGTATCGCTAGTCTCTTATCCTATTACTCCAAATGGTTGTTGTGCAATTTCGACTTTAGTTTCTGAGTGTAAGCGTAATACAAAAAGTTGCTATGCCATCATACATATGATACTATCTATATTGCTAGTAAAGAAATGTGAGCGTGTCAAACATTACAGTACATACATATCTATCTATACTTGTATATAAAAAATTTAAATTATGTATCTATCTGAATATATATGGACACACTTGGCTCCTAAACGAATAAGCCGCTTGTAACCAAATTTTACACACCCACTGAATATCTTCCAGGGATGGTCACAGGCTAAAAAATATTTTTATATATATAGGGGGCGTGGCACCTCCCATACAAATGGAATTTTTATTGTCCGTATCTCTGGAAGTATTTATGTTAGACCATTGAAGCTCGGTGAGGGGTTATATGGGATCGATTTCTACCACCTCCAAAAAAACTGGGGATAACGAAAAAGTGGGAGTGGCACCTCCCATACGAATGCAATACTTCTTAGTCGATATCGGTGGAAGCATTTAGGTAAGGCCACTGAAATTTGGTGAGAGGCTATATGAGATCGATCCCTACCACCTCCAAAAAAAACTGGGGATAACGAAAAAGGGGGCGTGGCAATTCCCATACGATTGAAATAGTTCTTAGTCAATATCTCTGGAAGTATTAGGTTAGACAACTCAAATTTGGCGAGAGGTTATATGAGATCGATCCCTACCACCTTAAAAAAAACTTGGGATAACGAAAAAGGGGGCGTGGCACCTCCCATACGAATGCAATACTTCTTAGTCGATAACTCTGGAAGCATTTAGGTAAGACCACTGAAATTTGGTGAGAGGTTACATAATATCGATCCCCACCACCTTCAAAAAAACTGGGGATAACGACAAAGTGGGCGTGGCACCTCCCATACAAATGGAATTTTTCATTGTCCGTATCTCTGGAAGCATTTATGTTAGACCATTGAAACTCCACCTACCACCTCCAAAAAAACTGGGGATAGCGAAAAAGGGGGCGTGACAGTTCCCATACGATTGAAATAGTTCTTAGTCAATATCTCTGGAAGTATTTAGGTTAGACAACTCAAATTTGGCGAGAGGTTATATGAGATCGATCCCTACCACCTTCAAAAAAACTTGGGATAACGAAAAAGGGGGCGTGGAACCTCCCATACGAATGCAATACTTCTTAGTCGATATCTCTGGAAGCATTTAGGTAAGACCACTGAAATTTGGTGAGAGGCTATATGAGATCGATCCCTACCACCTCCAAAAAAAACTGGGGATGGCAATTCCCATACGATTGAAATAGTTCTTAGTCGATATCTCTGGAAGTATTTAGGTTAGACAACTGAAATTTGGTGAGAGGTTATATGAGATCGATCCCTACCACCTTCAAAAAAACTGGGGATAATGACAAAGTAGGCGTGGCACCACCCACACAAACTTAATTTTTCAAGCTGAATATCTCTAAAAAGATTTAAGGCAGGGACCTAGATATTGGTACAGAGCCATACGCTATCAAAACAATTTTTGAGCGTAAAAGTGGGGGTTATCGGAAAAAGGGGCGTGACACAAACTTAATTTTTCAAGCTGAATATCTCGGGAAGGATTTAAGGTAGGGACCTGGAAATTGGTACAGTGGTATATGATATTAAAACAATTTTTGAGCATAAAAGTGGGGGTTATGGGAAAGGGGGCGTGGCACCTCCCATGCGAATGCAATACTTCTTAGTCGATATCTCTGGTATTTTTGTTAGACTATTGAAACTTGGTAAGGGGTTATATGGAATCGATCCCTACCACCTCCAAAAAAAAACTGGGGATAATGACAAAGTGGGCGTGACACCTCCCACACAAACTTACTTTTTCAAGCTGAAAAGCGTTTAAGGTTGGGTCCTGAAAATTGATCAGGAGATTAATGATATCAATAGCGTGTAGGAAAACCGTCTTCGCTATTTATTTATGCTCCGGTACAGAGAATTAAAAATTTTGTGTATCGTGTAGCCTTAATTTGAATACTAAAATTATATATGAAGGGTTTAGAACCAAATGGATTTAAGTGCCTCCGAAATTGATTTGAGATATTCAAGTTAAAAGTTTACTGCCTTTTGAAAATTCTATGTAAAATCTAGGTAGGGCGTTATTGTATGGGAAATATATGACACTACAATGTCCGAAATGACTTGGATCTTTGCCAACAAATAAACACCATATTTTACTATACAAATAAGGGTATAACTCACACTTCGATCCTTTTAGTTCTGAGCCCTTAATATTATAAGTTGTATACGCAATGAAGTAAAAAATCGTTAATTTTCTATTAAAAAAAATACCGGTGTAATAACAATTTTTGAAATGAAATTAATAAAAAAAATCTATTTTGGGCAGAACGAAGTTTGCCGAGCTAGCTAGTATACAATAAGAGAAGAAGACAAAATCTCGTTGGTGTCGTGAAATTTTTTTAATAAAAGTGGAAGATAAAATATGTGGATATTTCAACGAGTGAATTTATTTGTTTTTTATTATTATTACTTGCACTAATGTAATGTACAAAAGCCGGCTTCGCTCTCACAATTTTTCAAAATTTTTTCAGGCGCTTATTTATATATGTATGTATTTATGTCGATTTTACTTGCCTACATAAATACATAGATTTTGAAGCGACTTGCGATTAATTATAAAATCAATTTATTAATTATTAGAACTTGGAAATTATGAATTTAAAAACTTCAATTTCTTAAATTTTTATAATAAAATATTTTTGTATATTTTGTTTTAGATTATAAAAAAAATTATAAAATTTTTATTTAATTTTCTGTTCTGGTTTTTTGTTTTTTTTTTTTTTTGTTTCTTAAGGTGTTTAACTCGTTTTAGTTTCCCAAAAAAAATGGTTCTTTTGTTGTAAGGGACGGTGGTGTCGGTGGCACTAAGTCCAAATGAAAACTTCCAGGAGTTTTGTTGTTGATCTTCCTCGAAAATAAGGGAATTTCTGGATAAGTTATCCCGAGGAAACACTTTTTGGTGGAAACTCGGATGCACGTGGATATATTTTTTTTCGAGACCGCAATCAGCGCATATCTCCAAAAAAAATACAACAAAAATCATTTTTTTGCACCACATTTTTTTAAAATAACTTTTAAAACTAAATTTGTTTTTTTTCTTTTTTAAACAAAATTTACCATCAATCTTCAACTGCACTACAGAAGTCACTTTAACATAATGAGAACTCACTAAATATAATAAAACTTAAGACACCTTATAATAAAACTTATAACACCGACAGCAAAACCAGAAAGGAAGCTATCTTCCTTAATGCCTAGCTTTGTAGGGCAAATGACTAACTGAGTGTCACTTCTCATGGAAATTTATCTAGGGAGTAATTTTGGAAGGAGATTAAAAGTAAATATGTTTCGGAGTCTTTTCGTGAGCTAGATAACACCTAAGTATCAAAATTCAACACCATCCAGTGTTCGGCCTTGCGACAATCTCTTTTCCTACTACTATTTTAATTATAGTATCTTTGGGTGTTAGTTAAGAACAATGGGAGCACAAAGACCGTCACACAGTTAAGTGTTGAAAAAAAAAGAGCATGCATCAGGAGATGGAAGGTATAAAAAGCAAGTTTTCTTGTAAAAGATACCATAAATAAGCTCTCTGAGTATCGCTAGTCTCTTATCCTATTACTCCAAATGGTTGTTGTGCAATTTCGACTTTAGTTTCTGAGTGTAAGCGTAATACAAAAAGTTGCTATGCCATCATACATATGATACTATCTATATTGCTAGTAAAGAAATGTGAGCGTGCCAAACATTACAGTACATACATATCTATCTATACTTGTATATAAAAAATTTAAATTATGTATCTATCTGAATATATATGGACACACTTGGCTCCTAAACGAATAAGCCGCTTGTAACCAAATTTTACACACCCACTGAATATCTTCCAGGGATGGTCACAGGCTAAAAAATATTTTTATATATATAGGGGGCGTGGCACCTCCCATACAAATGGAATTTTTATTGTCCGTATCTCTGGAAGTATTTATGTTAGACCATTGAAGCTCGGTGAGGGGTTATATGGGATCGATTTCTACCACCTCCAAAAAAACTGGGGATAACGAAAAAGTGGGCGTGGCACCTCCCATACGAATGCAATACTTCTTAGTCGATAACTCTGGAAGCATTTAGGTAAGACCACTGAAATTTGGTGAGAGGTTACATAAGATCGATCCCCACCACCTCCAAAAAAACTGGGGATAACGACAAAGTGGGCGTGGCACCTCCCATACAAATGGAATTTTTCATTGTCCGTATCTCTGGAAGCATTTATGTTAGACCATTGAAACTCCACCTACCACCTCCAAAAAAACTGGGGATAGCGAAAAAGAGGGCGTGGCAATTCCCATACGATTGAAATAGTTCTTAGTCAATATCTCTGGAAGTATTTAGGTTATACAACTCAAATTTGGCGAGAGGTTATATGAGATCGATCCCTACCACCTTCAAAAAAACTTGGGATAACGAAAATGGGGGCGTGGCACCTCCCATACGAATGCAATACTTCTTAGTCGATATCTCTGGAAGCATTTAGGTAAGACCACTGAAATTTGGTGAGAGGCTATATGAGATCGATCCCTACCACCTCCAAAAAAACTGGGGATGGCAATTCCCATACGATTGAAATAGTTCTTAGTCGATATCTCTGGAAGTATTTAGGTTAGACAACTGAAATTTGGTGAGAGGTTATATGAGATCGATCCCTACCACCTTCAAAAAAACTGGGGATAATGTTGACACGCTTTCAGCATATTGGAAAGATACGATAATAGCAATATAGAACTATTATATACAGGGTGTCCAGAAAGTGGTGGAGATGAGCCACTCGATGGTCTATCAAACAAAAGAAAAAAAGTAGGTATAATGTTCACGGTTTTCGAGATATTTCAAAATTTCCGAAGTTTTGGCAAGTCCCTACAATTGATCACTTTTTTGCATGTCGTTTGTACAAATGAAAAGATTTTGTAGTTTTGTTTTTTGAATTTTTTTCTCTATACATTCTTCTGTCCAAAAAATCCAAAACAGTGTTAGTCGTCTTCCTAAACAAGTTTAAAAACCAAGCCGAAGTTCAAAAACCAACCATCACCTAATTTATATATATAAGTAGTCGTAATTAAAAAAAATTGCACCACACAAGTGTTGAAAACTATCTTAAAAACTTGCCTGTTAAATGGCAATTTCAAAATAGTGTAACATTTAAAATATTTGTTCCGTTTTCTGCCTGTGTTTTTTCAGGTTCCCATAGGGAAAAAAGGTTATGTTACAAATGTCAATTAGCGCTCGAGAAATTACAATAACAATTTGTTGTTTTTGTTGTTATTTGTTAGTAAGAGAGTGTGCAATAACAAATTTTTTGTTTGTTGTTGTGGTGGTGTTTTTGTTTTTTAGATGTTCATAATACCTCTTGTTCGAGCGATAGAATGAAACCAATATAATAAACATACATACATGAAAAAAGTAAAAAAATAGCCACGCTTAATGGGTAAGAACTAGTTTACAATTTGTATTTTGGATTTTTTGGGCAGAAGAATGTGTAAAGAAAAAAATGCAAAAAAAAGAACGACAAAATCTTTTCATTTGTACAAAAGACATGAAACGACAAGTTGAGCCTTAAATGCTGATGCTTATTTAACCTTTTCTAGACACCAATTGTAATTTTATTATATGCAAAACGTGCGGAATTGTGAAAACCCGTTACTGGCATTCAAAGCGAGAAATTACTTAAAAATAAACTAGTTCTTACTAGATTAGCATGGCTATTTTTTCGCGGAACCCTGCTCATTTAAGTGATTACATTTTTAAAATATCAAACACGACATTAAAAATGTCCAGGAAACACTACACGGGACTGGAATATGCTAATATGCATTTCATTTACGGGTAATGCCGAGGTAATGCCAGTGCTGCTGCTCAGTTATATCGAGAAAGGTAAGAGGATCTATAAAAAAACGTTTGTTGATTTGAACAAGAAGACGTCCCGCTAGGAACGAGGCAGAGAATGTGGTTCCAAAATGATGGATGCCTAGCTCATTATGCTGTGCAAGTACGACAGCATTTAAACAAACATTATCCGCAGAGGTGGATTGGACGCTTAGGACCGATCTTCAGATTTAAATCCGTTGGACTTTTTTTACTGGGGCTGCCTTAAGGAAGTTGTGTATGCAAAACCAATAAACAACAGAGAATAACTGATGGAACGGATCCATTTAGCTTCCGACGAAATAAAAAATCAGGGCTTCGCACGTCGAACGAAAATATGTTTTTTGAAAAGATGCAGGATGTGCGTAAGGGTCGAAGGCCACCATTTTGAACATCTTTTATACAAAATAAAATCGAATATGATGTAAAAAAAACCGTATTGTTGTTTTTATTTCTCTAGCTTTTGTTAATATTCCTTATGAACATCTTTTGTTATAAAAAAAACAACCAATTCGTTATTGCACTCTCTCTTACTAACAAATAAAAACAACAACAAATTGTTATTGTAATTTCTCTCGCGCTACTTAATAAAAAACAAAAACAACAACGAAGAACAAATTTGTTATTGCAATCTCTCTTACTAACAAATAAAAACAAAAACAACAACAAATTGTGATTGTAATTTCTCTCGCGCTAATTAATAGGTAAATTTGTAACATAACTTTTTTTCCCTATGGGAACCCGAAAATGCACAGGTTTTCCAATTGAAATCATTATTGTTTGCAGAAAATGGTATAAACATTTTAAGTGTTATATCATTTTGAAATTTTTATTTAACAGGCAAGTTCTTAAGATAGTTTTCAAAACTTTTGTGGTGCAATTTCTTTTCACCACGACTACTTAAATGAAGGGGAATAAATTAGGTCAGGGATGGTTTTTGAACTTCGGCTTGATTTTTAAACTTGTGTAGGAAGACGACTAACACTTTTTTGGGTTTTTTGGACAGAAGAATGTATACAGAAAAAAATGCAAAAAATAGAACGACAAAATCTTTTCACTTGTACAAACGACATGCAAAAAAGTTATCAAGGGTAGGGACTTGCTAAAATTTCGGAAATTTTTAAATATCTCGAAAACCGTGAACATTTTACCTACTTTTTTTCTTTTGTTTGATAGACCATCGAGTGGCTCATCTCCACTTTCAAGACAATCCACCACTTTCCGGACACCCTGTATATGTATGTATGTCATACGACATTTATTTATCAGGCCTACGATAGGACAAAATGTTCTGCTAAAGTTTGTTTTATTTGTTGCTTTATTGGTTATTACGACAATTTTTAACGGAGTAGTCAAAGCACACAGTGATTCCCACATAACAGTGAATCCCCGTCCGGATTTAGTCTTCCCGCTTCACACGCGAAGACGGCCTGCACTCTGTAGCCAACTAGGAATATCCCTATGCTTGTATTTTCTTAAAACCGTGGGCCATTGATCTTACAAATTGATAATGTACATATATAAATTTTTAAGTTTATAATCAATTAAATTTAATCAGGTATACGCTGTTATAAATAAATAAATAACGAAACAAGTAGAAAGTACTAGCAAATAATAATGGCGGTACAAATCTAATACGCTAAAAAAATAATGATAGTGAAAAGAACTATAAGACATTGTGTATATGTTTCTATTCATTTTAAATCTTGTTCCTGAACAATATTGGACAAATGTATGTAAGTAGGAGAGGTTTGCGTGCTCCCGTTTGTGGCCCTGCACACTTTCGCTACAGAGCGTAGGAGGGATTTTTTGGCAGTCAGAAAAGTTGCGAAGTAGCGAACGGTCGGAGTGTGAATTTTGAACTTTTGATTTTTATAAAACAATTGCACCGAACTTATTCTTATTATTAAATACTTAAACATAATCCTACATTTGGGGACTCAACCGATTCGGTCAATATAAGTGAATTTTTCCAAGCTGCGCAATAGCCTCAAGTAGGGCATCAACAACGCGTTTCGCGGTAGAAAAAAAAGTTAGTTGTGGCGCAAGTTCACTCGGCATTGGCTTAGAATTAAGTGGAAAATTTCAGAAAAGAAAAAGAAAACAGTGCTGTGCACGCAAGAAAAAGTTAAAACTTGTACATAAAAAGTTTTCAAATGTGCATGCAAAAGCAGAACTATATTTAAAGAACAAAAAATTCTATGAATTAAAAAAAGTGACCACATAAAAAGTTTTAAACACGTGTGTGCAAAAGTAGAGCTACAGTTGAAGAAAAAAAAATAAAAGGGACTGATATAAAGGAACCTATATTTAAAAAGTGGTCCTTTCGCAATTGGTATGTAAGTAGTCATTTGTTTTGTTCAAGGATGCATCGTAATGTTAATATTATCACTTACCAAAAAAACCAATCGTTTCTGTTGCAACTATCCAGTTTTTTAACGTTTAAGCAATTATCACAATAATTTATTTTCGCTGACAACGATAATGGAATTATCAAAATAAAAATATTTCGGTGATTAACGAAAAGAAATTATCGAAATAATTTCATTTCGGTAATTAACGTAAACGAAGCGTTGATGATAATATTTAAACTCTACACTTTTGGTTTTTATGCTGCTGGCAATGCCGTTACCAACAATCGGCTCATTTACATACACACAAACTTAACATAACTACGAAATAAAAGTAAACAAAACTTTTTTGGAATGAGTGAGTTTGGTTAATTTTTCATTGAATACTCACTATTTAAGATATAAAAATTAGAATATATTCTATTTAAGTGCTGTATATGATATACATACATAATAAATTAATAATGCTATATTTGGGCAAGTTGAGCTGATTAAAGGACATCCATCACCTTTCGTAAATGTAAGTACGTATGTATGTGCTCGTGGAGGCATTGCCAGTTCAGTTTAATTGAGGTATTTTTGTTGATTTATTTCGTTGCAACGTTATCATTTCCATTTCGATAATTTAGTTTTGTGAATTATCGAAACGAAACTGTTTTGATAATTTAGTTATGTGAATTACCGAAACGAAATCATTTTGATAATTTTGTTTTGTAAATCAACGGAACAAAATTATTTTGTTAAGTTTTTTTTTGTGAAATAGCAAAACGAAATAGAATCGTTTCCATAGTTGAGCCTCCCTTGTTTTGTTGTAGTCGCACCCAGTTGAAGCGTACTCAAAATAACGAAGTTGAATCTCCAAAAAATGTCAAATGTCTCCTAAAGACATACATACATCAGCGAAAAAAAGATAAAGAACAGAATCTAAAGTGGTCAGTTAGAAAGTGTTGTAGGGAACAGCAGTGAAGTCGAAATGGAACAGAAAATTCAACAACTGCTACAGCTTCTCACTCTTAAAAAACAAGTCGACTAACAAAGAGACGACAAAATAAAATGTCGCAAGATAATTTTGAGAAATTAATTAAGAAGTGCGATGGTCGCTCTCGTCCTGCTATATGGTGCAGAGGCGTGGACACTAACAACATCTGACGAGGCTGCATTATGAGTATTCGAGAGAAAAGTTCTGCGAAAGATTTATGGGCCTCTACGCGTTGGCGACGGCGAGTACCGAAGAAGATTTAATGATGAGTTGTATGAGCTTTGCGCAGACGTCGACATAGTACAGCGCATTAAAACACAGCGGCTTCGCTGGCTAGAACACGTTGTGCGAATGAACGAAGACGCTCCAGCCCAGAAGGTATACTTATCGGCACCCGCCGGTGGAAGCAGAGGAAGAGGAAGACCACCACTCCGAGTGAAGGACAAAGTGGAGACCGACCTGCGAACTCGTGGGGTCTCCAATTGGCGCAAAGAAGAAATGACTGGCGAGCTATGTTGGACGGTCAAAATCGATCAGGCGGTTAGATGGCCATTTAAAGAAGAAGAAGATGGTCGCTCTGTTCCTATTGCCAAATGGTTTGAAATTTTCGAGGCAAACGCAGACGCGTACGGCTTAACTGATAAGCAGAAATATGTTCAAGCGAGAGAAAAGATGCGCGGTGCGGCGAAGTTGTTTTTGGAAAATGTGTCTGATTACGTCGGCTTAAAACAGGCTCTGGTTGACGAATTTGCATACAATTGGAATAGTGCAGAAATACATCAGCAGATGAGCGAACGCAAAAAAAAAAAGAACGAATCGTTACATGAGTATAACTAAATCAAAAAGAGTCACAACTCAAAAAATTTAAAATGTTCAGGAGAAGCAAAAAACTGTTTCTACAAATATGGTTATAATTTTATGATCAAATTAGGTTTTACCGTAGAGAAAACCTTCGTAGAGGATGATTTATCTAAAGTTTTTTTTAATTCAGCAGCGTAATTTAAGGAATAATGAGTAATTTTGACTTATGACAGATGAAATTTTTTCGTTGGATGTTGAAAATTAAGTCAAATTGTGTATCTTTAATTGCAAAAACTTAACCTGCCCTGAACACGTGCTTGGCGAACAAAAATAAAGCCCGAGTTGTCCGATTATTTTTACTCCGGATAAGAATAAAAGTCCAGAAATAACTTTTTTCTTCGGACTTTTATTTTAAAAGGAAGATAAAAACAAAACTTTTGTCATATTTTTCAGAAAAATTTTAATTTGGAACTATTTTTTGCAATAGAACATGCAAGATATGTTAAAAACAAATGTTTTAGGATGCATCTCAAGAACTACCCGAAAATAGTGACCATGAATACTTTTGAATCTCACTTTTATTATAGAATTTGCAAAAAATAGAAGTTTGACTGCGTTTTTGAAAAAGAATTGTAATTTTAAATTACATGAATAGCAGAGACTATGAATAATATAGTTCTACTAAAAAATAAAACTCTCTATTTAAAAATTGAATTCAATATTTCATTATTATATGTATATCAAATAACGCCCTTATTGAAACAAACTCTGAGATAGGGCATTTTAAAAAAAAAATGTTGAAATAGGGTAATCTTCCAAACAGCAGTCAACATGTTTTTTGGCAGGATTGGTGAAAATTATCGTAAGGGATGGCAACTCTAGGTCAAAATTAAATTGGACAGACGCGCCGACGCAAATGTATACATTACTCAATTTGTTAATGATGGAGTGCAAATGAAATATGAGTGGAACAAACCGACGCCACTACTTTAGCTCAATATGTTTAATAAGAGAGAGAATGAAAATATTTTACCGTTAGGATTTTGATGGTTCTCAATTTGTTAATGTGAGAGCAAATGAAATACGAACCGACGCTCAATGTGAGAATGAAAACATTTTTCCGTTAGGACTTTGCCACATATACATTTTTTTCTTATTGAAAATGAATTTGGCGTTTATTTCGAAGTTCTCAATATGAGCATTAGGCCGGTTTCCATTTTCGATTTTTTAGGGTTTTTTTTCAACAATTTAGATATATATATATAAGTACATTACATATTGACATTTATATCATTTCAATAATATTCCGTGATATTTATATCGTATGACCTCAAATTATATACATAGCTATATTTATTATGGAAAATCTATTAGAAAAAAGCAAATTCCTTAAAAAAAAATCATAGAATGACATATGTATATATGTACATATAAGTACATATACATATAAGTACATATTGTGTTATGGTTGCCCTTTAGTCTTATAGCAATCAAGAAAAAGCAAATTCCTTAAAAAAATGCAACTAAACTACATACATATATAAGAACATATTGTGTTATGGTAAATTTTAGTAATCTCCCTGCAAAAAAAATAGTCAATATGAAAAAAAGGAAAAAAATGTTATGTTCGAAGTTGGGCTCGAACCATGAAACGCACGCGTCCCACCCGAGACCGCGCTATTGGTACACATGAATATGGCATGTCAAATGCTATACCTAAGCGCTAAAGGTTCAGCATATATTTCCACCGTAAGAATATACATACATACATACATAGCCATATAGATTGAAACGAATGAAAGTTCATTTTGAGATTCCGTTAACTTCTTACCATTAGCCGGTTTCCAAATTGTGTTTTTTCTTTCGGTATACAGACAGTTTTCTCAATTTTTCTTTTAGTTGTGGATTTTTTGAAGTCCGTATAGCGGGAGAATATTACAACTTACACATATGTATGATGGTTTTCTGGTTTTTTTCGTCAAACTCAACTCGGAAATATTGAAAACACATAACTTAACTGGCCCACTTTAGCCTAAATATGTAAGGATTCCAGTTATATGTATACTCTTTTACAAATTAAAATTTTTAGGAAGAAAATAGTTGATGTCTTTAGGAAAATTAACGCAATTTCAAACTATTTCGTGAATATAAAATTGAAGAAGCTACAAACTGCGTTTTTACTTATTGTATATTAAATGTGATATATTTCTTAAACAATATATGTTGATAAATTGAAATAATTTTTTAGATTTTTTCAAAAAATTTGGGTGTTTTCACTCCAAGATAGATGTGATAAACAGAAAAATATTGAAATATTTGATTATATGTCGACTCTCTTACAAATAAAAATGTTTATGAAGAAAATAGTTGATGTCTTTAGGAAAATTAACGCGATTTCAAACTATTTCGTGAATATAAAATTGAAGAAGCTACAAATTGTGTTTTTACTTTTTGCATATTAAATATGATATATTTCTTAAAAAATATAAATTGATACATTGGAATAATTTTTTAGATTTTTAAAAAATTTGGGTTTTTCACTCCAAGATAGATGTCATAAACACAATAAAATATTGGGTCACAAATATAATAAATTAAAAAAAAAAATATGATAAAAAGTTTTTTTTATATATTTAGTATATTTTAAGGCAAATTCAGTTTAGTAAAAAAAAACTTAGCCTGCACTGAACACGTGCTTGAACTTACGAACGCACGCATCATAGCGGGAACGCTCACCACCTGCGCCACTGCTGTATGTACAATAAAACAGTCAGATACTGTAGTTAACAGTTTTGGTGAAAACTTTGATGAATTATTAAAAGTTAATGAAGCATTTCTTGTTAAATATAATATGCCTATGCAAAGCTCCTGGCCCATGAAAACATATCAAAATATATAATAATTGGAATTATGAATTTTTTTATGAGATACACTCTGGCAAATGATTGTATGGAAAAATAGTTAGCCTATTAATATATAGATAATAATAATAATTCCCAACGGATTACCCACCATATCTCGCCCGACCGGCGCGAGGGTCGCATCCGCATGACCACAGTATATACAGTGGTAAAACTCTGTACCAATCAGCTGATTATATTCACCGCGAGGCTGTACACGGGGTGGCAGTCAACGCTTTTTTGGCATTTCAGGATTGTGTGTTGCAAAATTATTTTGGTGAATAAAAAAAGAAAAATTGTTAAAAGTACATTGAGATATTTTTCGGTTGTTGGTTAAGAAACAAAATGCTTTATAATTATGACAAAGATGTTGTCAAGGTATACATATGTTAGTACTTGTGTTAAATGTTAATTACAATGTGGCGTTTGTACACAGATTTACTTGAAAAAAGTCCCGCAAAGCAAACGAAAAATGATAAAAGTTGTTTTAAATGATAGGTAATCTATTTTAAGATTGATCTCTGATAGGTTTGCGATGATTTTTCGTCATATATTATGTTTTCAATAGCACATTTGTCACAGGGTGTTGAACGTTTTACTTTGAACTATGGCGATTTCTGTATGAATTAAGTTTTGAATAGATTTAAATAAAAAATATAGTCCAGACATGAAATTTAGTCCAGCTTTTATGATTAAAAAACCATTGCTTTAATAGAGGCGCCCATATCGAGCCGATAGAAAATGTGGTTTTATTTTGCTGGGTTTGCTACCCAGAAGTGTCTACTCAAATATATAGTATAGAGCTAAAACTCAATGTATAGCTATAATCATACTCAATATAGTCTGAAAACCCAATATTTTTTCCACTTTTTGAAAATCAACAAGCACTAAAAGTCTGCTTTTCAGGTCATCGCTAAGAGAAATTCGTCAGTAATACGTATTTTTCCGGTGCTGTAATGCAACCGTGGGTCTAAGTAATTGCATACTACAATTAATTTCGACTCTGAAAATTTCACCTCCAGGATGTAATTTCACCAGAGTTTTCCTACTGTATCACTGTGCGCATGACGCACGGATTGTTCTTTCGTGCCGAGTCTTTGAAAGGCTTTGGTTTGTTAATCGTCGAGATCTAAAATAGCTCAGCTACAGAGAAAACCTCATCAGCTAAGTAAGGTAGATAAAAAAACTATATGACACAATTAATAAATAGTTAGTTGACAGCGAATAGTTATTGTAAAGAATAAAGATAAGAATCAAAGGAGCAAATTGTTGATATGTATTTACGATAGAAAGAATTGACTTTTTTTATGCTGCATAGTGAGTCTGAAATATCAAACGTACCAGAATGAGAGTTATAATCTTGACACAAACAACGAAAAGGCTCATTTAATTCAAAATTAGTTCGGCACTGTTTCAAGATAAGTGGTTTAAAATGTCTTGATGGACGAGAAGGTAAATTGAAGTTCACTTCGCTCAAAAGAAATGGGCTTGTGATTGAACCATTTAGTAATTTAATCATGAAAACAATTCCAAGCATTTCCCTCCGACTAGAAAGGCTGTGAAGATTAATTAGTTTTAAGCGACTCGTATACGATGGCAAATTATACAACGGATCCCAGTGAAGATCTCTTAAGGCAAATAGCAAAAATTGTTTTTGAACTGATTCTAAGCGATCCACGTGGACCTGGTAACGTATAGAACCGTATTCAAGTATCGGTCTGACTAATGTAGTAAAGAGAGTTTTAGTTACATGAGGGTCGCTAAATTCCTTAGACCATCGTTTAACAAATGCTAGAACGCCTCTAACTTTATTGACTGTTACGTTAATGTGGCAGTTAAAACTGAGTTTGTAGTCCATAGTAACCCCAAGTTCAACAAAATCATACATTTGCTCAAGACTATAATTGTTAATTGTATAGGAAGCTGGCTGTGAAATTCCTCTCGAAAAACGCATGTATTTACATTTCTTTAGATTAAGCGGAATATAATTTAAATCGCACCAAGTAACTAGTGTATTTAGATCTGATTGAAGCTTATTGCTATTTTCGAATGATGCGAATGACATGAAAAGCTTTACATCGTCGGCATACATTAACATATTCGAAAATTCTGTTACTGTAGAAATATCATTTATAAACAACAAGAACAGAATCGGGCCAAGATGGCTTCCTTCAGGAGCTCCTGAGGAGACATAAATAACATCGGATTCACAATTTTTAAACACTAATTTTTGTGTTCTGCCACTAAGGTAAGAAGAGATCCAGCGATTGAGGCCCGGCTGGAAACCCAACTGATCCAGTTTATGAATAAGTAAAGAGTGACACACTTTATCAAAAGCTTTGCTGAAATCAGTATAAATAACGTCGGTGTGCAGATTTTTTCTAAAGCCATTTGAGACATGATTTGTAAATTCAAGTAAGTTTGTAACGGTGGACTTTCCGTTACAGAACCCTTGTTGACAGTCAGAAATCAAGGTAGAGATAGGATTCGTAAGCTGATTGGTAACAATAGCTCCAAACACTTTTGGGATGGCAGAAAGCTTTGCTATGCTACGATAGTTCTCTATAGAAGGCTTGCTTCTACTTTTATGAAGCGGTAGAAGAAACGACTCTTCCCATTCTTTTGAAAAAACACCACACTTTAGTGACAGATTGAACAAATTGGTAAGGGGTTGGTAAATATTGTTAGCACACTTCTTCAAGAAGCATGTAGGAATCCTATCAGGACCGCATTTAAAAGATTCCTTCAAGGTTTTCAGATAAATAAGAACATCATTGGCGCATATAGTTGGACAATTAATTAAATTGTTCCCATGTAGCTCATAGGGATAATTTAGAAAGTCAGAATTAGTGACTGCAGAATAGTTAGAATTGAAAAATTGCGCAAAGAAATTTGCGATATCTTGATTAACGCTAGATAAAATGTCTTTATGTTTCATGGCTGAGGGAAATCCCACTACTTTTCGTTTAGAATTTACGAAATCATAAAATTACTTCGGGTTGCGAATAATGTCTCTTTTTGTTTTAGAGATATAGGCTTTATAGCACTTTTTATTAAAGTCGATGTACTTCTTACGTAGAACAGAATACAACAAGTAATGTTAGTTTAACCCCGATTTCTTAAATAAATTGAAAGAACGCGTTTTTCTATTTTTCAGCATCATAAGCTCTTTAGTATGATCATATGTTAATTTACGTTTAGGAACAAACTTCTCAAATAAGTAGTAAATAGGTTGATTAAAATGTAAAACGTTTGAATAGATATCGCCACAAAGCTCAGGCCAAGTTAATTTAGACAGTTCTCTATTTAATTTCTTATAGTTGGCTTTTGAGAAGTTAAAATCAAAGCTACTACTTGAGCAGCATTGTGTATATTGGCCATTACTTATGGTTTCATGAAATATTTCCATAGAAGGATGGTAGACGTCTTCTAGTAAAGCCAAAGGATCACAACGATTTACAGAAAATTTGTTTTTATCATCAACATAAATTAAATCTAAGATTTTGCCAAACTTGTTAGCGGTAACATTTATTTGACTAAGGCAGAGATCAGAAATTCCATCCAAAAAGTCATTGAAGCCCAGTTTGGATGGATTTGGAATAATGTTTCCGTCAGATATGTTCCACGATATATGCGGTAGGTTGAAATCACCTAAAACAATCATCGAGTCAGAAGCTTTAGTCAATAAGTTAACAGTTCTGAGCAGAGAGACATGCTGCATGTAGATTGAAAGATCAGATGCTGGAGGGATGTAGCAAACAGATAAGTACATGTACACGTTCTCTAGCTGGATGCGGATGCATTTAAACTCAATGGAATCCGTGTTAGGTACATTAACCTCCTCTGAAGGAATAGAGGAATGAACGGCAGGTAGAACACCGCCTCCGACTTTATTCAAGCGATCAAGTCTATAAACTTGATATTCGTTACATAAAAACTCGGAATTGAAACCATGCGTTTATTTCATAGCCCAAGCGACAATCACCTTGTTCGTACTGCAGTTATATGCGTATGCTTGTGCTGCTGCCAAGAACCAAATGCTTGCTGTATCGCGGCTCAGTTGAACATAAACATAAATATTGTTCCGCCGAAACTAAATGTCTTAAATGCAATGAAAAGAACCACATCTCTAAAATTGTTCTAAAAAAATTTTGTGACTAATCAAAGAAGGGTACAAATTTGTGATTTTAGGTAGAACCACCAGTTTTAGTAGATTATGCTGCTGACGTTTTTAATATTCCACTAAAGAAGGCTTGTTCGAGGTTAAAAAAGCTCCATTCGGTTTTAAAAATTCATCAGCTGCCTACCAGATTTGGTAATTACCGGCCGTACAAGTTATCGTAAGAATATTTCCACGATGGAATATGCCACCCTTTCACACGAAATACGCTAGTTCACAGAATATGCTACCACCTGCACATTTGCAGCCTCAGCAGAAGCGATGTAGCTGTGGCTTACTTGATTCCCACAGAATATGACAAGGTCTGCAATTTGGCAATGATATAAACATAGCCAGCTCAGGCAGAACGCGACCTGAGCAAGCAGAGCACCAGCAGCGCGGATCGATGTCGTGGGTTAGGTGGCCAGTAGGTTAGGATAAGTTAGTTTAGTTTTTAAACTCGGTCAGATGCAACAGCATCCGAATTTGCTTTATTAAATAAACAGTTTTATTAACTAGATGCAACAGCATCCAAATTTGACTTATTAAATAAAAAGTTACATTAATTTCGCCCAACGTGGGGCACGCGGCAACAAGGAAGACAACTAAATTCAAAGAAAACTTAAAAGTTTAATTAATGAAAATTTAAGTTAAGTTAAAGTTGAATGAAAATTTTAAAGGTTGTGAAAGAAATAAAAGTTGTATGAAAATAAATAACGGAATATTTAAAAGTTGTGAAAAAAAAAAAAAATTGTATGAAAATAAATAAAGGAAAATTTAAAAATTGTGAAAGAAATAAAACAGGTCGCACGAAGGCTCTCACAATAGAAAAACCAACCACACATCGAATAACCAGAAACCAGAGAATTCTGAAACCGGGGTAGGTCAGAAGAACCCACACTATTCGTTCGTAAAACAAGGCAAACCGACGTCACATAGCTCCGTCAGCAGCCATACGCATTTAACTGGCGGTAATCAGTCGGGTCAGAGGCGCATCGAGCCGATGGAAGTTGATCCCTTCGTATCAGAGTTTAGGCACCCATCTGGCGGTCCTGCCCAAGACCAAAATTGGAGGTCGCAGGGAACTACGCAAAAACGTCCGCTTAACTAATGCCGCTATACTGTGCAAATTATCGCTCATACACCCATACCGACGTATTGCGGGGAAATACTCCACATCTACATGTTGTTGTTGTTGTTGTTGTTGTAGCAACAAAATCACTCCCCGAAGGTTTTGGGGAGTGTTGTCGAATTAACAGTCCTTGGCCGGATATGAATCCGGTACGCTCCGGTACTCCCTTGCGGTACTGCCCGACTGTCGTGGTAGCGATTTGTTACGACCAGTGCAACCTTCTAGGTCATGTCATCCCTCCTTCCGAAAGGAAAGAGAAGATGGGTAATGAGAGGTGAAAGGCATCATGTCCGTAGATCAACCATCAAGTTGCACATCATTACCTTTGTGCATATTAGTCGCCTCTTACGACCGGTATGCCTACCGCGGGCATATTCTAAACCCCAACCCGCAGGGGTAGCCACATCTACATCTTTTCTACCGGTTCAAAATACCTCTTGACGAGCGTGGACAAGTTTTCTAAGTTTCCGGTAGTACAATCATTAAAATCCAGAACGATCGTGGACGTTAAGCCACAACTTTTACAGTTGCTGAACTTGTTCTCGGGCACTAAAACCATATATTCTGACAACGAAAAGTCACTCAATTCTCATAGCGTCAGGGCTACATTTAAAAATCATTTCGATATCGACACCGCGAAAGCCCCACCTCTCCATAGAACTTCAAACGGTCAGGTGGAGCGCTTCCATAGTATGTTGATGGAAATAACGCGGTGTCTCAAATTGGACAAAAATCTGGACGATGTGGAAGAAATAGTCCTTTTGGCATACAATCAGTCTATTCATACTGTGATTGGAAGGAGACCCATTACTATTTTCCGGTCAACAGAAACAGAGGAAAAAGTAGCATCTCGTCTGAAAGAGGCTCACAATAGGAATAGGCAAGATAGGGAGTTTGCCATAGGAGATAAGGTTCTTGTGGAAAATAACAGAAGACTAGGGAATAAGCTTACGCCCCTATATACGGTAGCAGAGATTGGAAAAGATCTGGGCACGGCAGTGCTTATAAAAGGGAGGAAGGTCCATAAGGACAACCTCCGCTGAGGCTTTATACTAGCTAATAAAAATAATTCATCTGTTTTAGGACTATCCTGGCACTGATTGTGATATTATCGGCATCCCCTTCGACAGGACGAATAAGAGACTGCACTAACGCAAGATACATCCCTGTATCTGATGGAGACATCATAATCTGGGAAACCTTCGGCCACATCAAGCATATGACCAATTTAACACTGTACCAATTGATAAGAGACGAAACATTAGACGCCACAGGACATTTCCCAGAAACGCACATGAAGAAGTTGTTGGTCGCAGATATAGGCCAGATGGATACACTTCTACAAATGTTAAGCGCACACAAAACAAAGAGAAGGAGCTTGAATGCTCTCGGGACGGTACTAAAATACATTACTGCAGGCAAAATACAAAAAATACAGTTTATAAATCTTGTATTGAATCTTGACTCATAAATTTTGACAAAATTAGTTAAAATAATTTTACGGAAGAAGAAATTGGTGAAAGTTGCAAAGAATAAGGTTGGCCAATACACTTGGAGCTTTCCGAAATTACAAATTTGTGTAGCGTATGGGCATTTTTCAAAACATTTTACTGATGAAAACAGTGAGCAGTTTCAATTAACAAGTACTAAAAACAGTACTATTCAGGACCTGATTAATTAGGTTTTGATGAATCAGAATTATGACTAATCAAAATATGATTTAATCTGTTCATCGCACGTCCCTAATTTGTGCCAGTACAATTGATGTCATGGCCAAATGATGCTAAGGTTGTGTCAAGTGGCCAGCTGACTTCTACTTATTCCATGAGTATTGACAGAATTCTTTTCCGTACCTCGAAGAGTTGCAATGTTAAACCGACTTTAATTATAGCCATGTATTTATAAAAGTGCGAATAATCCCAGCTTTCCAAAGTCGGAGCGCTCCAAAAAAATCATCCAAAAAGAGTCCGTAATTGGAGGCATTTCGGAGAGAAAAATGAATATTGTAGAGCGAATGAACTGCAAGGCTTAATTATATGAAAGATTTCGAGTGTTTTCCGACCCTTTTTGTTGTAGGCGTAAAGAGAATTGTGAGAAAATGAACGTTGGAGAGCGGATAAGCGACAACGTTCAATTATTTGAATGTTTTCAAACATTTTCTGAGGTTTTTTTATCGCATTTCCATGAACGTTTAGCAATAGTATGTAGAAAATAAACATAGCACATTTCATATTTTCCGTATTGTGTCAATAAAACTTCATAAACGTTATTTTTTATTATTTATGACCCAAAAGAAATAAAAAACAACCCCAAATAAGCTCCAGAAAAACACCAATAAAATGCTCCGAAAAGAGTCCAATAAAGGCTCCAAAAACCCTCTGAATGGATGAATAAAAGAAAAGCACCAATTAAAGGCTCCGCAGTTCATTTAAAAAGAGTCGTAAAAAGCTTCAAATTCATCGAAATCGGACTCATTCGGTCTCTTTTTTATGACTCCGTTGGAGTGCCAGCGTAGAGCGATTTTTCGCTCCATTTGGGCTCCGAAAGAAGGTCATTTTGGAGAGTAAAGCTCTGAGAAATGAGCGTCTTTGGCTCCGAAAGGAGTATTTTTTTTGCACTTTTGGTTAGCGGGGATATGCCATCATATCTCTATCAAATACAGAAAAATGTGTACAACCAAAAAAATTGTCTGGGGTATAGTTTTAGGCATCGGAGTTGCATTACGGGTACTACAGACCATGGCGACTTTGAGAGAATATCTAATACAGCTGAGAAATTAATCGAATCACAGGACAGCCAGTTTATCATTAACACAGCAGTCCAAAAGGAAATAAACAGCCTTACCAGTGCCATAAATAAAATCTTGAAATCAACAAAAAAAACATGAAATACATACAGGCCATCTTTACAATATACTTTTGGCTAGGAATAGGGCGATAATAACTGAACTAGATAACCAAGTCACCTGCATCACTTTTGCTAAAATTGGAATACTGAGTCCAACTATTCTGGACAGTAATGAAATAAAAATGTTACTAGAAACGGAGTACTCTGTGTCTTTGGATAGGATAAAAATTCTCGAATATAATGATAAAATATACTTTTTAATAAAATATCCAATACCTAAGTTTAGACGTAAGAAACTTATAATTTTTCCAGTAGCCCACGACAACCAAATTTTACACCTTCAAGAATCAACACTGGCAACATGCAAAAATCATACAGTTGCAGTAATTAATTGCAGCAGCACCACCCCAACGTTCTGCCTGGCATCATCAAACGCTTCATGCGCACTGCAATTATATATATGTATATCTATGGCGCGAAAATCACACTCTACAAGTCACTCATCGCTCCCGTCCTGCTATATAGTGCAGAGGCGTGGACACTAACAACATCTGACGAGGCTGCATTGGGAGTATTCGAGAGAATACCGAAGAAGATTTAATGATGAGTTGTATGAGCTTTACGCAGAGGTCGACATAGTACAGCGCATTAAAACGCAGCGGCTTCGCTGGCTAGGCCACGACGTGCGAATGAACGAAGACGCTCCAGCGCAGAAGGTATACTTATCGGCACCCGCCGGTGGAAGCAGAGGAAGAGGAAGACCACCACTGGTTGGCGCAAAGAAGAAATGACTGGCGAGCTATGTTGGATGGTCAAAATCGCTCAGGCGGTTAGATGGCCATTTAAAGAAGAAGATATATGGCGCGATATACACCAGTTATATCATCAACCTCCTAGGAGATTTTTGCGCCGAGCTTCTCTTCCAATTTGTGGTGTGCCACTTTGAAATTTTTCCTACAAATTGGCGGGACCTACGGTTTTTCGCCGACTCCGAACGGCATCTACAAAGCAGATGAATTTTTGTTGAGAAGCCTTTCATGGCAGAAATACACTCGGAGAGTTGGTCAAACCACTGCCGGGGGAGACCCTGTTTTGAAAAAACTTTTTCATTTTGATGTAACCTGTACCAGGCTCTACCCGGTGGGGTAGGCCGGCAACACTACCTCCACACCACGGTGGCCGCGCATTGCAATTAATGACACAAAATACAGCCAACTGTGGAACGGCATTCGACAATGTGACACCTACTACATCTATTGGCGAGGGTGTAGTTGTTATTATTGATCGAGTGCAGTGTTGCCATTTTGGTGCTTTTAGAGCTATATCTGGCTCTTTTTTTTGGCGTTTAGCTCCTAGCTCTTTTTCTAGTCCTTTTTTTCATTTTTAGCTCTTTTTTGGCTCCAAATTTATTTGTAAAATGGAGAAGTTTTTATTTCTTTTATAATCGACGTCGATATTATTATATTAGTTTCATTGCGTACCATTTGGCAACTTAGTTTCCCTCACCGATAACAAATACCTAAATCGGTTAACTTATGATTAACCATATGTTTATTTTGCGAACAAGAATCGAAATGGAAAGGTAAGTAAATTGTGTGTAAAAAACACTTTCCTAAGTTGCTACAGATTCTGAACAACCTTACCCCCCGATTCTGTCTTCATGATAAATAATCAGAAAAAATATTTCAAGCGTTTTGAATTCTGAGTCAGAATTAAAATGACTTCATTTGGCTTTGACGCAAAAATAAAAATTATTTTTGAGTTTTACTAAAAATGAAATATTTTTTTCTTAACTATTTATCAAGCTTGATAATTTTTCAAGAACACACTTATTTTTTTTTTGTTGACTTAGTTATACGTTTTAAACATTGTTTAAGTTAAATCTATACTATAATAAATCTCTAGAAAAGACGAACATTAAAAATTTCTGTGAAAAAATGACTGGTGATGACTTGGGGAATGCTACAGAGTTCATCTGATCCATTTCTAAAATTTTTGTCTGTCTGTTTGAACTTAAGGATATTTTAAACTAAGGAATGAATTTTGATGAGAGTTTCACTAATGGACTGCTTGAAGCTTAGAAATGGACCTGCACTATCAAAATCGAACGACAAACAAAAAATATATGCTGATTTTTAGGGAGGTATGCACCTATGAAATTTTTTTTCTTACATAAATTTATATGAAGAAAAATGCACTTACTTTGTCAAAAAAAAAAAACTAAGCTCGCCTCTCTAAAATTTTTGTTCACTTTTTTTCAATTTCAGCTAAATCAAAAATCAATTGCATGTGTACACTGCCGTCCTATGCGGTTGTCAGCATATCTCTACATATAATAAAATTGTAACAGGTCCGATGTCTGTACATTAAAAATATTTAAAAACAAGTAAGGAAAGGGCTGTCTTCGGTTGTGCCGAAGGCTTTATACCTTTCATGAATACGCATATCTTTTTTAAGTGTCCTACATGGCCAAACCACATTTATCGGAACAATCGGTTATACATATGGAAGCTATATGTTATGTTACTCCGATCTGTATGATTTTCATTACACACATCTCATTTATAATAAGTACCAACGTTGCAAAATTTCACGTTCCTAGCTTCTTAACTGCAAAATTTATAGCCCAAACCCCATTTATCGGAACTATCGATTATATGGGAGCTATATGTTTTGTTGGTTCGATCTGGGTGATTTTCACTACACACATCACATTTATAATAAGTACCAACTTTTGCAAAAATTTCGCTCTCCAAGCTTTTTGATTGCAAGAGTTATAGGCCAAAACCCATTTATCGGAACAATCGATTGTATGGGAGCTATGCGTTGTATTGGTCCGATCTTACTGGTTCCGACAAATGATTAATATAATACAAAATGGCGGCTCCATACCAAATTTCATCGAGATATCTCTAAAATTGAGGGACTAGTTTGCGTTCAAACAGACAGACGGACAGACGGGCATGGCTAAATCAACTCAGCTCGTCGCCCTGACCATTTCGGTATACTTAATGGTGGGTCTATCTCTTCTTCTTCTCATACTTACAAACATCGGACCAAAGTTATAATACCATTTTATGTCCATGAAAGGTATAAAAAGTGATGTCAGGGGCCTCTAGAACCCAAATCAGCCGTTTTTAGAATTTTTGTCTGTCTGTCTGTATGGTTGTCCGGGCATCACTCAAAAACTACTGAACCGAATTGAATGAAATTTTTACCACTCTATCACTTAATGTCTAACTTAAAATTTAGGATAACTTTCATTTAGATATCTCATCCAGCTCCCGAGTTATTGACCAAAATGTGGGTCCGGGTGACCAAAAATGTGCCCACTATACATAAAAACTATGAATGAAAATTTCACCATTATAATATTAGACGTCTATCCTAAAATTTAGGGCATCTTCCATCAGAATATCTAATCCGGTTCCAAAGATATTGACAAAATGTGACCCAAAATTACTTTTTCCAACATGGGTGTCAAACGAAAGGTAAAAATGAATACTACATAGTGATGTGAGTTTTATTTCAATATCTCAAATTATTTCGGAGATTTCACAAAAAATAGTAAAAATCTCTGGTCACAAGCAATAAGTCGACTTAAGAAATAAGACCAGTTGAAATTTTTACTGGCAATTTTGAATAGCAACATCTAGACATTTTTCAAAACTATCATTGGTCTTTTATTACTTTGTTTATAGACAATTAATCCAATATGTTTGCCAAAGTTATAATTCACATTTAAGCTCAACTGCTTACAGCCCAAACTAATAAAAACACAAATATTGTTGTAAAAGGGCAACCGAAATTGAATTCAGTGCGTTGAAAGTTAACTCCAAGAAGCTGTCAGTCGCACTATGCAAGATATCCGGCGAAACGATTCAATCATGGGAAAGGTAACAGTTTTATTTTGTGGAGATTTCCGTCAGACACTTCCCGTCATAACTAGGGGAACAAGGGCTGATGAAGTCAGTGCATACCTCAAACGCTCGGTGCTCTGGCCAATGGTAAATAAATTAAATCTAACGCGCAACATGAGAGCGCACATACATAGGTGGCAACCCGTATGCGCAAGAATTTTCGGATATCCTGCTTAAAATTGGCCAGGGTTTACTTCCCGAATCGAATGGATTAGTAACTCTGCCAGAAAATCTTTGTAATATTGTGCCTTCAGTGGAAGAACTTACGCCAGAATAATGCTTGGCTCTGTAAACGAGCTATACTTACGCCCAAAAACGACCAAGCAGCAGAAATAAATTACAGTATTTTAAAAAAAGTTGATGGAGAAGAGGTGGTATACCGATCAATAAACACGGTTTTAGACAGAGCCGAGACTACGAACTATCCTGTTGAGTTTCTCAACTCTATTTCTGCTCCCGGACTTCCCGCTAATAGCATCGCTTTAAAAAAAGGCATTCCGCTTATTTTGCTTCGTAACTTAACCCCTCCAAAGTTATGTAATGGAACTCGCCTTAAAGTTACTTCTCTTCGAAATAATATTATAGAAGCAGAAATTCATACGGGTTGTGGAGCAGGCGAAATAGTTTTCATACCCATACTACCAAACAGTTTTCCATTTCACTTCAATCGCGTGCAGTTTCCTGTGACTGTGTGTTTCGCTATGACAATTAATAAGTCGCAAGGCCAGACACTTCGAGCAGCCGGTATCGATCTTAGGACAAACTGTTTCTAACACGGACAATTGTATGTTGCTTGCTCAAGGGTTACTGGCCCGAAAATTTGTTTCTAATTTGTAATATGGGAAGAACATCAAATGTTGTATATAAACAAATTCTTTAGACTTTGTTTAGTTATGGAAAATATCATTTTTATTTATTTACACTAGTATATCCCGTGGTCGAAATTCGACCACCTCAAATTAGTTTTACTTATTAAATCCTCTGTTGGCATTTTCCTCCAGTATTTATGCCTCATATTGGAGACATTTTTATTGCTGAAAAGAATTATTTATAGTTGAGTTATTGAGAGTCGCTTTCATAAAAGCTGGTTTACTCTAAAGACGTGTAATTTGACAACTAACCAAGAAAAATCCGTCCATTCAAGACCAGTAATAATTAATAGGAGAGGGCAAAAACGGTACTTAGTAATGTTTGAAAGTCCACCATCAGACCCATCACTCCTTTCATATTCCGTCAATATTTCAATAAACAAAATTAAATTTCATGGACATATACCAACAAAATAGTTAGACTTATAGGCGAATTCTGTAAGCTGTCTCTAGTCACTAATAGAGCCATTTTGTGGTCAATTTCAATTTTGAGACAATTTGGTATTCAGTAAGCTGTCTCACATCTCATGTCTCAAAAAAGTCACTAATTTGTCAGCTGGTTGTAGGCAGGTCACAAACAAGAAAATATAGGGTCAAAAATTAAATAAGTTAAAAAATTTTTTTTTTTAAGTTTTAAATCATTTATAAATATTTAAAAAAATAATAATTAATGAATAAAAAAAAGAAAAAACAAAAATAATAAACTGTCCCCGATCTTGGGTTCGAACCTGCACCGCTCACTTTGTACCCCGAGACACTTACTACCTGTGATATTGCACCATTTTTTTGAGCGCTGTCAAATGCTGTACTTCAGATTTATGCATATCTGTTTTTACCACACATCAATGGTGAACTTTTTGTGATTTTCTCTTACAGAATACCGAAATCAGCGGAAGTCACAAAAATTGTCTCTAATGAAAAATCTCAAATTAAGTGACTTGAGATGAGACAGACTTACAGAATACAGCTATTATAATATATATAATGGTCACATAGAATGATGCCATATCGAACAAAATTGGAAGCAAATAAAATTTTTCATAAACACTTCAGTTTTTCTGGATTTTAGGACCGTATATAGTGAAATTTAACAAATAAGTACCAATTTCATAACATTTAAAAAAAATTAAGTTTTAGAGTTCTATAAAAACACAACTTTTGTCGTATTTTCCAGAAAAGTTTTAATTTTGAACTATTTTTTGTAATAGAACATGCAAGATATGTTAAAAACAAATGTTTTAGGATGCATCTCAAGAGCTACCCGAAAATAGTGACCATGAATACTTTTGAATCTCACTTTTATTATAGAATTTTGCAAAAAATAGAAGTTTGACTGCGTTTTTGAAAAAGAATTATAATTTTAAATTTTTTTAAAAATGAAATTGGAGTTTATTTCGAAGTTCTCAATATGAGCATTGGGCCGGTTTCCATTTTGGATTTTTTAGGGTTTTTTCCTCAACAATTTAGATATATGTACAGGGTGGCGCAAAAGTAATCTTCCGATGTTTTTTGGCTGTAATTAAAAAAATGAAAAACTTTGATTCTTCTTGTGGATTATATTTATGTGGTCTTTTAATTTTTTTTACATCAAGTCGAGAATATGATGTCATGTAAATGGCCGCCGCCACAGTTGATTGTCATTTGAGCCCTTTTAATGTCATTTTCCATCACTTTGGCCAAAAGTTTCGGCGATAGGTCCTCACATTCTTGACGGATATTGTCTTTAAGAGCTGCAAGAGTCTGAAGCTTGTTGACATAAACCCGCGACTTCAAAAAGCCCCACAAATAGAAGTCTGGAGCGGTCAAATCAGGCGATCTTGCTGGCCAGTGCAAATCTCCAAAACGGGAGATTAGGCGCCCGGGAAATGCATCCTTCAGCATATCGGTTGTGGCACATGTTTTCCAATCCCAATTCATCAAGTTGCGGCAAAAAGAACTCTTTGACCAGTAGGCGTTGGACGGCCAGGAAATCTGCGACGAAATTCACGTTGTGCCAAAGTCACCGACGATTATTGGTCAAATAAATAGTCAGCAATATTCCACGTTCTGGAGCAGTATAGCGTAACATTGTTTATTAACGTGTATTTCGCATGTGTTTACTACACAAATGTCAAAACAGAATTGATTTTAGGGGCCAATAGCAAAATTTATAGCATTTTCTGATAAGAAGATTACTTTTGCGCCACCTTGTATATATATAAGTACATTACATATTGACTTTTATATCATTTCAATAATATTCCGTGATATTTATATCGTATGACCTCAACTTATATATATAGCTATATTTATTATGGAAAATCTATTAGAAAAAGCAAATTCCTTAAATAAAATGCATAAAACGACATATGTATATAAGTATCTACATATTGTGTTATGGTAGATTTTAATAATTTCCCTGCAAAAAAAATAGTCAATATGAAAAAAGGGGAAAAAAATTTTATGTTCAAAGTTGGGCTCGAACCATGAAACGCACATTAATATACCATGTCAAATGCATACAAACATAACGATATGGATTGAAAGGAATGAAAGTTCATTTTGAGATTCCGTTAACTTCTTAACATTAGCCGGTTTCCAAATAGTGTTGTTTTTTTTTTTTTTGTGATACAGACTGTTTTCTCAATTTTCCTTTAGTTGTGGATTTTTTGAAGTCCGTATTGCGGGAGAATATTACAACTTACACATATGATGGTTTTCTGGTTTTTTTCGTCAAATTCAACTCGGAAATATTGAAAACACGTATCTTAACTGGTCCAATTAGCCTAAATATGTAAGGATTCCGGTTATATGTCGACTCTTTTACAAATTAAAATTTTTAGGAAGAAAATAGTTGATGTCTCTAGGGAAATTAAGGCAATTTCAAACTATTTCGTGAATATAAAATTGAAGAAGCTTCAAACTGCGTTTTTACTTTTTGTATATTAAATATGATATATTTCATAAAAAATATATATTGATAAATTGAAATAATTTTTTGGCTTTTTTTCAAAAAATTTGGTTTTTTCACTCCAAGATAGATGTCATAAACAGAAAAGTATGTAAATATTGGGTTATATGTCGACTCTTTTCCAAATAAAAATTTTTAGGAACAAAATAGTTGATGTCTTTAGGAAAATTAACGCGAATTCTAATTATTTCGTAAATATAAAATTGAAGAAGCTACAAACTGTACTTTTTACTTTTTGCATATTAAATATGATATATTTCTTTAAAAACATAAATTGATAAATATTGATAAATTGGAATAATTATTTAGATTTTTCACAAAATTTGAGTTTTTCACTCCAAGATATCTGTCATAAACGGAATAAACAGAAAAATATTGGGTTACAAATATAATAAATTTCAAAAAAAAAATAATATGATAAAAAGTTTTCGTATAATTCAATTTAGTAAAAAAAAAAAAAATTTACCTGCCCCTGCACGTGCCTGAACCTACGAACGCACGCATCATAGCCGGCACGCTCACCACCTGCGCCACTGCTGTAAGTGCAATTAAACAGTCAGATACTGTAGTTAAGGCTTTGGGGTTTGGTGAAAACTTTGATGAATTATTACAAATTAATGAAGCATTTTTTGTTAAATATCATATTCCTATGCAAAGCTCCTGGACCATGAAATCATATCAAAATATATTGTAACGTAGCAAAAAGCCACGCTACAATATCCGACTCCCTCAAAACCTACATATAAATATACAAACATACCAACCCGTACAATAGCAAGCCAAAGGCACAGCGAACAACCACACGTACATAGCAAGCCAAAGATCGACAGCGAACAACCACACATACGCCTTACGTTGGGTATGCACAACGGGCTTGCATGACAGCCGGTCATGCATTTTCGTTCGCCACCGCTAGGAAGGTAAGTCGCAACAAGTTTATAAGCACATAAGTACGAAAGCATACTCCTCATAGGTATAACCGCCACGCCGACTCACCGTCACCGTAACCGTAGGAACGCTACCGTCCCCGTAAAATCACCGCGCGCGGCCCCGTCGTCCGCATAATCATCGCCGTCACCGTCACCGTATCACCGTCATAGGCAACATGCCACCGTTCCCACTCTATGGGCGGGATCCATGGTATTTTTGTGCAGAACACCTTTCTGAATTGGCAATAAAGATAACATAAAGGGAATAAAAATACAGTGTACGTGCATATACATATGTAAATAGCTAATAACATAAGATAAAAATTTGAAATAAAAAATTGCGCGATATAATAATCATTAGTTTCAGGTGATAATAAAAATTAAAAAAATAACATGGATCCCGCCCATAGAGTGGGAACGGTTACTTTTAAAATTAGGCTTTCTTTCATTTTTAAAGTCAGACGTTCTTTCACTTTCTTGTTTCTGAGACGAGTTTTACTTTGAGGATTCTGATTTTGGGGATTACTTATTTGGCGATTTTGTGTTTGGGGATTTTTTTTTCGGGGATTTTGTGGCACTCCTGCTAAAAACATGCCCATTCATTGAAATTTGTGCCGATTTACTTTGTAGGTCCGTTGCAACAACCGTTGGTCAATGCTGTCGCGAAAACTAGGTAAACAAAATTATTTTATTTTGTTGTTGGATTTTTGCGGTCTATTTTGTTTACATATTTGTAAGTTTTTGCAAGCTCGAGACCAAATAAACAATAATTCGTAATGAATTTAATTGTCAGTTTTTTGGGAAAAATTGATAATTGGAGAAAAATTACAAAGGAAAAATCAACAGCGATGGATAGGATTACATGTTTCAGAGTTTCCAGGCTCATCATCAGATCCCTTTTCGGACACGGATTCGAACTCGTGTCTGCACCAAAGCCGCTGTTAGAAAATTCCAACACTAAGCAATGATGCCCTGTGACGTCACAATGCACTTATCTCCACTTCAATTAATTCCCTTTTGTTTGTTTGTTCTTGCCAACTGTATACACAAAATTTCTTAAGACATGCAGCCTATATGTTATGATGTGTGTTGGACTTGTTGTTTGTACATATTTACATATGTACGTAAACCCGTGCTATGGTTTCAATGTATTTTGTTGTTGGATTTTTGCGGTCTATTTTGTTTACATATTTGTAAGTTTTTGCAAGCTCGAGACCAAATAAACAATAATTCGTAATGAATTTAATTGTCAGTTTTTTGGGAAAAATTGATAATTGGAGAAAAATTACAAAGGAAAAATCAACAGCGATGGATAGGATTACATGTTTCAGAGTTTCCAGGCTCATCATCAGATCCCTTTTCGGACACGGATTCGAACTCGTGTCTGCACCAAAGCCGCTGTTAGAAAATTCCAACACTAAGCAATGATGCCCTGTGACGTCACAATGCACTTATCTCCACTTCAATTAATTCCCTTTTGTTTGTTTGTTCTTGCCAACTGTATACACAAAATTTCTTAAGACATGCAGCCTATATGTTATGATGTGTGTTGGACTTGTTGTTTGTACATATTTACATATGTACGTAAACCCGTGCTATGGTTTCAATGTATTTTGTTGTTGGATTTTTGCGGTCTATTTTGTTTACATATTTGTAAGTTTTTGCAAGCTCGAGACCAAATAAACAATAATTCGTAATGAATTTAATTGTCAGTTTTTTGGGAAAAATTGATAATTGGAGAAAAATTACAAAGGAAAAATCAACAGCGATGGATAGGATTACATGTTTCAGAGTTTCCAGGCTCATCATCAGATCCCTTTTCGGACACGGATTCGAACTCGTGTCTGCACCAAAGCCGCTGTTAGAAAATTCCAACACTAAGCAATGATGCCCTGTGACGTCACAATGCACTTATCTCCACTTCAATTAATTTATATTCTCTATAGAAAATCACTAATAGTGCACATTTCGTAAAAGGAGAAACCATAATTTTGTAAATAATCATATAATAAAAATCCATCTCTTACAACACTGCGCTGCGCAGACAACCCACGGTAGGTTTGAGACTAGCCGATAAAAAAAAGTAAAATGCCCGCAATCTGGCTATGGTACATGATATCTGAAGGCTATTAGATAATATAAAAGCTTAAATGAAAATTATCCGATCGGCCGTTTTTTTCTTAGGTTGAAAAAAGTAACTTTTTTTATAATCGGGTTCAAAATAGTACATAAATAACAATTTTTAGTTCAAATATGTAGAAATATACATTGTTTAAATATTATTTTTATAAAGATAACACTAATCCACGAAAAATTTGCATGAGAAAACAACAACACTGTTGCCAGGGTTGCATCGAGCAAAGAAATTCCGAGCAGAGAAATGGCAAATCGAAATGGCCTTATGTAAACAGTAAGCTTGGAGCATTAGTTTACGTTTATTTTAGTATAAGCCGAGCTGCATATAGTAAGATGCTACATTCAGTGTACTAATTGCTTGCTTATCCATCGTATTAAAATGAAAGTAATCACGCATAAAAAAAACTGTCAGTTATCGCACTCTGTAAATCGGTTTAAACTGTGGTTATTGTGTAAAACAATTAGGGGATTCACAAAACTGTCATATCAAGTCATATCGTCATATTGTCATAACTGTTATAACAGTCATAAACATTTTGTTGCTACCTTCCATGCTGTATGCGTACTAAACAGATAAAACTCTGGACGGTATGTTTATGGCTCGCTGTATTTGATCAGCTGTTTTGTTTACCTTCTTATTTCACAAATTCTTATTGTGATTCTTATTTTGTAGCTGCGAAATTCAGATTCCCTTGGCATTTTTAATGTTTTCGGGCGATCAGATGATCAAAATGGAAAATATCACTCAGATTTATGAAGGTGTGCTCACAAGTGTTATATATTTGCGTTGTATTGTTATATGACTTTATGACACCTTGTGAATCCCCTAAATGAAAAAGAATTTGTTTGAAATAACTGTTACTTTGGAACAGAAAATAAACGAACATGTAGTGTACAGGAGCAGTGACGAGCGGTTGCCGAAAGCATTGTGTGGAAATTGTAGAAACAAGTTGTACCTGAAGAAAAAAAAGTGACAGTGAAGCATCTATTAAATTACCCGCTTATTCCGACTACAATATTCCGCGTCACACTCAGTTAAGGCCTGGAACCTCATGTGAGTGCAAATTGTGTAAGACAGTAAGTTGTTTTAGAAGCAAGTTTTCTAGTCAATCAAAAAAAGCAGTAATTAAACAAAATTATTTGAACCGTAAATGTGCACGTTGTTTATCAATTATTGGGCGAGGTAAAAATCACCGATGTTCAAAAATACGCTTGTTGATAATTTGCAGTTAAACATTGAAAATTATTTGAGCAATAAAAAGAAAGAAAAACTTGCAGCAGATATTATTACGAAAAAGTTGAATAACCAGGTCTCAAAAAGCACAGGTTTTTCTCGGAACAAGCTGTCGAATCTGCTCATGCTGACTTAAAAAAAATTTGGAAGAAATACAAAGTTCAGAAAACTAATGATAGGTATTCTGAAAATTTGTGAATATAATAGCAGACATATGCAACGTTATTTATTGCCTACGAACTGATGTAAAATATTTTCAATAACGATACAATATATGTACATATGTATATGGCTGATTCCTTGGAAACTGATATATTTGTGTTCACCGACTTTAATGTCAAAAATTTATAACAAACCGAAATTTTTTTAAATAAACTGATATGCAGTCTTATTAATCTCATCGAGTAATATAAATTAAGTGCAAAATTTAATTTTTTAATACCATGGACTACTTTAAAACACAAAAAATAAAAAATAAAAATTACAATTTATAGTGTTCCTTTGCTGAGGTCATGTACTTTTATTGGCATTATATGCTATAAATTGTGATCAAAACAAAATTTGCATGAAGAAGCTTTAAAAGAGGATAAAGAGCGTAACAATATGCCACAATTGTTTTAAAAATAATGTGCTTGACTAGGGTCCTATAGAGGACTAAACTTTGTTCTCCAGTGAAACACTTTTTTTTTTGGTATGGGAACCGATCCGCACTAATGTACATTTCTGCATATTTAAACTAAAAATTGCCTTTTATGTACTTTTTCACATTTATATAGTGATATGTAATCACAATCGATGGAAATTTTGAAAAAAATTAATATTTTCTACTCGATTATAAAAAAAGTTACTTTTTTCAACCTAAGAAAAAAACGGCCGATCGGATGATTTTCATTTAAGCTTTTATATTATCTAAAAGCCTTCAGAAATCATGTACCATAGCCAGATTCCGGGCATTTTACTTTTTTTTATCGGCTAGTCTCAAACCTACCGTGAACCGCTGCCTAAAATAGCAATAGTGTCAATTGACACTATTTCCATTTCCAAAAGCGCAATAGTGTCAATTGACACTATTACCAGTGACACGATTACCTGTCACCCTTTTACGCATACGAAGTCGCGGGCATCAGCTAGTCTTTAATAATACTCTAGATAAGTTGCTTCTGTATATTTGAAATTTCTTTGAAAAATGGCTGGGGATGACTTGGGGAATGTTCAGGCAAAGCTAAAGAGTCAAATAGAGGGGATATGACAAAATGTCGAAGTTAGACTGTTAAAAAACGCCTTTACTTTTGTTGGTTGCTGTAGACATACATAAAGGAGATATAATGTGGGAAAATCAATATTGTTCTGAACCGTCTCAGCCTGTAAATTGTTTTCGCAATTGAGGGTAGCAGGAATTTATTAACTACTTAGGTACATACCGAACAAAGCTTGGTACCCTGCTAGTATGAAATAAATGTAAAAACTTACATACAATACTTAGGTGCCTTTTAGCTCATTTTTTACATGTTTTGGATTTTCTTGATTAATTCTAGCTCTTTCTAGCTCTTTTTTTCTCAAATCTAGCTCCAAAATAAATTGTATCCTGGCAACACTGATCGAGTGGCCACCATAGCAGAAAATAACGATCACGGTCAACGGTACCAATTTGGTGGTATCCGACAAGCAGGTAAAAATTAACGGAACTCTGTATTACAATGAAAACTACTAAACCATTAAAACCCGAAGCACCGTGGGCTCCCGCAATTAACATTACCCAACATCTAGAAATACTAAACGCGTCTTACTTTCACCACATAAGCCAAAGGAACCTAGAGCATATCGAACATCTAAAGCACGGCTTCGAAAAGGATCGCATTACACTATGCATACCGTCGAATAAAAAGAAAGAAGGCTTCCATAACAAAATCCATCGAAGAAGCAATAGAAAAAACTGTAACGAGGCCCGTGGACGTCCCTTACTTATAGGGGGAAGAGTTATCGTAAGAATATTTCCACGATGGAATATGCCACGCTTTCACACGAAATACGCTAGTTCCACAGAATATGCTACCACCTGCACATTTGCAGCCTCAGCAGAAACGATGTAGCTGTGGCTTACTTGGTTCCCGCAGAATATGACAACGTCTGCAATTTGGCAATGATGTCAACATAGCCAGCTCAGGCAGAACGCGACCTGAGCAAGCAGAGCACCAGCAGCGCGGATCGATGTCGTGGGTTAGGTGGCAAGTAGATTAGGATAAGTTAGTTTAGTTTTTAAACTCGGTCAGATTCAACAGCATCCGAATTTGCTTTATTAAAAAAAACAGTTTTATTAATTAGATGCAACAGCATCCAAATTTGACTTATTAAAGAAAAAGTTACATTTATTTACTTAAGTTGAAACGGCGTCTACCAAATGAGCCGGTGAGAGAGTTTTGGAGCTGTGTTGCTTCAGATGTGTGACAACAAGCTGCATCCAGTATATTTTTGGAGCAAAAAATATCCGAAAGTGAATCTAAGAGACACAGCTACATTTTATAAGTAAGGGCATCGTATTTATCAGTAAAGAAGTGAGGTTTATCAGTGGGTGGTATACCTGCAAGATTTTAGTTTCTACGTAAAACATCGTGCAGGTAACAAAATGAAGCACGTTGACTCTCTCAGCCGTCACCCGCAGTCTGTCATGGCGATTACAACGGAGACATCAGCTAGAGTTAAGAGGGCACAGCAGAATGATGATCATGTAAAGGCAATCGTCGAGATATTAAAAGAGCGTCCATATGAAAATTATATATTGAAAGGCGGTATGTTGTTTAAGTCCGTCGAAGGTAACGATGTGTTGGTGATACCAAAACTTATGGAGCGAGATATTTTTCGAGAAGCACACGATGTAGGTCATTTTTCGGTAGTAAAAACGATGCATTAAATACAGCAGCAATACTGGGTGCCACATTTGGAAAGCAAAGTTAGTAAACTTATAGCGGTTAAATGCATTTTCCACAACAAGAAGTTAGGCAAGCAAGAAGGGTACCTAAACTGCATCGATAAGGGTGACTCACCGCTGCACACAATCCATATCGGCCACTTGGGGCCAATGGACGCGATATCCAAGCGTTATAAATATTTATTGTCAATGGTCGATGGATTTTCGAAGTTCGTGTGTTTGTTTCCAACGAAGACTACAGGGCACGAGGAGGGAATACAGAAGTTGAGCGAGTGGGCCAATACATTTGGATTTCCAAGGCGACTAGTACGCGATTGATGTAGAGCATTTACTGCAAAAGGTCTGGTTGATTTCCTTAACGAACACAAAGTTGAGCAAATTTGGACAACAACAGGAGTGGCCAGAGGCAAAGGTTAAATTTAGCGCGCCAATCCCTCAATATTATTAGTTATTGCAAAGCTATCAGCAGATGAGCCTACGAAGACATCGCCATTTGAAATTTTATTTGGCACGTATATATTTAGTAAACCTGGGAGTCGTCTACTGGAAATAATCGAAGAAGAGTTCGTATCTCGGTACAACGAAGATCGTCAGAGGTTGCGTGTTGCACGCCGCCACATAATGCAAGCGTAGCACATACAAAAACGTAATTTCGATAAGGAACGTTCAAAAGAGCATGGCTACAAGTTGGATGATCTCGTTGTATTAAAGAGAAAACAACTTGTGGCTGGTCGCAAGTTGGCAAGCCAATTTTTAGGTCCATAAGAAATAACGAATGTAAAAGGCAATGTCAGCTATGATGTCAAGAAAGCAGCTCAGGTCGAAAAATTACCAGCATCTGTCATCCCTTACCCTTCACCTGCTTTGCGTATACATACACACGAACATAAAGATGCCTAGGTATGCAAGTTTTCTCTTCCCTCCAAAAAATTTGAGTCTTATATGAGGCCTATTTCATATGATCATAAGGCTTATAATTTAGTGCCTGAATTCTGTAAGGAATGTCAGTTGTATGAAGCTTTCCTTATATTACGCCTTATTTTGCTGTGTTAATGTCATCAGTTCATAAGGAATGCTCTCTCTCTCTGAGAGGAATCCTTATTCATAAGCCTTATAAGCAGAGTAAAATAAGGCTTACATCATTCCTTATAAAAAGGATTTATATGGAGATTAACTGCCTTATAATAAGCCTTATAAGCCTAGTGAAATAAGGCTTACTCTATTCCTTATAATAAGGTGCTGTTTGGAGTAAAATTTTATTTTGATAAGGCTTATAAATCATAAAAAATCAGATATATATTTATATGAGGCTATAATAAGGCGATTTATAGGATATTATCCACGGAATATAATATCGAGAAATTTTAACATCTTCGTTGGATACAATCTGTGGAAACCTTGAATTTTGTAATTTTATAATTCGTTCTCGTGTTATAAACAATTTATTATATCGAAATAATTAAATGTCAAAACTCGCCAATTCATACCCCTCAAAGGTTAGTTAAACATAGTTAATATTTAATAAGATTTTCGTTCATACTACCTGGAAACTTTTTAAACCCTCTGTTACAAAATTGCTCGACTATAGATAAGTATTTCGTTTAAATCAATATAAGGCAATTCCATTTTATTAATTAATTAATGTGTACAATGTACATATAAGTATGTATGTAAGGTTTTTACAAATGCATAAGTGCACAAGACTAAAAGAAATTCCGACTTCAATAAACAAAACATTTTTAAAACTATTTGTACATTAGGGTGTATAAGCCTCTTAAGTGAGGAAGATATTTAAATTCATTTGTATTATGTTATTTTAAAAAATAAAATAAATAAAATAGGTCTGTCGTTTCATATCGACAAAGGACGGTTTCTTCATTTATCATTTATCATTTAATTTTAAATTTAATTTGATATTTCCAAGCTGTCATTAAGTTTCCGCTTTTCATTGTGCCGCTTTTGGTCCATTCTATTTTTTCCTCTGCCAATTGCAATCTTAAAGTCTGATTCATAATCTTCAAAGGTGGTGTACATATGTTCAAGGGCACCTGTTGGAAAAGGTTATCTTTTATTATTTTGTGAGCTGTGCAATTTCGAATAAGCTTACCGTATAATGTTTTGGAGAATAAATTATAATTTACCAATGCAATTAGATTTTTACGACCGTTCCAATTTACTAGTTTTAAAAATTCGTCCGACATTAGGTTTGATAAGTGTTTTGAAACCCTTCCTGGTATAGACGTTTTTAGGAATACTTTCTATAAAGAAAAATAAATAGTTTATACAAAAATTCACATATATATATTGTCGACGAAAATTCTCAATTCATTTTCAAATTTTTTAGTTTTTTCTCTTAAACTTTTATATTTCTTGCAGTTTTGTAGGACATTATATTAAAGTATAAAATGGTGTTTATCTTAAGTTCTTCACACATTTCATATAAAGAATAACGCTCATAAATTTGAAAAATAATTTTATGTTGCGGACTAAAGATAAACACTTTATTATGTATGTATATTGAAACTAAATATACATTAGGGTGGTTAAGAAAAATGTCGTCCAGGTCTTATCCTCAAAAAAGTTAGTAATTGATGAAAAAATAAGCCTGCAAAAAATTTGCGCTGAAACTTTTTTCGCCATTTCTCATATATTTTGTATGGAAAAAATGGGACTTTTTTCAAAATGAAAGTGTCCGAAAAGGGATCTGATGATGAGCTTGGAAACTCTGAAACATGTAATCCTATCCATCACTGTGATTTAACAATGTAATTTTTCTCCAATTATCAATTTTTCCCAAAAACTGACAATTAAAATTCATTACGAATTATTGTTTCTCTGATCTCAAGCTTGCAAAACTTACAAATATGTAAAAAACAAGAAAGATCGCAAAAACCAACAACAAAATATTAAGAACCGTAGCACGGGTTTACGTACATAAATATGTACAAACAAAAAAGTCCAGCACACGCATTCGTTCGTATGACCGAAGGTCTAACAACAATGTGTGCTCACTGTTGGCAAGAACAAACAAACAAAAGGGAATTAATTGAAGTGGAGATAAGTGCATTGTGACGTCACAGGGCATCATAGCTTAGATGTTAGAATTTTCTAACAGCGGCTTTGGTGCAGACACTGGTTCGCATCCCAGTGTCCGAAAAGGGATCTGATGATGAGCTTGGAAACTCTGAAACATGTAATCCTATCCATCGCTGTGATTTAACAATGTAATTTTTCTCCAATTATCAATTTTTCCCAAAAACTGACAATTAAAATTCATTACGAATTATTGTTTCTCTGATCTCAAGCTTGCAAAACTTACAAATATGTAAAAAACAAGAAATATCGCAAAAACCAACAACAAAATATTAAGAACCGTAGCACGGGTTTACGTACATAAATATGTACAAACAAAAAAGTCCAGCACACGCATTCGTTCGTATGACCGAAGGTCTAACAACAATGTGTGCTCACTGTTGGCAAGAACAAACAAACAAAAGGGAATTAATTGAAGTGGAGATAAGTGCATTGTGACGTCACAGGGCATCATAGCTTAGATGTTAGAATTTTCTAACAGCGGCTTTGGTGCAGACACTGGTTCGCATCCCAGTGTCCGAAAAGGGATCTGATGATGAGCTTGGAAACTCTGAAACATGTAATCCTATCCATCGCTGTGATTTAACAATGTAATTTTTCTCCAATTATCAATTTTTGCCAAAAACTGACAATTAAAATTCATTACGAATTATTGTTTCTCTGATCTCAAGCTTGCAAAACTTACAAATATGTAAAAAACAAGAAAGATCGCAAAAACCAACAACAAAAGAATTTTCTCATCATTTTAAAAATTTTTCCAAAAACCTTTACATATTCTTCACCTATAAGTTTTTGCAAAGGCTTATCTATTTTCTCATCAATTACTAACTTTTAAGGGGTTAGACAAATTTTTTTTTTTATTTTAATTCACCCTAGTATACATACTATAAAAAATCTTTACTTACAATATCTCTTTCGAAATTTTTTTCTTGGATTTTTCCTTCTATATCATTTAAATCGTTTATGGACTGCAAAGGGAGATTGTACGAAGTAGCGGTTTGAAAAAGCTTGCCATATATCGCATTTATTTTAACATTTTGCTGGGTTATAATTTGTGCTTGCTGATCAATTACAGTTTTTAACAATCCTACAATCGTTTTCAGCTCTAAAATAAAATATTTATAAGAACAAATATGTTTTAATAAAAACAAAAACTTAAATTGGCTTCTTTATTATTTACCTTTTAATTCGGATAGCATTCTGTCATCTGACGAGAAACTAGTGTCAGTTGAAGCCAGAAAAATAGGTGGTGAATTGTTTATTAGGTCGATACGTTGATTTAAATGGAATGGTTCTTTGTCAGCTGAAATAAATTTTTTTACAAATATATGCAGATTAATAATTTATTATTATTTTCTCAAATATGTTTGTATAAGAAATCTTACCAATCTGTCCAGCCATAGTGTTGAGTTTGGTATTGACGCATAAAAGTATGAATGTGCAAAATAATCTTCAGTTTGTGATTTGGTGAATAATGGGTATCAAAACGTATGTGTTGTCTGAGGTAATTATTGGAAAATATTTTTGTATATTTTTATCTATTGAAGCCACTTCTTCTTCTTCAGAAAGCTCCTTAGCTTGCATTATGCCAAGTTGTAATGAATCAATGTGGTATGAAAAAAAAGACGAAATGTCTAAGAAACGTTTGAATACCATGTAGTGCTTTCCATTCTTTATACCAAGAGCAATTATTTTACATGGATAACCATTTACGCCGCAAATATTATTTGGAGATTTTTTCGAAAAAAATAATTCATTGAACTTAAGTGATATTAAATCTTTATCTATCAAACAATTTGTCTCTTGAAACTTTTTTTTGATTGGAATATCATTCAATTTATTATTTAGCTGCATTAAAATATTTTGCGGTTTCTTAATTTTCTTTATTAAAATTTGCAGATGATTTTCAAAATTATAGCTGTCTACTAGCCCGATTTCTTTGATTAAGTCTGCTAAATGTAAAAGTCCGTGAGCTTTATAAAAAATGCTATCTTGACCGTAAAATTTGCCAAAGTCCGTGACAAATAATTGCAACATACTCTTTACTACATCGACATTAGCATCAAATATTTTCTAAGGCTTATTAGCTTGGTAGACAGCTCAGTTCTTGTTTGCTGAGAAACATTGAAACCTGGTTCTAATTGACCACGTGCAAATTTCGTCATCATTTTTTTGCCTACCCCAAGATCAATGAGATGTAATAGATCTAATGGAAATTGTGTGACACAGTTTATTCCAATAGACTCCAATACATTTGGTTTGAACCTATATTCCACTTTGTGGTGATTTACATCGCTTCGGGATTTGAAACTATCATTTGTTAGTGGAATCCCGACTGTTGAAGAATATACGGTTCTGTTGTTTATACGAGCGCCAATTTGTTGACAAAAGGGACAGCCATGAAAGGAGTTGTGGGAAACAGTTGTAGTGACAAATGCCCGCGCTGGAGCATCGCACACGAATGCTCTTATACCAAGTTTAGTAGTCAAATTTCCAATTCGTAAACCATTGGCATCTAATTCTTTAAATTCTTTCACAAATTCAGCAAGGTAATCATCAGGACTTAAAGGTTTCTTTGGCCCGACAAAGCAACCTATTACAAAGGGCCTGAGATCGCACCCAATATCGGCCACATGGAAGTATTTGAACTTTTCCAGAGTGGAAGTCCATCTATGCTTATGTCTATCTGCCCTAGATTTTCACAATTTATGTTAAGATCACTGTATTTATTAATCATTTTAGATATACCAAAGTGCATATAGCTGGTTCTACCTCAGATATTCTATTTTTTTCTATATTGCCCAATCCCATTAGCGTTTGCATAGATAGGGGGACGACTAGTCCATAATTTTTTAGAATTAATAGCAATTTTGACATTGGAATGTGAGATATGTTTTCTTCAAAAGCCCATACAGCTATCTTCTCTTTTATTGGAATAGTTCGTTCAGAGGAAGCACTTCCATTATTATCAACTATCTCCCCCAAATTCTCCGCGCGTTGTCAATGAAATAGTAAGAATTCAAGCGCACAAAGTCAATTTCTTGGTCGCCCATGCTAACAGGTTGTGCACTCCTTGTTAGGCGCTTGAAATGTCTTTTCGAGTACCCTAATGGAAACTAAAAACTATTAACAAATAAAAGTATGTAAACAAATTCCACAGAAATGGCCAAAATTTGCCACCATCAACGCAATGCACGAATTTCTAAAAACACGACTAGACTACAACGAATTGAGAGTGAATTGACTTCAATAGATATTTTTCACAGTCTTTTACTTATTAAAATCACCTTTTTTTTCACAATTATTTAATATTATAACTATTTTGTTCACTTTTTCACAATTCTGCACAATTTACTGCGAAATCGAACTATGACGGCGCGTCGGTATAGTGCTGCCACCTTGACCCTTTTAACAATGCAGAGCACCAGCAGCGCGGATCGATGTCGTGGGTTAGGTGGCAAGTAGATTAGGATAAGTTAGTTTAGTTTTTAAACTCGGTCAGATTCAACAGCATCCGAATTTGCTTTATTAAAAAAAACAGTTTTATTAATTAGATGCAACAGCATCCAAATTTGACTTATTAAAGAAAAAGTTACATTTATTTACTTAAGTTGAAACGGCGTCTACCAAATGAGCCGGTGAGAGAGTTTTGGAGCTGTGTTGCTTCAGATGTGTGACAACAAGCTGCATCCAGTATATTTTTGGAGCAAAAAATATCCGAAAGTGAATCTAAGAGACACAGCTACATTTTATAAGTAAGGGCATCGTATTTATCAGTAAAGAAGTGAGGTTTATCAGTGGGTGGTATACCTGCAAGATTTTAGTTTCTACGTAAAACATCGTGCAGGTAACAAAATGAAGCACGTTGACTCTCTCAGCCGTCACCCGCAGTCTGTCATGGCGATTACAACGGAGACATCAGCTAGAGTTAAGAGGGCACAGCAGAATGATGATCATGTAAAGGCAATCGTCGAGATATTAAAAGAGCGTCCATATGAAAATTATATATTGAAAGGCGGTATGTTGTTTAAGTCCGTCGAAGGTAACGATGTGTTGGTGATACCAAAACTTATGGAGCGAGATATTTTTCGAGAAGCACACGATGTAGGTCATTTTTCGGTAGTAAAAACGATGCATTAAATACAGCAGCAATACTGGGTGCCACATTTGGAAAGCAAAGTTAGTAAACTTATAGCGGTTAAATGCATTTTCCACAACAAGAAGTTAGGCAAGCAAGAAGGGTACCTAAACTGCATCGATAAGGGTGACTCACCGCTGCACACAATCCATATCGGCCACCTGGGGCCAATGGACGCGATATCCAAGCGTTATAAATATTTATTGTCAATGGTCGATGGATTTTCGAAGTTCGTGTGTTTGTTTCCAACGAAGACTACAGGGCACGAGGAGGGAATACAGAAGTTGAGCGAGTGGGCCAATACATTTGGATTTCCAAGGCGACTAGTACGCGATCGATGTAGAGCATTTACTGCAAAAGGTCTGGTTGATTTCCTTAACGAACACAAAGTTGAGCAAATTTGGACAACAACAGGAGTGGCCAGAGGCAAAGGTTAAATTTAGCGCGCCAATCCCTCAATCTTATTAGTTATTGCAAAGCTATCAGCAGATGAGCCTACGAAGACATAGCCATTTGAAATTTTATTTGGCACGTATATATTTAGTAAACCTGGGAGTCGTCTACTGGAAATAATCGAAGAAGAGTTCGTATCTCGGTACAACGAAGATCGTCAGAGGTTGCGTGTTGCACGCCGCCACATAATGCAAGCGTAGCACATACAAAAACGTAATTTCGATAAGGAACGTTCAAAAGAGCATGGCTACAAGTTGGATGATCTCGTTGTATTAAAGAGAAAACAACTTGTGGCTGGTCGCAAGTTGGCAAGCCAATTTTTAGGTCCATAAGAAATAACGAATGTAAAAGGCAATGTCAGCTATGATGTCAAGAAAGCAGCTCAGGTCGAAAAATTACCAGCATCTGTCATCCCTTACACTTCACCTGCTTTGCGTATACATACACACGAACATAAAGATGCCTAGGTATGTAAGTTTTCTCTTCCCTCCAAAAAATTTGAGTCTTATATGAGGCCTATTTCATATGATCATAAGGCTTATAATTTAATGCCTGAATTCTGTAAGGAATGTCAGTTGTATGAAGCTTTCCTTATATTACGCCTTATTTTGCTGTGTTAATGTCATCAGTTCATAAGGAATGCTCTCTCTCTCTGAGAGGAATCCTTATTCATAAGCCTTATAAGCAGAGTAAAATAAGGCTTACATCATTCCTTATAAAAAGGATTTATATGGAGATTAACTGCCTTATAATAAGCCTTATAAGCCTAGTGAAATAAGGCTTACTCTATTCCTTATGATAAGGTGCTGTTTGGAGTAAAATTTTATTTTGATAAGGCTTATAAATCATAAAAAATCAGATATATATTTATATGAGGCTATAATAAGGCGATTTATAGGATATTATCCACGGAATATAATATCGAGAAATTTTAACATCTTCGTTGGATACAATCTGTGGAAACCTTGAATTTTGTAATTTTATAATTCGTTCTCGTGTTATAAACAATTTATTATATCCAAATAATTAAATGTCAAAACTCGCCAATTCATACCCCTCAAAGGTTAGTTAAACATAGTTAATATTTAATAAGCATTACGTTCATACTACCTGGAAACTTTTTAAACCCTCTGTTACAAAATTGCTCGACTATAGATAAGTATTTCGTTTAAATCAATATAAGGCAATTCCATTTTATTAATTAATTAATGTGTACAATGTACATATAAGTATGTAAGGTTTTTACAAATGCATAAGTGCACAAGACTAAAATAAATTCCGACTTCAATAAACAAAACATTTTTAAAACTATTTGTACATTAGGGTGTATAAGCCTCTTAAGTGAGGAAGATATTTAAATTCATTTGTATTATGTTATTTTAAAAAATAAAATAAATAAAATAGGTCTGTCGTTTCATATCGACAAAGGACGGTTTCTTCATTTATCATTTATCATTTAATTTGATATTTCCAAGCTGTCATTAAGTTTCCGCTTTTCATTGTGCCGCTTTTGGTCCATTCTATTTTTTCCTCTGCCAATTGCAATCTTAAAGTCGGATTCATAATCTTCAAAGGTGGTGTACATATGTTCAAGGGCACCTGTTGGAAAAGGTTATCTTTTATTATTTTGTGAGCTGTGCAATTTCGAATAAGCTTACCGTATAATGTTTTGGAGAATAAATTATAATTTGCCAATGCAATTAGATTTTTACGACCGTTCCAATTTACTAGTTTTAAAAATTCGTCCGACATTAGGTTTGATAAGTGTTTTGAAACCCTTCCTGGTATAGACGTTTTTAGGAATACTTTCTATAAAGAAAAATAAATAGTTTATACAAAAATTCACATATATATATTGTCGACGAAAATTCTCAATTCATTTTCAAATTTTTTAGTTTTTTCTCTTAAACTTTTATATTTCTTGCAGTTTTGTAGGACATTATATTAAAGTATAAAATGGTGTTTATCTTAAGTTCTTCACACATTTCATATAAAGAATAACGCTCATAAATTTGAAAAATAATTTTGTGTTGCGGACTAAAGATAAACACTTTATTATGTATGTATATTGAAATTAAATATACATTAGGGTGGTTAAGAAAAATGTCGTCCAGGTCTTATCCTCAAAAAAGTTAGTAATTGATGAAAAAATAAGCCTGCAAAAAATTTGCGCTGAAACTTTTTTCGCCATTTCCCATATATTTTGTATGGAAAAAATGGGACTTTTTTCAAAATGAAAGTGTCCGAAAAGGGATTTGATGATGAGCTTGGAAACTCTGAAACATGTAATCCTATCCATCGCTGTGATTTAACAATGTAATTTTGCTCCAATTATCAATTTTTCCCAAAAACTGACAATTAAAATTCATTACGAATTATTGTTTCTCTGATCTCAAGCTTGCAAAACTTACAAATATGTAAAAAACAAGAAAGATCGCAAAAACCAACAACAAAATATTAAGAACCGTAGCACGGGTTTACGTACATAAATATGTACAAACAAAAAAGTCCAGCACACGCATTCGTTCGTATGACCGAAGGTCTAACAACAATGTGTGCTCACTGTTGGCAAGAACAAACAAACAAAAGGGAATTAATTGAAGTGGAGATAAGTGCATTGTGACGTCACAGGGCATCATAGCTTAGATGTTAGAATTTTCTAACAGCGGCTTTGGTGCAGACACTGGTTCGCATCCCAGTGTCCGAAAAGGGATCTGATGATGAGCTTGGAAACTCTGAAACATGTAATCCTATCCATCGCTGTGATTTAACAATGTAATTTTTCTCCAATTATCAATTTTTGCCAAAAACTGACAATTAAAATTCATTACGAATTATTGTTTCTCTGATCTCAAGCTTGCAAAACTTACAAATATGTAAAAAACAAGAAAGATCGCAAAAACCAACAACAAAAGAATTTTCTCATCATTTTAAAAATTTTTCCAAAAACCTTTACATATTCTTCACCTATAAGTTTTTGCAAAGGCTTATCTATTTTCTCATCAATTACTAACTTTTAAGGGGTTAGACAAATTTTTTTTTTTATTTTAATTCACCCTAGTATACATACTATAAAAAATCTTTACTTACAATATCTCTTTCGAAATTTTTTTCTTGGATTTTTCCTTCTATATCATTTAAATCGTTTATGGACTGCAAAGGGAGATTGTACGAAGTAGCGGTTTGAAAAAGCTTGCCATATATCGCATTTATTTTAACATTTTGCTGGGTTATAATTTGTGCTTGCTGATCAATTACAGTTTTTAACAATCCTACAATCGTTTTCAGCTCTAAAATAAAATATTTATATGAACAAATATGTATTAATAAAAACAAAAACTTAAATTGGCTTCTTTATTATTTACCTTTTAATTCGGATAGCATTCTGTCATCTGACGAGAAACTAGTGTCAGTTGAAGCCAGAAAAATAGGTGGTGAATTGTTTATTAGGTCGATACGTTGATTTAAATGGAATGGTTCTTTGTCAGCTGAAATAAATTTTTTTACAAATATATGCAGATTAATAATTTATTATTATTTTCTCAAATATGTTTGTATAAGAAATCTTACCAATCTGTCCAGCCATAGTGTTGAGTTTGGTATTGACGCATAAAAGTATGAATGTGCAAAATAATCTTCAGTTTGTGATTTGGTGAATAATGGGTATCAAAACGTATGTGCTGTCTGAGGTAATTATTGGAAAATATTTTTGTATATTTTTATCTATTGAAGCCACTTCTTCTTCTTCAGAAAGCTCCTTAGCTTGCATTATGCCAAGTTGTAATGAATCAATGTGGTATGAAAAAAAAGACGAAATGTCTAAGAAACGTTTGAATACCATGTAGTGCTTTCCATTCTTTATACCAAGAGCAATTATTTTACATGGATAACCATTTACGCCGCAAATATTATTTGGAGATTTTTTCGAAAAAAATAATTCATTGAACTTAAGTGATATTAAATCTTTATCTATCAAACAATTTGTCTCTTGAAACTTTTTTTTGATTGGAATATCATTCAATTTATTATTTAGCTGCATTAAAATATTTTGCGGTTTCTTAATTTTCTTTATTAAAATTTGCAGATGATTTTCAAAATTATAGCTATCTACTAGCCCGATTTCTTTGATTAAGTCTGCTAAATGTAAAAGTCCGTGAGCTTTATAAAAAATGCTATCTTGACCGTAAAATTTGCCAAAGTCCGTGACAAATAATTGCAACATACTCTTTACTACATCGACATTAGCATCAAATATTTTCTAAGGCTTATTAGCTTGGTAGACAGCTCAGTTCTTGTTTGCTGAGAAACATTGAAACCTGGTTCTAATTGACCACGTGCAAATTTCGTCATCATTTTTTTGCCTACCCCAAGATCAATGAGATGTAATAGATCTAATGGAAATTGTGTGACACAGTTTATTCCAATAGACTCCAATACATTTGGTTTGAACCTATATTCCACTTTGTGGTGATTTACATCGCTTCGGGATTTGAAAGGTGCCATGACAAAATCCCAAGTAAAAAAATTGGGATTATGACACTGCAGGGGGTGTGTCATAATCCCAATTTTTTTACTTGGGATTTTGCCACTTGGGATTTTGTCATGGCACCGTGGGAAACAGTTGTAGTGACAAATGCCCGCGCTGGAGCATCGCACACGAATGCTCTTATACCAAGTTTAGTAGTCAAATTTCCAATTCGTAAACCATTGGCATCTAATTCTTTAAATTCTTTCACAAATTCAGCAAGGTAATCATCAGGACTTAAAGGTTTCTTTGGCCCGACAAAGCAACCTATTACAAAGGGCCTGAGATCGCACCCAATATCGGCCACATGGAAGTATTTGAACTTTTCCAGAGTGGAAGTCCATCTATGCTTATGTCTATCTGCCCTAGATTTTCACAATTTATGTTAAGATCACTGTATTTATTAATCATTTTAGATATACCAAAGTGCATATAGCTGGTTCTACCTCAGATATTCTATTTTTTTCTATATTGCCCAATCCCATTAGCGTTTGCATAGATAGGGGGACGACTAGTCCATAATTTTTTAGAATTAATAGCAATTTTGACATTGGAATGTGAGATATGTTTTCTTCAAAAGCCCATACAGCTATCTTCTCTTTTATTGGAATAGTTCGTTCAGAGGAAGCACTTCCATTATTATCAACTATCTCCCCCAAATTCTCCGCGCGTTGTCAATGAAATAGTAAGAATTCAAGCGCACAAAGTCAATTTCTTGGTCGCCCATGCTAACAGGTTGTGCACTCCTTGTTAGGCGCTTGAAATGTCTTTTCGAGTACCCTAATGGAAACTAAAAACTATTAACAAATAAAAGTATGTAAACAAATTCCACAGAAATGGCCAAAATTTGCCACCATCAACGCAATGCACGAATTTCTAAAAACACGACTAGACTACAACGAATTGAGAGTGAATTGACTTCAATAGATATTTTTCACAGTCTTTTACTTATTAAAATCACCTTTTTTTGCACAATTATTTAATATTATAATTATTTTGTTCACTTTTTCACAATTCTGCACAATTTACTGCGAAATCGAACTATGACGGCGCGTCGGTATAGTGCTGCCACCTTGACCCTTTTAACAATGTTTTTATTAGGTCGTTTTTTTTTTTTGGTATCTGCGCCGTGTTCCAATTACCAGTGATCCAGATACCTATAAAATGTTTACCATATAAATGCAACAACAATGTGATCCGGATTACATGCAAACAGTTTATCCGTATCTGTATCACTGTTAATTGGAATACGGCATTGTTGCGGTTACATGCAAGCATTTTATGCGTATCTGGATCATTGTTACATAATTGGTACAACCAAATGTTCTGCACACTTTATTTGTAATTTCAAAATTGTGTATTATTATTATATAATTATGTTTGGAAATTTTCTATTTTTTCTTTTATTATTTTTTTACAAGCAAAAATCTGTTATTTAAAAGAAGCCAAATTTGGTGCAGTGTAAATGTATTATAACACTAAATACTTGCTTTTCGTCGTATGTACTTATTTGCTTCAGTACTGCAAAAAACAAGATGGGTACTCTGTTTGGTCCTTTTGCTGAAATACACAGGTCAAACATTTTCTTGGGTGTGGCAGCCGTGCATTACACGCGGTTGCCATGGAAATCATCTGTCAACTCTCTGAGAGATACTCTTATTCCTAAGGCTGATATACCATATAAAATAAGGAATAAATAGCCCATTATTCTAAGGTTGTCAAAAAACGACGTAAGCAGCGGCGCTGGCGTATTCCTTATTTCAGAAAACTCCTTATACTACTTTTTGAGGGTTGTTATGGTTTTGGTTACATATTTGTGTGTGTGAGATAACGAGTTTAGTTAGCAGAACAATAGCAAAGGAAATGCCATTAATTTGCCTGCATGTACACACGTTCAAATAATTACATGTGTACATTAACATATAAATATGTTAGTTATAATTTTTAGTGCAAATATGAAAATTATAATCAATTTTAAATTAAGTTTAGAAGTCTAAATTTAAATTCAATTGACTCGTGAATAACAATTTCCTGAAGATACCAAATACATATGTATAGAGGTGAGTGACATACATATGTACATATAATTTATAAATACATACCTATCGTTAGTTTGAATCACACAAAATTTTAAGGTATCATATGCCATGTTTATATGAACCTGGAACCGACATATTTCAAAAGTCATCTCTTACGAGGCATTTGGAAATCACTTTGAAGAAGTTTGGAGTCGGATTGGAAATTGCATATAAACATGGTAATATATCCTGGGTTTCGTACTAATACTTCAAAATAATAAAGTAAGAATGCATTTTAGTATATCGTATCGCAAAATTACTTGTATCTAGCTATCAATACGACATTCGAAATATTTGTAGCGGCGTTCTTAGGAAATGCGTGATGAATGAGAGCCGATATGGCGAATGATATTATTAATTTTTTTTTTGCCAATATGGCAACACCATTTTTTTCGTTTCTCATTTGAAATTATTTCATAAACCTTATGTGTAATTCCAATGTTGCGGTTTATAAAGAAAAAAACTATGTTATTGTGGATATCTGGTAACCCTAAAAACTATTTTTTTTCTAAACCGAGCTTGAGAAGAACAAAACAGAAGTTAAACGAAGTTTGTGGGTAGAGTCGTTTGGGAGGAGTTCGCTTACGGTCACTTTTTATACCTTTCACGAACATGAAATGGTATTATAACTTTGGTCCGATGTTTGTAAGTATGAGAAGAAGAAGAGATAGACCCACCATTAAGTATACCGAAATGGTCAGGGCGACGAGCTGAGTTGATTTAGCCATGTCCGTCTGTCCGTCTGTCCGTCCGTCTGTCTGTTTGAACGCAAACTAGTCCCTCAATTTTAGAGATATCTCGATGAAATTTGGTATGGAGCCGTCATTTTGTATTATATTAATCATTTGTCGGAACCAGTAAGATCGGACCAATACAACGCATAGCTCCCATACAATCGATTGTTCCGATAAATGGGTTTTGGCCTATAACTCTTGCAATCAAAAGGCTAGGAGAGCGAAATTTTGCAGGTTTAGTACATATTATATTTGTAACCTGCGTAGTGAAAATCACCCAGATCGGACCAACAAAACATATAGCTCCCATATAATCGATAGTTTCGATAAATATGTTTTGGGCTATAACTTTTGCAGTTAAGAAGCTAGGAGCGTAAAATTTTGTAAAGTTGGTACTTATTATAAATGTGATGTGTGTAATGAAAATCATACAGATCAGAGTAACATAACATATAGCATCCATATAACCGATTGCTCCGATAAATTTGGTTTGGCCATGTAGGACACTTAAAAAAGATATCCGTATTCATGAAAGGTATAAAGCCTTCGGCACAGCCTTCCTTACTTGTTTGGATTTATTTTTATATATAAGATATGTATATGACCGATTCTCTGGGAAAGTAAACCAAGTACAGTAGTCGCTCACAAATTAGAACTCTCAGTAATTAGAATTTCCAGAAATTAGAATCAACTTTTTGAATACATTACACGCTCTGAAATTAGAATCGAAAATTCTAATTTGCGAGCGTATTTTGTTTTTTGTTGCAAAAGGAGATAAAAAGGGGAATCCCCAATTTATTCATGTTACCCTCGGTAGTCGGTGGATTTTCGTCGCTATCTGTACAGTTTTTGTCAGTTTTTGTTTGATACGCGTGCACGTGTTTCGGCATTGTTTGCTTGATATTTGACGATGATGTGCCACTAGCACAGCTACTGCAAAATGATCAATATATTTACTGTAATTGGAGTTTTTGTTTTTTGGACCTTTTTTTGACTTAGCGCATAAATACATATATGTATATTGGATTGTTACCTTATGTTTTCTCGTTTTTATGAATAAAATTGCATAATACAAAATTTCATTGTAGTTTTTCAATGCAAATTGACTTAAATTTTAAGGTTTTATTGAAATAAAAAAAACGTCCAGGAATTAGAATTTTTCAGAAATTAGAATCACCCTAAAAACAAAGTGATTCTAATTTGTGAGCGTCTACTGTATTTTTTTTTGGCGGGGTTCATGACATATTATAGTTATTAATTAAACTTTTCGCTCTTTTTATAAAAAATTGTGAACAAAAAAAAATTTGGTCGGAAGGAGTTCAGCAAACAAAAAGGTAAATATAACGTGTTTTTGCGACTAAATTTGGCCATTCAAGTTTTATCTATTAGAAACTATTAATATTAATATCATAGCACGTGAAGTTTTTAAAAAAGTTATGTTCCAACTAGCAGTTATGTGAAAAATAAACGTGCCGCAAAAATCGTATGTAACGTTAGCAGTGCAAAACTAAAAAAGTTTTTTAAAACATGTTAAAATACGTTTTAATTTAATATGTTTATATATTTTCTTAATACTATACGTATATCTCACGTTCCAATTAAAAAAAGTTAAATTTCCAAAGATTTGAAGACGTTGTTGGCTTAAATGACATGTAACGTTAGCAGTGATTTCTTTATAAAACAAGCGGCATTAATGAAAAAAGGTGCAGTGAAATAAAGCCCAAGGAAAAAACGCCCATGGGCTTTATTTCCTTTTTAAAAAAGGTGTTATCACCTTTTGCTGATGGGTGTTATTTCCCTTTTCGAAGAGAAATAAAGCCCCCGGACGTTAAAAACTAATTAAAAAATTTTTTAAGCGCGGCCAAAGGCCGCCAATGGGGAAAGGTGTTCTGCACATAAATACTATAGATTACGCCCCGAATTGGGGATCTGACCTGGGTCAATTTCCGGTTTTTCACGGATAACCTTTTAATAATCAACAGTTCGTGTTGCTCGCGTGAAATCCTCTGGGCGTTATTTATCTTTTAAAAAAGAAAAAAAGAGACATGGGCACGAAAATGGAGCTGCTAGCGACGATGACAGGAGTGAACGCCACACGGCCTACAAATCTGTGCAGTCGTTAGGAAAGGCTTAAAAGCCCTTCATGTTCGCCAAAGAAAAAAACAGAAGTTATTTCGAGAATAATTTTAAGTTTAGAAAACCCGGAAAAAAAATAAATTGTCGGGTCAACTGATTCCTCCAAAAAAGACCTATTCTCCAAACGCACCTTTTATTTGATAACCATATTGTACCAACACATTTAAGATCGCCCTTGGGCCACATATTGGTCGATAACTCCAAAACTATTTGAGCTATCCAAATAAGAGATATGTATCTTAAATCTTAAAGTAGGCATCTAGTAGTCCATTCAATTCCATCATTCCAATTTTTAGTGACCCGCGCACAAACATAAGGACAGTCAGACCGACAGAAGTTTTGAAAACTGTTCAATTGGCCACCACTGGCTCCTTTTTTTTATTTTCTGTATATCGGCAATCTACAGAGATCAACGGTTACAATTTTATTATATGTACAGATACTTAGTTTTCGCACGTGTAGCGTTAGCAGTGCTTTGTGTAACGTTGGCAGTGCCGTATTTTATGTTAAGGTAAATGTCCATAATTTCGTGGTACTAAGGAATTTTCTAACTTTCTACCTCTCTTGCGTAAAAACGGATAAAGGAAAACTAAAAAAGTAAATTTTTCCCATTGAGTTGATCTATTAAGATAGCTTTCCATTTAATTTCAAACAAAACTAACAAATGTTTTATTTTATATAAATAAAAATGTGTGAGTACCTCAAATGTCCCTAATTTCGTGGCAAAAATTTTCTGATGTACCAAACTTCGTGGTAAAGTGTCCCTAATTTCGTGGTATTTGGTTAAACTCTAATTTTATGGAAAATGAAAGTTATTTTAAACGCAAATTCCTAAAATTTATTTATTAAAATTTATGTTCAAAAATTTTAAATTTTAAATAATTTTTTTATTGTTATTGTATTTATGAAAAGAAAGCGTTTTAAGACCAAGTAAGTATTAATTTGTTTAGTACTTAGTAATCAATTGATTAGACGGATTTTTTAATTGTTAATGATTACTTCAATTGGTTTTTGAGAAAAGGCAATTAGTAATTGATTGCGATTGAAAAAATCAAAAAAAAACCAATAAAAAAAAATTTATTTAACTGATGTAATTTGTTACTTTTCTCAAAATTTCTTTTATTTATTATTACTAAAAATGTTTTTTTTTAATTTTTGTCTTTTTTTGGTCTTTTAAGTTTTTTTTATTTTTAAACAAAATAAATAATTAAAAAAAATAGTTTTAAAACAAAAATAAACAATAAAAAAAATTAGTTCAATTGATGTAGCTTATTATTTTTTATTATTTCAAAAAATGTTTTTCTTTTAAATTTTTTTGGTATATTTTTAATTTATTTGTATTTTTTTAATTCTTGGATTTTTTTTAAATTTAATTTGGTTTTTTATTCTTTTTTTTAATTTTTTGGTTTCTTGTTAACAATGTATCTAAATGCGCAGTATACCACGAAATTAGGGGCATGCGATAAAATTGATGTAGGTAATTTCGTGGTATCGCTTTAAGCGGTAATATGAGTTTTATATTTAAATTTTTTTGTTTATTATCGCTATTCATTCATAACAAAAGCAAAAAAGTATAAATCTTGGCATATTTTTTTAAATTAAATGAAAAATTATTGAATAAACAAAAGTTCTATAATGCCATTATTTCGTTAAAACACAAGCACAAGCAGAACTTTTCGATTAAAATATTAACGAATGGGTTAATAAAAGTGTACCACGAAATTACGTCAAAATCTTCCTCAGGGGTTTATTTAATAATTAAAATACTTAAAATAATAGGGTATCTTATGAAATGTGAAAGAAAATAAGGAAAACAGAAAATATTATATTCCCATCACAAAAAACATGTGTTCCTAATTTCGTGGTATTTAAATATTAAATGAAATGTAAATGAAAAGTTATTGAAATTAGTTTTACAGTATTAAAAACTTTTAAGAAATGTTAAATAAAACCAAAAAAATTATCGTCAAAAAAAAAATTTAAAGATACAATTTTTACAGGCTTAACAAATTCTACTGGTCTCCTTAACAGTTTCCTTAAAAGGCCTCCCTACAAAAGGCTCATTTTCTGCGCTTCCAACTTTATAATGATTGTTGTTGTCATAGGTTCAATTTTAAAAAATTTGTAAAATATCCATTATTACACCCGAAAAGTTAATCTTTATTATAAAATTTTCAGTTTTAAAAAAAACTCGCCAAATTTCTTGTTTGAAAGAAAAAATCGAAATACCACGAAATAACGTACTACCACGAAATTATGGACATTTACCTTATATTACGCTTAAAAATCCTAAAGATTTTGGCAAAGCGGTATACCATGACCTTGTGGCATCCTTGCTATATAACATGAAGAAAAATTGGGATGATTGTCTCAGCAAGTTCGCAGAAATTAAACCAAACATGATCTGTATCTTGATCTCACTTTCAAATGATGTAACGTTAGCAGTTCGTTTCACGCGCTTATAACTTTTACGGTATGGTAGCATTCAAACTAATTTTACTCTTAAAAGGAAGGTATAGGACTACCTGATAGCATAAGTAGCAAAACCTTGGACGTTTCTAACATTTTTGTTATTACTTCGTATAAACTAAGTAAAAACTCCATGCGAATGTAACGTTAGCAGCCGGAAAATTGGTCATATGATATATACGTCACTCATATATATGTCACTCACCTCTATATGTATTTGGTATCTTCAGAAAGGCGTTATTCACGAGTCAATTAAACTTGAAATTAGAAGTCACTTATTTTAAAATTGGTTAAAATTTTCATATTTGCACTGCAAATTATAACTAACATATTTATATGACTCCGTGGTGCAACTTTTATAAAGCCACAAAATCAATACCTTAGTATGCGACTTTTTTCTAAATCGTCGTTGAAACTAACATATTTATATGACTCCGTGGTGTAACTTTTATAAAGCCACAAAATCAATAGCTTAGTATGCGACTTTTTTCTAAATCGTCGTTGAAACGGCCCTAGAGCACGCTTTACCCTTATCCTATTCACTCCAAACTTCACACAATGCTGGCAATAAAAAGCAAAATGCAATATTTTCTGCTATGTAAAAAGTTTGCGGCAGATTGGGGTAAATTTATATAATTTTTCAAAAATGTGCCAAAAACATGATTTTGTTATTTCGGCCAACTTTGAAAATCTGTATAAAATAATTCCGACATACTACAATTTTTTCTTATCTTAGATAATGTTTCCTAAACCTTGGTTTATATATGAGCTGATATTCAAATCTTATAAGAGCACCCAGAGCACAGGGGGCTTGTATGTATGTATGTATGTTTATTCGTTATTTTCTTAATTCATATAAATGTACAATAAAGCAAATACATAATCTTAAAATAATAAATTCAGTAAGAAAATAGTTAATGACATAATATGCTACAATAAAGAGCAGTGGAAATGTCATTTTATAATTGTTACAAAAATGCGGGGGGCATAAGTAACATACAAATACAAAATGTAATTGCAAATAACATGAGTAAGTTAAAAATTATTAAATTAAATATAGTATAAAAATTGTTCAAATTATACTAATTTTGGGGTCTAAAAACATTTTTTTTCAGAAACGGGAGATGAGGGAAATTTTTGGACCACGGATTCGTGTTCTTCTTAAAAAAAATCATAAGGAGTATTTTTGTTTTTTTTTTTTTGGATTACAAAAACAGGGTGCTGTAACTAGTGCCCTAAAAACGAATAATTAATTTTATTTAATAGCAGTTTTGCAATTTTTTTTTAAAAGTGTAACTTTTGTCAATTTATGTGAGTAATAGAAACCACCTACACGAACAAACATACAGAAGCTATTTTTGAAAAGATTTTTTGGTCAAATGTATATTTTTGAAGCTCCTGAAGGGTTAAAGTGGGATATTTCGCGAAAACGAGCAGTCCCGATTTTACTGAAAACGTAGTTCGACATTTAGGATGGTCCCAGACAAGACCTCATTCACAGTTTTTGTGCCCATTTTTCTTGAACCTATTCTTGCCAGCAGAGCGGTGTGCACAGATTATTTTTATACACTAGCAGACCCGGCAGACGTTGTTCTGCCTGACCAGTGACTTCCCTAGAAATACATTTTCAACTATTTTTCTATTAATTTTTAACATTCCATTTATTGCAGTGCTTTAGTATATGCAATGTTTCCGGTTTTAACGTATTTGGTATAAACAAATAAATTTGTTGGATGTCCAACTCAAAAAACGAATCTTTTGAACTCAATGGCTATGACACAAACCATTATGCGCTGCTGAGCAGATGTGTAGTTAGTATTTATTTAATTATATCCTATATCTACCACTTAACGCCACTATTATGATTTTATGGAAATCCTATAATACTCTGGATATGTATAAACGGCAATAACAAACAAAAAAATTAAGTGCTTTGATTAAGATTTAAGAACGTTAAAATGTCACTAAAGCAAATACATTCAGGGATATAACGAATTGAAATATTACTTAGCTGTGGTCTTAGAACTGACCACTTTTCCAAAAAATTTACAAATGTATGTATGTCGTACCCCACGAAGATTTTCACGTATTGGAAAAGTTTAAAACAGATCAACCATAAACTTTGGACATTATGGAAGTACAAACAAAGTACTGGATACAAAAAATGTGGGCGTGGCACCGCCCACTTTTCCAAAATTACATAAATCTTGAAAATCCGGAAATATTTCCCAAAATTTTCCCTCACACGAACCTTCTCTTATGCTATGTTTCCACCAAACCAAACACCGTGTTTAAAAGGGTTTGGGTTATGTAGAAATGTCAAGTTTTCCACTGATAGTTTGCCGGAAAATGGGTTTACACCCACTAAACAATTTATTATGATCGTCGTTCCGATTTAGTGGGTGTAAACCCATTTTCCGGTAAACTCTCAGTAGAAAAACTTGACATTTCTACATAACCCAAACCCTTTTAAACACGGTGTTTGGTTTGGTGGAAACACCGCGTTACCAATTACGAAGAACTGAAAAAAAACTTGAGTCAAATCTGTCCAGCCGTTCTCATTTTTTTCCTATCATTTTTGAATTGATTAATATGAAATAAGAAATTAATAATATAATTATGTGATAATACTTACATGTACATATGTATATATTTTAATTAAATATTTTTGAACAATGAAGCAATTGTATAAAATACGAATAACGGGGTTTCACAAAATGCGTTCACTACAAAATATGTACATATGTATATGGATTTGATTTTTACTTATCCCTCAGCAACACGAAAACGTACATATGTACATATGAATGTTAATTTTGTTTTTATTTAAAGCGTCATACATACATACATATGTATGTATGTACGAAGCGAAGTACCGCTACCGAGCGCTCGCTTAACTTAAATCGATTCATTTGGTTGACAGCGAACAAACACACAAACAGCTTTTTTTAGAAAAGGTGCTCCTATTGTTTAAATAATTTTGGTTAAATAATATATGAATCAACTATTTTTTTTTGATGCAGAACGAAAGTAAATATTTCAAAGTTTAACTTCAAGTAAGTTTCATTCTAATCGGTGGATCCGTTTATGATTTGTGGCTGTGTAAACAAAAAAATTTATGGTTTTTTACCGATTTCCACTCCCCCTTGAGATATAAGGTATCCTATCTTTCAAGTTGGATCAAACTGTAGATGCTGTGCAAATTTCATTAAAATCGGTTGAGTAGTTTAGGAGCTCACCCTGATTGAACATGTGACACGTGATTTTTATATATTAAGAAGATAAATGAGCCAAACAGAGGGGGTAGAGTGAAAGAAAAATTAAACTTGAAAAATAAAGGCCACCCTAGCGTACATATGTACATATGGGCAGCATTTTTAAGTCTGGATTTTCTTTTCTTGTTGAAATAAACATGCGGTGCGAGAATTTAATGTAGCAGTAAATTTGCGCAAAAATCCTAAAATAATGCAGAATACATTTGGAATTGCCCCAAAATAGTCTTAAAATGGTAGAAAAGTAAACCCGAAAAAGTCTCATAAATATTATTCCCAAAAACAATCCCGAAATGATTCCAAAAAAAGTCCCGAAAAAGTGCCAAAATTAATTAGGCTGATTCCCACGACAGCCGGTTCTACGTACTGGAATGACTCGGGGTTTCCCCGACCAAGGGCTGTTATTTCGCTACCCCCCTGCCTAAACCGTCAGTTATCCTCCCCCCAATAATGCCATCCTCCGAGCAACTCTTTGCAGCGGGACTGCTCAAGACTCACTTGCTCCGAGCTGGTATTGAATCCAACCCGGGACCAATAGAATGGATCTGCTGTATATGCTGGAAGAAAATTTATGTGAAACGCTCGCATTCAGTACAATGCTCCATTTTTAATAGATGGTTGCACCTAACAAGTTGCTCCGGACTAAATCCCTCTACACATAGGCCCGCTAGTTTTTATAGAACTTTTGTGGCCCCTTGCTGTTCACGTCCTACGACGTCCCGTGGCCGTCGTCGATCAAGTATCGCTCCGCCACATATTGCTGACTCTGTCACCTCAGTTTCCACGACTAGCATTACAAATGCACATCAGCAAGTAGACTTTCCTAGCGGTCGCTCACGCCCCCAGGCGTCAACATCTCACACAGCAGCTCACAGCTACTAACTACGTAGCACTTCCCAAGTGGATTTTAGCAATGCTGAACGTCCGCTATCTCCCGCCCCCTCAGTCAGCCCCTCTTCTTCCAGCATTAGCACGAGTATAAGTCACAACCATCAGCTCCTGGTCCCTTATACTACGTGCACTGTTTGTCGGTTAAGATTATACACGCCTTTGGCATCGGTCAAGTGCAATAACTGCCTTGGCCTGTGTCACCTGCTTATATGCTCTAGACTCGCAAACAGGAACTTATGGACTGATACGTACATTGCGCCATGCTGTCGAGTTACGCAACGTTCAACGTCATCTGATTCGCCTCTACCTTCTGGTAACGCGATTCCTTCGACTTCAAGAATGCGTCGTAGTGCGCGACCCAGCCTACTACCACCTAGGCATGCGCATCAGTCCCTGACCCCCTGCAATTTAATTGCAACGGCCTAGCCGGTAAAATAGTTGAGATTACAAACCTCATGAAGCGACACAACATCAAGATCGCAGCGATTCAGGAGACAAAGCTCGGTGGATGGTCGACTCTTCAGACCTGCAACGGGTACAATGTACACCGTTGCGACCGTGCGAGAGGGCTTGGGGGTGGTCTTGCATTCATCACGTATCAAAGTGTGCAGTATCGTCTATTTGAGCCTGACATCGACCCGAGGGACACCAAATTAGAACGTCAAGGTATGGTTGTCCGGTAAGGCGATGTCGACTTGGAAATCATAAACGTATATATACTTCCTGTCACCTGCTGTCCCAGGGATTATCACCCCGACATTCGTGCGTTACTCAGGGGTGAGAACAGCGTTATCCTTGGTGACTTCAACGCACACCACGACCTATGGCACTCCAGCTTACAGGCCGATGGTAGGGGGCAGGAGCTGGCTGATCAAATAGACGATTCGACGTTCTGCACGGTTAATGGGGATGCCCCCACTAGAGTGGCGGTAAACTGCTCTAGCTCGCCGGATATCACCATAGTCAGCGCAGGTCTTATAAACTGCGTTGACTGGCGACCGATGCTGACGCTTGCTTCGGACCACCTACCTATTGTGTTCTCTATCGATCGCCCCACCGACTTTGTCACTTCTGACAATCGTACCTTGGTTAACTTTAACAAAGCCGACTGGTAGAGTTTCTTAACATCTACAGAGAGCGCCTTCGCTGCTCTCCCCACCCCGACTGACGTACGAGAAAGGGAAAAGGCGTTTCAGCCTTCCATCAACACATTCCGTCAGGTAGAATAAAGGAAGTACGTCCATTCTTCCCCGCAGAGGCAGCGGCCCTGGCAAATGAACGTGACCATATTAGACGCCTGGACCCTACGGATCCTCAAATAAGCGATCTTAATGCGGAAATCAGACGCTTAGTAGATCAACACAAACGCGCTAAGTGGGAAGAGCACCTAAGGTCTTGCAACCTCTCGGCTGGGGTTGGCAAATTTTGGTCGACGGTGAAATCTTTGTCCAACCTGGCTAAACCCAACGACAAAATATCCATCGCCTTCGGCGATAAGGTTCAGTCGAAACCTAAACGATGCGCGAGCGCTTTGTGCCGACAGTTTGTAATGCATCCTCCGTTGGACAAAGAGATTCGCCGAGCCACAAGGGAAGCGCATAAACCCAAAAACAGCGATGCGCCCATTGCCATCTCCACAACCGAAGTACATGAGGCAATTCGGAGATCTAAGAACACCAAGTATATAGGCCCCGATGGCATCTCCATGCTGATGCTAAAACACCTCGGCGACGAAGGCATAAGATATCTAACACACATTTTCAACCTTTCCCTGTCCACCTTTGTCATTCCTGAAAGATGGAGACAGACAAAGGTGGTCCCACTACTAAAGCCTGGCAAGCCAGCTGCCGTAGGGGAGTCATATCGTCCGATATCACTTCTCTCGCCAGTAGTGAAAGTGTTGGAATCTATCTTATTACCATATTTCACCGCTAACTTGCGACTCGCCGTAGGGTGACCAGGTTCAAGAAAAGTCTTAAACAACTATCGTGATATGGCAAAACTCTCGGCTATTCACAAATTATTTGAAGCTATTGTTACTAATTGCCTAACCTTTTCAATCTCAACATTAATTGCGAACTCCCAGTATGGATTTTGCAAGGGTAAATCAACAACAACCAACTTACTTGAATTCACAACCCACGTCTCGAATCTATTTAGAGATAATCTCAACACCGACGTCATTTACACAGATTTTAGTAAAGCATTTGACAAAGTTTGTCACTCTCTACTAATTCACAAGCTCGATCTGGTTGGTTTCCAACCGGGCCTCATCCGTTGGATCTCCTCCTATCTCTCTGAAAGAACTCAAAGAGTAATTCCTAAAGATTCCGTTTCTAACTTTATCGATGTATCCTCTGGTGTTCCTCAGGGCAGCCATCTTGGCCCGGTTCTGTTTTTGATTTTCATAAATGATATCTGTACAACAATAAAGTATTCTAATATCTTGATGTATGCTGACGATGTAAAACTATTTAAGTCATATGAGTCCGCGGAAGATCGGTCTTTGCTTCAAATGGATTTAGAGTACTTAGTTACGTGGTGCAATGTAAACTATATGTCGCTAAACTTAAAGAAATGTAAATTTATGTGTTTTTCACGTAGAGGTATACAGCCAGCTTCTTATGCAATTAATAACCACAGCATTGAAAATGTTAATGTTTTTGTTGACTTAGGCGTAACGATGAACTGCAAACTTAGCTTCAGTCCGCATATTGAGGCAATAGTCAATAAGGTGTTTTAGCTTTTGTGAAAAGGTGGTCAAAAGAATTTAGTGACCCTTATGTTACTAAAACTCTTTTTACTACCTTGGTTAGACCGATATTGGGGTATGGATCGATTGTGTGGAGTCCGCGTTATCAAGTTAATATAGACAAGCTAGAATCAATTCAAAAACCGTTCCTACTTTTGGCCTTGAGAAACCTACAATGGGATTCAATGTACAGTCTTCCACCTTATACTAGTCGGTTAAATATCGATCTCCTAACTCTTTCGAGTCGTAGGGAAATACTTGGTGTAATTTTTATGGTAAAATTAATAAACGGACACATTTCAAGTCCATTTATTTTAAATGAAGTTAAATTTAATATTCCCTCCTGAGCTTCAAGACATTTTAAACAAATTTTTTTGAAGCAATGTAGAACCAATTTTCAATTGCACGAACCTTTTCAGTGTTTATGTGAAAAATATAACTCTCACTCTTGTAATTTTGATACTTCGGACTCGCTTTTTATAATAAAAAAATCTGTTCTTTCCTCTCTCAACTAATTATTTTGTTTATGTTTATGTATTTTTTTCTGTTATGTATGCACCTTATTCAGCTGATGAAATTTTTCTGTAGCTGAACAGTTTGAGGTCTGGACGCTTAACAAACCTCCGCCTTTCAAACACTCGTGTAGGTTGGGCGGGATGGTGGGTAATCCGAAGGGTTTATTATTATTATTATACGAACAATGGGGATTATTTCATGCGTTCGTATTGGCGAAGAGGAATGTAAATTTGCTTTTTTAAGTACTTACTTGAATAATTATAAACGAAGCCTGGTAATAACGCACCATATGCTCATCTACAGACAACTACCGGCTTGACCTTGAAATGCTGCTCTGTGTTTTCGTTGTTGTTAAAGTGCAATAACCTTTTTATTTCAAGATACCTATTTCACGGCAATGTCATCGCCTAAGGACCAGTACATTCTTTCACTGGGTAATTTGTGGTATTAAGATACCGAGAAATTTGTGAAAACAATCCCATAGAAATATGAAAATTGTGAAAACTGGTTTTACGTACATACCTCACAGTTTTTTCAACTATGTGTTGCACTAGCGAATCGTCCGAAAACATTTCGAAAATCTTGTTTGTGCTAAAAATACTGTCATTTTTGCTTTGTTACTACATTTTACAAAGTTCGGACAATGTAAAGATTTCGTGTAGTTCGCATCGACATGAAGCCAACGAGGTAAATCATTTTTGGATGCAGAATTTCCTTCTGCAAGTTTTTGGGTCCCCTAAGTGACCCATGTTCCAAAATGGAAACATTGTAAATCCTTTCTTTTCTGGTAAATCTAAACAAGTTTTTTTCCCAACAAACTGGTTACTTTATATGCTAGGCGAAGCAAAAACTAGCACAAAATAGGAGAAAGATTTTAAAATGTTTGAGGTTCGATTAGGAAATGATAAAAAATTAAAATTATACAAATAAACTGATTTCACGTTTAGTGTTGTAGTTATTTTGTACTTGTTATCATGTGTTTGATATACATATTTCTGCCTTTCGATAATATTGACCTGATTAAACAAAGTCCCAAATAGGATCTGAAGAAGTAGTGGCTTGTTGAAAACAGAATAGATAGAAGACTCATATATACATACATACATAAATTACACTATTAACATTGGTGAACAGAACAGTGGTAAAAACTATTACTCAAAATCAGCTAGGATGAAGCTATGTATTTGGTTTTTTGTTCTTTTTCATACGGTAACCAAAAATAAAGTTATGAACAGATATGTATATGCCTTCGCCTATGGACCCTAACTCCAGATTTTTTCCCCTTTACGCATTTTAGAAGGAAGGCTGCCATGGCGTCCATTCAACTTAGAAAGTTAAATTAGTACTAGTATATCCCGTGGTCGAAAATCGACCACCTTAAATTAGTATAACTTATTAAATCCTATGTTCACCACCAGAGCTGGGTAGTAATGATTACTTTAGGAATTAAATTACCCTCAATTCCCCATTACATGTAATTGGGAAAAGTAATCAATTACTTTGCTCCACAGAAAAGGAATTGATTACATTTCAATTACTCAAAAAAAATTACCGAAAGTAATGGTCTTTTTTTGAGGCTCAATTACAAGGAATTGATTACAAGGAATTGAAAAAAATTACTTTGTGGAATTGTAATTTCAAATGTAATGGGCTTTGAAAGGAATTGAAAATGTAATTGAAAAATTTTCAATTACATTACAGGGAATCGAAAAAAAAAAATTACAAATTACCCATTCCTCAAAGGAATTGAAAAAAGTAATTGAAAATGTAAGGTAAGTAAGGTTCAGGCACGTATAAAATTTGTTTGCGACTAAAAGAGTGGCTATGTGTGGCCAAGTTTAGGATAGGTTTTGAGAGAGCGTACATGTGATGTCCCACATTTCCACTCGCAGACAGTTATGCTATGAATGTGTGATATTGCTTCTGGTTCACACACCTCATGGTTTCCGGAAAACGTGTCCTAATGCCTTCTGGAAAGCCTCCTAGCACCAATCTACAGCCGGGGCCGTCGAGAGGGAAAGGGTGGTGGGGAAGGGGGCTATCTCCCGGGCCCATATTTGTACATGCTTGTTTTACTATTGGAATGTACAAAATAGAAATCGTGGTTACAAACTTTTGCACAAATTGCATCCAAAAATAACATATTTATCAAGCACTACCCCGAAATATTGCACATCATCAAAATAATTTACCTGTATACGCAGGGATAACGGACTATTGACATATTTCCAATGTTTTGGAGAATATGGGAATGTACAGAGCTAGGACATCACGCACGGCGTTGCCATGGCTGACCAAATTCCTTAGAATTTATACCAGTTTTCAGATTGCTACAACTAGTTGGTTTGACTGCTATTATCAGGCGGAGGATGACCATATATACCATATATGTATAGCTAAAAGCAATGCCTGATGAGATTATGGCCCCGAAAAGTCCACCCACTTTGATCGTAATACGTTTTATATACAAATTTCCCCTTTAGTATTTCAATTACTTTGGCGATTCCTTTGAGGAATTGTAATTGGAAATTCTAAATTACATTTTCCATTCCTTGTAATGTAATTGAAAATTTTTCAATTACATTTTCAATTCCTTTCAAAGCCCATTACTTTTGAAATTACAATTCCTCAAAGTAATTTTTTTAAATTCCTTGTAATCAATTCCTTGTAATTGAGCCTCAAAAAAAGGCCATTACTTTCGGTAATTTTTTTTGAGGAATTGAAATGTAATCAATTCCTTTTCTGTGGAGCAAAGTAATTGATTACATTTTTCAATTACTGAGGAATGTAATTGTAATTGTAATGTAATTGATTTTACCCAGCTCTGTTCACCACTACCATCAGCGACATCTACACCCCAGTAGATAAAGTCTCTGATTCACAATGGCGTTGCAATACAAATTGATTTTTTTGTGCATTCCAATGGTTTATTTAAACAAATTAATTTTTATAAAATACGCTTTAACAAAAGCACTGCTGTAATTAATATATAGTTTCGCATGTAAAGGTAACCCACACCTTTAAAACGATACCTTACTTATTAATATTGGTTCGAAATGAGAGCAGAAAATTAGGAGCAAGCACAAAAAGACCTTACAGAAATAATATATATGATAAGAAAAAAAAAATATTATGACAAATTCAATTTAGTAAAAAAAGAAACAATTGAACACGCGCTTGGCGAGCAAAAATAAAAGCCCGAGTTGTCCGATTATTTTTTTCCGGATAAGAATAAAAGTCCAGAAATAACTTTTTTCTTCGGACTTTTATTTTAAAAGGAATAAAAGTCCCTGTCCCTGATAAAAACAAAAAATTTTAAATTACATGAATAGCAGAGACTATGAATAATATAGTTCTACTAAAAAATAAAACGATCTATTTAAAAATTGAATTCAATATTTCATTATTATATGTATATCAAATAACGCCCTTATTGAAACAAACTCGGAGATAGGGCATTTAAAAAAAAAAAATGTTGAAATAGGGTAATCTTCCAAACAGCAGTCAACATGTTTTTTGGCAGGATTGGTGAAAATTATCGTAAGGGATGGCAACTCTAGGTCAAAATTAAATTGGACAGACGCGCCGACGCAAATGTATAAAATAATAATTTTTGTTGGTCCTAGTTTTGGATAATTAACTTTTTATTTTGCGGAGGCCTTGCGTGCGCTCCGATGGTTGGATTACAAATCTACTTCTTAACCTATTGTTAGTAGTATTAATAGCTTAACTCTAGTCCACGTATCGTACCACATTGATACAACTGTTGCTGTTGTTGTTGCGTGAATCATTGTTGTTGCAGGTGGCGGAATAGCTTATTTATTTACTTAAGACTGCAATGATTTATCTCGGCTTCCAGCTCGAAGTAGCTGCCCACCAAGAGAAGCCCATCTTGTGTTGCAAAGCGATCACCATTTGTTTATTTTAAAATTGTTATTTTTAATGCAGCTGCAACAAATTACGGCGCGAAATTAAGGTTAATCAATAGAAGCTCATTTCAAGGGCAATGTCAGCCTTGCGATTCGAAGTGATCAGTGTTTACTTTAGACAAATGCCATAATGTAAACAGTTGAGGAAAGCAACTGGAAAATATTAATTGCCCTCAATATTGTCAGCATTTGAAGATGCTATTTACTTAGAAGTATTTTGTTGACAATATCTCGGGTTAACTCCTCCCTTTCTTAGTGAGGTTCGTCCCCGAGCCTTTCTTTAATTTTCTCCACTACACCATCAACAGCTTTTTCTAGTGAACGCTTCTTGTGTTTATTGAAAACAAGGCGCATCACAATAAATACTATGATAGTTGTGAGCACAACAATGAAAATTATAGATTTTATATCAACCTCTTTTTGTAATGTTTTAATTTGGTTGATATTTTCTACATTCATATTATGGAGATAATTCAGACTAAATGTTTCTCGATGTCCTATTAAATTTATCTCTTGAGTCATGGGTGTTTCTGGAGAACGTTTTAGAGCAGTTTTCTTATTTCGAAATGAGGTCTCATTTATTGTTATCTGTGTTTCAAAAGTTATCAAATAAGTACCTCCAACCAATTTTCGGTCACCATTTTCGCCCTTTATTTCGACTGTATCATTGTTAATTATAATTATTCCGTCATCAATTTCGTTTATGCCTCTGTTATGATTTGGTATGGTTGAGCAATTAGCCCGTAAACCCGAAATTAACTGTTGTCCGCAGGTAGTTATGTTCAATATCTTGCAAAATGTAGCAAATGTAGATTTCTCGCATTGCACAGCATGGACCTTTTTCCCGCACTCTGCCACGGTGTTCATATCTTCAAAATTTATTACACGTTCTTGATGTGGTACAGCGAATAAGGTTAGCTTCTTACATATAATGTTAGGTATTGGATATTTTATTATAAAATATAAAATATTAATATTTTGAAAAACTTTTATTTTCGACATCCCTAGCACGTCTATTGTAGTCACATTGGTTGATTGTTCGTTTATTATTTTTGTTACATCGGAGTTATCTAATATTACTGGACTAACCAAATTAAGTTTAGCCAAAGTTAAAGAAGTTATGACATTTTGTAATTCTATAATAATTATTCTGTTTCTGGCCAAAATTATTTCAAATACATTTTCTGTGGTTACTAAGGATTTTTCTTGAGAAGAAATGATTTTGTTTAATGTTTGAGTTATTTCCAAAATTTTTTGTTGAATATTGGTATTTATCCTATACTGTCTATTATTTGAATCAACGAGTACATCCTGTCTCATCTGTAGTCTTTGAAAATCATCAAAATCTGGGGTACCTGCTACTACTTTTAATGCGGTACCTAAAAAGTTTAAACTTCGTGCGTGTCGATGGTGGAGATCAACAGTTCGAAGCAGCGTTTCAATGTGGCTTACGTCTGCATCTAAAAGTCTTCTCATTTGAGAACCAAATTTTTTAGAAAGTTCTTTAGTCTCATCATTCATTATGGAGTAAAGGCTCAGGTTAGTAAAATGTGTTAAGTAACCATAATGTTCCCATATTATTGCCTCTCCATCTGAAATTGGTATGTAATTAGAGTTAGTATAGTCTATCAGCTTCTCTGCTAGGGTCGTCGTTGTTAGAAATGCCAATATTGTTAACCTGCAAAGAGAGAGGGCGTTGAATAGCCTGTCTACTCTGTTGTTCCTTAAAAACTATTTGGACAAACATTCAAGGTGGCTTAAGGTTGTCCTTGTGGACCCTCCTCCCCTCTATAAGAACGGTGGTGCCTAGGTCTTTTTCGACCTTTTTTTTACACATATAATTCAGAAAGTTTGTTTCCTAATCGTCTATTAACCTTCACTAAGACCGTGTCACCAACGTTATATGATTTACACTGGCGGTTTTTATTGTGATATTCGAGATTGGAAGCCTGAGTTTTCTCGATACTATTTCGGACTGATTCTGTGACTCCACCTGAATGGTCATAAAGAATATCTATTGGTTTTTTATTTGTTACTGAATGAATGGACTTGTTGTATTCTATAGTAGCAAACAGAATTAGATCTACAGTCTCACTTAGATTTTTCTCCAACTTCAAACACCTTGCTATTTCGGCTAGTGTGCTATGAAAGCGTTCAACCTGACCGTTAGAGGTACTATGTAGCGGAGGAGCGTTGATTATCTGCACATCATTATAGTCTATCAACATTGATTTAACTGTGTGAGAGTTAAGCGATTTTTCGTTATCGCAGTACACTGTTTTTACATTAGGAAAAATGTTTAGAAGCTGCAATATTGATGGTTTTACATCTACTATGGTTCTAGATGCAATTTTTTGCACAACAGCAAATTTAGAAAATTTATCAATGCATGTTAGGAAATACTTTTGGTCTGTTGAAAAAATATCAATATGTAAAATCTCTCCCGCAAAAGATGGGATCGGTGTTGCAGCAACAATATGTTTCTTTGGATGTCGTTCATATTTTGATTTTGAACATATCCGACAGTTTGATGCAACTTCTCTTGCTTTTTTATCCATTTTTGGGAAAAAATAATCTGCCAATATTTGCTTAACATTTTCTTGAGCAGCTCTGTGGGCTCTATTATGTTCTGCAATTGTTATCTCCTGCTGATCGTTTGGATTGAATATATCTGTAACCATTTTTTCAGTATGGCGAAATTTAACATTGGGGTAGAGTTCAACTAAGCGATGTTGAATCATTGCCAGAACATGTAGGCTACAATGTATCGCATTCACCACCTCGTCATTAATAACTTCTTGTAATATCTTAAAAAGTGATTCCATATCATGGAACGAAATGATGTGTCTAGTTTTTGAATGGAATACTATAAAAGTTTGCTTTGAAGTACTCGTCCCTTCTCGGATAATAATTTGATTTCTAAAACAATTAACTGGTTTATCCACTGTTTCAATAGTATAAGTTAATGACCCTTCGCTATGGATGGTGGCACAATTGGAGCTTACCTCCATATCGTCTTGAATCATGGCTATATGCTGTCTTGACAACGCGTCAGCCACATAATTTTCTTTTCCTGGTTTGTAATAAATTTTTGCATTATAACTCTCTATTAAGGATTTCCAACGTTTAATCTTTGCGTTCGGATTTTTGTCAGAAACAGCATAAGATAATGGCTGATGATCAGTAAAAATGTTTATCTGACTTACGCCATAAAGATAATTTCTCAAAGAATTTAAAGCCCAGACAACAGCCAATAATTCTCTTTCGTTGGTTGCAAGATGCTCCTCTCTATCTCTTAGTGTTCTTGAGATCATGGCTATTGGTTTTTTTGATTGTGAGAGCACCGCACCCAATCCCTTTGATGATGCATCTGTCGTTAAATCAAAAGGTTTTGTAAAATCTGGATACATTAACGTAACATCTTCTGATGCCAGGATTTCCTTCAATGTTGTGAATGCCTGTATGGCTTCGGGGTTCAATTGTATTAGTTTCTTTTTTGATTGAGTCGCACTTATTTTGCCATTTTCTCCCTTTAGCATATCGGTTAGTGGCTTTGCTATGCTAGCAAAATCCTTAATAAAACATCTGTAGTAGCTGGCTAGACCTAGGAATGACCGAAGTCCTCGAAGTGTAGTTGGCTGTTCGTAATTCTTTAAAGAACTTACTTTCTCAGGACTTGTCTTCACACCATTTCGTGATACTACGAATCCTAAAAACTCCACTTCGGTTTTAAAAAATTTTGATTTTTCTGACGATACTCTCATATTTGCATCGTAAAGGTTTCGTAAAACCCATTCTATGTCTCTGACATGGTCTTCTGCATTTTTTGAAAAAATTATTACGTCATCAACGTAAACATGACATGTCTTGCCAATTTGTTCTCTAAGCACATCGTCGATTGCTCTTTGAAATATACTGGGGGCATTTTTTAAGCCGAATGGTAAACGACAGAATTCATATTTACCATTATTAACAGAGAAGGCTGTCTTCTCTCTATCCCTTTCCATCAACTCAATCTGATGAAAACCGGACTTAAGGTCAATAGTAGAGAAATATTGTGCACCTTTTAAATTTGAAAGTATAATCATTGCATTTGGCATAGGGTATTTATCTTCGATAGTGACTTCATTCAGTTTCCTAAAATCAATCACTAACCTTTTTTTCTTGTTACCTAATTCATCTGTTCCCTTTTTATCAACAACCCAAATAGGATTATTGTAAGGGGATCTTGATGGCCGTATAACGCCATTAGAAAGAAGGTCAGCAATTTCATTGTTGACAAAATTAGTTACACCCATAGGGTATGGGTATAATTTTGAGTAAATTGGTTCATTTGTTTTTGTCCGAATTGTCGCGACAATATTTGTGTTAAAAGGTAGTGACTCGTTAGGGTCAGCAAAAGCCTTTTTATTTTTTTCTATCATTTTGTAGAAATTATTACATATTTCGGAAGGAATTTCCTCGCTTCCTATATTTATAAAATTTACATTTTCGCATCTGTAAAATAGCAAGTCTTCGTTTCCAAAGTCATGCCTAATTTTACCATTCTTCAAATCTATCTGAGCATTGATCTGGTTTAGTAAATCAAGACCAATAATTCCATCAAATATTTCAATACCGGGAAGCATATAAAAATTTGTGTTCACTCCAAATAAATGAACTTTACATTTTTCAGTCACCACACTATTTCCGTGTACGGACTGTACCAAAAATGTTTTTGACACTGGGACGATATTCCTCAGTTCAGGAAAAGGTTTTATATAGTTCTTCGATGCACCGGTATCAATTAAAAGTTTAATTTTTCTATTATTCCCTACTTGTCGTTCGATCCACGGAAGCAGGGATCTTCCTCTAAAAAATTAAGTTGCTCATCTTCGAGTTCTTCTAACTCGTTTCCAGATTTTTCGTTGTAATCTTCATCAATTAACTCTTCTTGTTGAAGTTTATTAATTCTTTGAAATTTTTGGCCTGTTGCCCTGTCCGATTCTGCCGGACGTTTTTGAGGTGAAGGATTATTATTGTATCCTTGATTAAATTTTTGCGGTTGCGGACGCCAATTTTGATTTTGACGTTGACGTGATACCGAAGGGTCTACTTCCATAGGAGTAGGTTGATCATTTTTAGAATTCTCATTCTTTTTGAAAATTCTTTGCTCAAAATGTGGATTTCTTTGTGGGTTCCTAACTTTTTGATCATTATTGTTAAAATTCATCTTTTTAATTTTATTTTGATCCTCGCCATTTAAGGCGAAATTTGTTGCGAAGGCGTATCTTTCTCGATTTGACTCAATTTCCTGAGCCAAAGCTAAGGCACTGGGTAAGTCCTGAGGGCGTGATGCAAATAATATATCACACAACGGCCTTCTCAGTCCAGAAATAAAGACACGTAGAGCATCTGCTCTATATTTTGCACAAATAGTTTCTGCCATTGGATTGGCATGTGTCATTATAGTTTTGTTTGTCAACAAGGTCAATTTCTTTTCAACTTCATCGAAATAGTCAAGAACAGTAGAGCTACCTTGACGCAACGTGGAGAGCTCTTGTTCTATTAAGTAAACGGGACGTTTGTCAGCGTAGGTAAAATCAAGGCGAGCCATAATGGCATCAAAGTTCAAAACAGTATTGAATGAAGCGAGAACAGCATCAGCTGCTCCTTTTATTTTATTTCTTATAATTCCTACAGCTTGATAGTGTCTTGAGCTACCTTGGTAGTTTCTAAAAACTTCATAAGCCGTATGAGCGGCCTGTCGCCAGGACACGTAGGTGCCGACTTTTCCTTCAAATTCTGGAAGGGATTTCACTAAATCTAAGGGTTCCTCACATTTTGTATTTGGAACTATTTTAACCGGATCATAAACAACCGGTGTTGACGTTGATGAAACAGTGGCTAATTGTTTCGTTAGCTCTGCTAACTTTTGATCAAAGGTTTCCCTTTGCTGTTCAAGTGCTGAAGCTACAGCAGCTTTAACAATAGCTGTTATTTGATCTGCATTCATTTTGCCAATAGCTAATTTTTTGAATTGATTTTCCAAATCAAAAATATCAATATTCATATATTTTATCAGGGTTTTTTTTTTTTTTTTGAAAAACTATTCACACTATCATTTCCTCTCAAAAAGTTTCTTTGAACCACTATTCTCTTACTATGGTTTCACAAACACCTTTATTTTATTTCATTTCACAATACTACAATTTCTTTTGTTTTTTGGCCATTTTTTTGTTTGTATCAAAAATTTTATATTACCACAATTTTTCGTTTAAACACTTATTAATCGAAAACAAAATATTAGAAATAATAGCCTTGCTCAAATACCAATTTAATTCTTGAATTTAATTTTTTCTTGTTTTGTAAAAATATTAAATTCTTTAATCAAAAATACTTTTTACTTTTTTTTATTCAATGAGCAAAACTCGTATTTCATTCACTTCTTTTTAAATTCTTAATTATATTTTTCTAAACCACTCTACTTACAAATTCATTATAATATAAGTATTAAAGAGTTTTCTTTGAAATGTTGTTTCTTTCCTGCGTTGGAGTTTTCCTTCCGCTGGTATTTTATATGAGGGTTTTTTGTGTTGGGCGCCAAATAATAATTTTTGTTGGTCCTAGTTTTGGATAATTAACTTTTTATTTTGCGGAGGCCTTGCGTGCGCTCCGATGGTTGGATTACAAATCTACTTCTTAACCTATTGTTAGTAGTATTAATAGCTTAACTCTAGTCCACGTATCGTACCACATTGATACAACTGTTGCTGTTGTTGTTGCGTGAATCATTGTTGTTGCAGGTGGCGGAATAGCTTATTTATTTACTTAAGACTGCAATGATTTATCTCGGCTTCCAGCTCGAAGTAGCTGCCCACCAAGAGAAGCCCATCTTGTGTTGCAAAGCGATCACCATTTGTTTATTTTAAAATTGTTATTTTTAATGCAGCTGCAACAAATTACGGCGCGAAATTAAGGTTAATCAATAGAAGCTCATTTCAAGGGCAATGTCAGCCTTGCGATTCGAAGTGATCAGTGTTTACTTTAGACAAATGCCATAATGTAAACAGTTGAGGAAAGCAACTGGAAAATATTAATTGCCCTCAATATTGTCAGCATTTGAAGATGCTATTTACTTAGAAGTATTTTGTTGACAATATCTCGGGTTAACTTATACATTACTCAATTTGTTAATGAGTAAGAGATGGAGTGCAAATGAAATATGAGTGGAACAAACCGACGCCACTACTTTAGCTCAATATGTTTAATAAGTGAGAGAATGAAAATATTTTACCGTTAGGATTTTGATGGTCCTTAATTTGTTAATGTGAGAGCAAATGAAATACGAACCGACGCTCAATGTGAGAATGAAAACATTTTTCCGTTAGGACTTTGCCACATATACATTTTTTCTTATTCAAAATGAATTTGGCGTTTATTTCGAAGTTCTCAATATGAGCATTAGGCCGGTTTCCATTTTGGAAAAAATGTTATGTTCGATGTTGGGCTCGAACCATGAAACGCACGCGTCCCACCCGAGACCATTACACATGCGCTATTGGTACACATGAATATGGCATGTCAAATGCTATACCTAAGCGCTAAAGGTTCAGCAAATGAAGGGCTCGGAACCAAAAGGATCTAAGTGACTCCGAAATTGATTTGAGATATTCAAGTTTAAAGTTTACTGCCTTTGGAAAACTCTATATAAAATATGGGTAGGGCGTTTATTGTATGACTCGGATCTCTTTGCCAACATTAAACACCATATTTAACTATACAAATATGGGTATAACTAAATTTAAAAAAAAAATGTCACTTAGATCCTTTTGGTTCTGAGCCCTTCAAATATTTCCACCGGTAAGAATATACATACATACATAGCCATATAGATTGAAACGAATTAAAGTTCATTTTGAGATTCCGTTAACTTCTTAACATTAGCCGGTTTCAAAATAGTGTTTTTTTTTGTTTTTTGTGATACAGACTGTTTTCTCAATTTTCCTTTAGTTGTGGATTTTTTGAAGTCCGTATAGCGGAAGAATATTACAACTTACACATATGATGGTTTTCTGGTTTTTTTCGTCAAATTCAACTAGGAAATATTGAAAACACGTATCTTAACTGGCCCAATTATCCTAAATATGTAAGATTCCGGTTATATGTCTACTCTTTTACAAATTAAAATTTTTAGGAAGAAAATAGTTGATGTCTATAGGAAAATTAACGCAATTTCAAACTATTTCGTGAATATAAAATTGAAGAAGCTACAAATTGTGTTTTTACTTTTTGCATATTAAATATGATATATTTCTTAGAAAATATAAATTGATAAATTAGAATAATTTTTTAGATTTTTTCAAAAAATTCGGGTTTTTCACTCCAAGATATGTAGATGTCATAAACACAATAAAATATTGGGCTACAAATATAATAAATTAAAAAAAAAAAATGATAAAAAGTTTTTTATATATTTAGTATATTTTAAGGCAAATTCAATTTAGTAAAAAAAAAAAAACCTAGCCTGCCCTGAACACGTGCTTGAACTTACGAACGCACGCATCATAGCGGGCACGCTCACCACCTTCGCCCCTGCTGTATGTACTATAACACAGTCAGATACTGTAGTTAACAGCTTTCGGTTTTGGTGAAAACTTTGATGAATTATTACAAATTAATGAAGCATTTTTTGTTAAATATAATATGCCTATGCAAAGCTCCTGACCCATGAAAACATATCAAAATATATAATAATTGGTATTATGAATTTTTGTATGAGATACACTCTGGCAATTGATTGTATGGAAAAAATGTTAGCCTTTTAATATATAGATGCTTGTTACTAACTAAACAATTACTTTTATAGGTATGTATGTAAGTAGGTGCACTGAAGTTTATTCTACGAATTCTAAGATATTGTGTCTTAAAAAAGCCAAAAAAGCGTAATATTCTTCTCGAGTGTTTTATAACTGTGTGCAATTAGATGAGCAATGAAAGAAAGTTAAGTACTTAGTTAAGTTGCTAATCGTTTAAATGAATTAAAAGGTATTTGCAATAAAAGCATATATATAATACTTCTATTTTGCTAGTATCGTATCTTCCCAATATGCTGAAAGCGTGCCAATCATTATTACACGAGATACTTCTAATGCAATGTATGCGCATGCGCGGGTTTTATTAGTGTTAGTGCATTGAAGCAGCGCGGCGAAAAAAAACTTATGGAATAGGTAGACAGTGGTCACTGACTTCTTTACACAAATTGTACTTTATAATAGCATCTGAAACCACAGTTGAGTAAATTAAAAATGAAAAGGCCAATATATTGAATATAAAGCGTAATGTATTTATTATTTGAGCTTATAGGGTTTCTATGGCTACGTGATCGTCCATAATATGGTTAGAAAATGCATTATTTAAATTTTGAAAAATTGTGAGAGCGAAGATGACTTTTGTACATTACATTAGTGCAAGTAATAATAAGAAAAAGCAAATAAATTCAATCTTTGAAATATCCACATATCATTCATCGACCCCCTTTTATTCAAAAAAATTGACGACGCCAACGAGATTTTGTCTTCTTCTCTCATTGTATGTCTGTACTGTAATGTTTGACACGCTGCGCAGTTCTTTACTAGCAATATAGAAGTATTATATATATGAATAAAAGGGAAAAGTATGCGGTTCCAATCCATCAAAGCACTCACTAAATAATTTAAATGAAATGTCTTATTACCCATGAATTTGGTGGATATCGAGGAAATGGAGCAATATCTTTTGTTGCTACATTGCTAGGCAACTCAAGTCTTCCACCCAATTTTCGGAGCTTTCTTCTTCTCGCCACCCGAGATTTCGATCTTAGCATCAACGCTGCTTGCATCTTGTGTATTTAGCGTTATTGGAGTTGTGTTAAAGAATTTTTGATTTATTTCGCAAAGATTTTTTATATGTATGTCAGTTAAATTATTATTTTTAGTAATTGGTTGAGTTTAATATGTTACTTCCATAAAGGTACTATCTTCTTCATTAGACGAAAGTAGCTTGATATCTACTACATGCATAGGTATGTTGCTAAATAGACCATTTCCATATTTCGGATAGTTGTCATGTACGTAATAGTGTTATCAGCTACATCATTTTTGCTTTGGATAAATTGCTGATTTCGGTTATTTCGATACGGCATTTGTGGTTGTGATTAGTTTGTTTTGTATGAACCACATAAAAATGTAGGTACTTTTGAGAAAGTTTAGTTTCGATATTTATCTTTTAAATCTGCTGAGTTATTGCATTATTTTATTCTATATTATAGAATCTATAAGTATATTTTTTTTGTTATTAATTCTTTTACCTTATCACAAATTAACTGTTTCTTTATGGTGGCCCAAGTCCACTTTGGGGGAAAAAAGAAGTCATGAAACTTTAATTAAGCTAAATAGTTTCTCTTTTCAAATTCGTAACTAAATACGTCGTGATAATCAAAGAAACTTGGCTATGTTCTGTTATTGAAACAACTGTCTTTTTTTGACAAATGATTAGGCTAAGTCATATGAAACCTTTCCCAAAAAAGGGGCGCAAGTCCAATTTTTGGCTACTTGTTATAGGCCATTTAACACTAAAAGATTGGAATTTAGTTCTAGAAACTTGAGTAAATCGCATGGTAAAATTATATTCTCAAGAGAAAATCAAAAACCAAAAGGCTCTCAACGGGTGCCCCCCATAAATTCAGAAAGCAAAAATTCAGAAATACTGTTTTTCAGAAACATTTATTCAGAAAACACTTTTCAGAAACAAAAAGTCAGAATGAAAAAGTCGGAAAAAACTTTTCAGAAACAAAAAGTCAGAATGAAAAATTCAGAATACTTTTTTCAGAAACAACAAATCAGAACGAAAAATTCAGAAATCACTTAACAGAAAAATGAATGAAAAATTCACAAAATCTTTATGCTCCTCCGTAACAATAATCTGGAGGGGGAAATCCGATATTTTTAGAATTTTGAGAGATATTTGCAGTTAAAGTTCACAATTTTTCTGTCATTTTCATGTGGTTGTTGTAATCACATTACCCTGTGAGAAAAGAGTGGCACGCGGAAGGACGCTATGGCACACATCCGGAGTTGGAATGACGTAGCCCAGGGTTATTTTTTGAAGCGCGGCCGAAGGCCGCCTATGCGGAAAGGTGTTCTGCACATAAAAAACGTGGATCGGGCCCCGAATTGGGGATCTGCGCCAAATTTAATGTTTTTTCTGCCGTCTGGTTACTTTCTGAAATTTTACTTTCTGAATTTTTACTTCTGAATTTTTACTTCTGAATTTTTACTTCTGAATTTTGACTTCTGAATTTTTGTTGTCTGAATTTATGACGGGAGCCCTCTCAACGATTTTTAAAATTAACCAGAATGGTAAAACTGTCTTGAAAAATAAGGACTTGTGCCACATTCAAAAAAACTTTTCGATGGTTATTTTTTTAAACGTTTTTGATATAATGTTAATTTAATTTTTATTCGTAGGTATTGTTATGCAAATAGGCTTAAGCGAGGTTTTATTAAACGTATATGAGGAAGATTATCTATATGTTGAAGTAATCGACGGTATTGCAAAGTAAAAAGAAAAAATATTAGGTGTGTCAGAAAGTTAGTTCAAGTTAGTTGGTTTTTGAAACAGATAGGCATATCATAGTCGTTGTCTTGAATCTCTACTAATCTGAAAAAAAACGTTTAAGTTTTAGTCAATCATAAACTACTATATGGGATTTACCTTAACTAAGGAGGAAAGGGCTATTACTTGCCTTTCCACGTGCAAAAAACAGTCAGTATTTGAATTGATATATATATATATATACTATCAGACCCGGCAGACGTTGTTCTGCCTGACCAGTGACTTCCCTAGAAATACATTTGCAACTATTTTTCTATTAATTTTTAACATTCCATTTATTGCAGTGCTTTAGTATATGCAATGTTTCCGGTTTTAACGTATTTGGTATAAACAAATAAATTTGTTGGATGTCCAACTCAAAAAACGAATCTTTTGAACTCAATGGCTATGACACAAACCATTATGCGCTGCTGAGCAGATGTGTAGTTAGTATTTATTTAATTATATCCTATATCTACCACTTAACGCCACTATTATGATTTTATGGAAATCCTATAATACTCTAGATGTGTATAAACGGCAATAACAAACAAAAAAATTAAGTGCTTTGATTAAGATTTAAGAACATTAAAATGTCACTGAAGCAAATACATTCAGGGATATAACGAATTGAAATATTACTTAGCTGTGGTCTTAGAACTGACCACTTTTCCAAAAAATTTACAAATGTATGTATGTCGTACCCCACGAAGATTTTCACGTATTGGAAAAGTTTAAAACAGATCAACCATAAACTTTGGACATTATGGAAGTACAAACAAAGTACTGAATACAAAAAATGTGGGCGTGGCACCGCCCACTTTTCCAAAATTACATAAATCTTGAAAAGAAGAACTGAAAAAAAACTTGAGTCAAATCTGTCCAGCCGTTCTCATTTTTTTCTTATCATTTTTGAATTGATTAATATGAAATAAGAAATTAATAATATAATTATGTGATAATACTTACATGTACATATGTATATATTTTAATTAAATATTTTTGAACCATGAAGCAATTGTATAAAATACGAATAACGGGGTTTCACAAAATGCGTTCACTACAAAATATGTACATATATGGATTTGATTTTTACTTATCCCTCAGCAACACGAAAACGTACATATCTTCTTAATATATAAAAATCACGTGTCACATGTTCAATCAGGGTGAGCTCCTAAACTACTCAACCGATTTTAATTGCTGAGGGATAAGTAAAAATCAAATCCATATATGTACATATTTTGTAGTGAACGCATTTTGTGAAACCCCGTTATTCGTATTTTATACAATTGCTTCATTGTTCAAAAATATTTAATTAAAATATGTATATACATACATGTGAGTATTATCACATAATTATATTATTAATTTCTTATTTAATTAAAATATGTATATACATACATGTGAGTATTATCACATAATTATATTATTAATTTCTTATTTCATATTAATCAATTCAAAAATGATAGGAAAAAAATGAGAACGGCTGGACAGATTTGACTCAAGTTTTTTTTCAGTTCTTCGTAATTGGTGACGCGGTGTTTCCACCAAACCAAACACCGTGTTTAAAAGAGTTTGGGTTATGTAGAAATGTCGAGTTTTTCTACTGAGAGTTTACCGGAAAATGGGTTTACACCCACTAAATCGGAACGACGATCATAATAAATTGTTTAGTGGGTGTAAACCCATTTTCCGGCAAACTCTCAGTGGGAAAACTTGACATTTCTACATAACCCAAACCCTTTTAAACACGGTGTTTGGTTTGGTGGAAACATAGCATAAGAGAAGGTTTGTGTGAGGGAAAATTTTGGGAAAAATTTCCGGATTTTCAAGATTTATGTAAGTTTAGAAAAGTGGGCGGTGCCACGCCCACATTTTTTGTATTCAGTACTTTGTTTGTACTTCCATAATGTCCAAAGTTTATGGTTGATCTGTTTTAAACTTTTCCAACACGTGAAAATCTTCGTGGGGTACGACATACATACATTTGTAAATTTTTTGGAAAAGGGGGCAGTTCTAAGACCACAAGCTAAGTAATATTTCAATTCGTTATATCCCTGAATGTATTTTCTTTAGTGACATTTTAACGTTCTTAAATCTTAATCAAAGCACTTAATTTTTTTTGTTTGTTATTGCCGTTTATACATATCCAGAGTATTATAGGATTTCCATAAAATCATAATAGTGGCGTTAAGTGGTAGATATAGGATATAATTAAATAAATACTAACTACACATCTGCTCAGCAGCGCATAATGGTTTGTGTCATAGCCATTGAGTTCAAAAGATTCGTTTTTTGAGTTGGACATCCAACAAATTTATTTGTTTATACCAAATACGTTAAAACCGGAAACATTGCATATACTAAAGCACTGCAATAAATGGAATGTTAAAAATTAATAGAAAAATAGTTGCAAATGTATTTCTAGGGAAGTCACTGGTCAGGCAGAACAACGTCTGCCGGGTCTGCTAGTGTACATATGAATGTTAATTTTGTTTTTATTTAAAGCGTCATACATACATACATATGTATGTATGTACGAAGCGAAGTACCGCTACCGAGCGCTCGCTTAACTTAAATCGATTCATTTGGTTGACAGCGAACTAACACACAAACAGCTTTTTTTTAGAAAAGGTGCTCCTATTGTTTAAACAATTTTGGTTAAATAATATATGAATCAACTATTTTTTTTGATGCAGAACGAAAGTAAATATTTCAAAGTTTAACTTCAAGTAAGTTTCATTCTAATCTGTGGATCCGTTTATGATTTGTGTCTGTGTAAACGAAAAAACTTATGGTTTTTTACCGATTTCCACTCCCCCTTGAGATATAAGGTATCCTATCTTTCAAGTTGGATCAAACTGTAGATGCTGTGCAAATTTCATTAAAATCGGTTGAGTAGTTTAGGAGCTCACCCTGATTGAACATGTGACACGTGATTTTTATATATTAAGATATGTATATATTTATATACATACTTTGAAAGATATTTTATGATTTCTATATTTTTTTCGTCGATTGTAGGCAGTAGGGTAGCCAGGATTTGGAGAAGGGGCGGTTTGAGAAAAAATGTTCATCGATAACTGAAATTTGAGACGTACAAATGCTGGAGCTACGACTCTGCTAATTCATTCATATGTATGTATGTGCATATTAGAGGTATACCGAAAAACGCCTCCGCTGATGATTTTCGTTATGTTCCATTTTAGTGGTGTTAGCAGTTGTCTCCTCTAAAGGAAACAAATACCGTCTGAGCAGAAATTTAAAATCTTCACTTTCGGATTATGGAGTATCGATATAGAGATCAAAATGAGTGTTTTCATATTTATTTTTCGACACTCTTAAAGAGTTGACGCCTAATGTAAACAATTAGCGCCGGTTTTAACAATGGCAATATAAAGTGCACTGAGAGCATAAAAGAATGAAAAACGTGTAAAAACTAAATACCATGATTTCGTGTTCAACTGCCCGTAAAAACTGCTTGTCTGCTATCACCAACAGCTCTAGTAACGGCACATCACTAGAATGTTTGACGAAATTGGCGAGAGATACCTTCCAGTAGAAAATTAAATAAAAATATAAATTGAGTGCATGTTCCTATATACACATACACGAACAAGGATCAAAAGACGTATTTGGGTCTTGATATTAACACGTTGAGTAAAAGTATAGCATCCCAGTGGCCACGAAATTAACATGCCATATAGTGCGCCAGTTGTCCCATACCCACAGGCCTAGCAAAACTTACCAACCTGGTCTCACATGGCACTCAACGTGTTAAGGTAAATGTCTTACATTTCGTGTTACTAAGGATTTGATATGTAATTCTGTACGACCGCACGTAGTTGCTAAAACACGTCCGAAATTATTTTATGTGGTATCTCAGATATTGGGTGTTCTGAAGTGTTCTGTGCAGAAATACTGAGGCTCCGGTAGCCGGAGATGGACCGGTTAAGGGTTAGATTTTGAAGCGCTGCCGTATTTGTAAATACCTCTCCCGAAATTTTTGAACGTGTTTTAGCTGTCGGTGGTGGTCGTTTTCATTTTCATTTCAAATGTGTGCTTTATTTAAAAGCATTATTTTTCCTTTTCAAAAGCTGTTTTTCCTGAACCAGTTTAATTAATACTTTCATAGTAAGGAGTAAAAAACCGATGTTATACAAGGTTAAACATCCCAGTAGGCCACCGAAGGTGGAAATCATGAATACTTTCAGCCTTACTCTTCACCAGCGGAGCATAACAACTTCCATGACTTTTCCCCATGACTAACGCACGGCGATGGCCGCCTTCGCATGAATGACTTTGTATAGTACAAAAAGGAATGAAGAGTGATCGTTCGGAAGTAATCGTGCGTACATGCTGATATAGCTGCCTTTTTCATTTGGTTGTTATGATACATACGTTAGGTGGAAGGAAGGTAAGATAGTGAGTATACGAACCAGCTCAGTATATAACTCCTTCATACCTGAAAATAGCAGCAGACCTCACTTCACAGCTGCCAGTTTCACTCACTCGTCAGTAGCTCTGACCACACCCGTAATTTCTTTTTATAACATTAGCGCTTACGACCCATTTTATCACTGAAATCAGGTTTAAAAAAATCATTTTTCGCAATCATATTTGTTACTGCCTTTGTATCCGACATCTTCCTAAAGATCCTGAATTCGTAGCTGCTCACAGCCTTACTTTGTCATCTGATAACTTCGGCTTCTCCTACTTTAAGCTGCTATAGTAAGGTGGAAAATGAGATACTCAAAAATGTCATGACCAGCTAACACATTTTAGCAGCACCTGCGATGAACCTAACAAAATCATGCATGCTGGAATGAATAACACAAGTAGGACCTAACGAAAATTCCTGGTGGGATGTACAGCTCATCCATATACATACAAACTACAGCGTGCAAAATGTCTCATGTTCTGTCTAAGCTTTAGAGAAGGCGAGTTGTTTCTTAAGTTATTATTATTTTTTATTTTATTTTATTATTTGGCTCAGGTGCTATGTGACCGTTTTGCTTAAATTGTATTTATTCATTTGGCTCAGGTTCTGACGACCATGTTTGCCTAAATGTTCAAAATTGTTCTTTGGAGAACGAGAGGGTATGTATGTATTATTGGTGGCGAGCACTGTTGGCTCTGAGGCATGGCTCGATTGGCTTCCTCATTTTCGCTTGGGAAAACCACCTGTATGTATTTATTGGTGGCGAACGCTGTTGGCTCTGAGGCATGGCGCGATTGGCTTCCTCATTTTCGCTTTGAAAAACCACCCTTTGGCTTTCCAAAACATAAACTTTATCTTCGAAATATTTTATAAGCGGATTGCGAAATACAAAGCATGCAATGCAAATAAAATAAACGAATGAAGTAACCGTAGCCTATGTATGTATGTCGCTTAAACATCCTCGCCCCCCTAGACGGCTTAGTCGTCTAGTGAAATGCATAAGTCGCCGGTTCGAATCCGGCTCGAAGGACCATGTCTAAGCTTTGTTGTTGTTGTTGTAGCGCTACTTAGCCCTAGCTAGGGAGTCAGTATCTTACCCAGTAGTATCATCAAACTCTTCTAACGGAGGTCGTAGAAACCTAGCGGCTTCGACAGGGGCGGACCAGAGGGATATGGGTGTTAGAAGAGTAGGCTCAGCTGAGCAAACGAAAAGGTGGTTAGTATTATGGGGGGACAAGCCACATGCCGGACAAACATTAGGCAAGTCGGGGTTCAGTCTGGATAGGTAAGAGTTTAACCTATTACAATATCCAGACCGGAGTTGGGCCAGCATCACTCTAGTCTCCCTAGGCAGCCCGCGCTCTCTTCGGCAACGGGTGGAGTTGTTGCCTGAAAAACGGCGTTCGCTGGGATAGAGCTGACATAGGAATTTACCGAATCGGTGTGGATAAGGGTGAGGGCCTGCCGGTGCACCTTAGGATCAAACGGCTTGGAAATCAGGTGCCGGATCTCATCGAAGTGTTTGCGTAGGTGGCTTCTTATTCTCCTGGGGGGGGGCGGATTTTCGTTCACCAGGCGTCCGTTCGGGTGCTGCGGTTTGCAACAGTTAAACAGGAATTGCCTGGTCAACATCCCGCTATGCTCTTTAACGGCGAGCATTTTCGCTTCATTGTGAAGGTGGTGCTCAGGAGACATAAGAAGACACCCAGTGGCGGTTCGAAGGGCGGTATTCTGGCAGACCTGAAGCCTCGTCCAGTATGTGTCAGCTGGCCCCGACGACCATATAGGCGTCGCGTAGCTCAGTACCGGCTGACCAATTGCTTTGTATGCAGCTAGTAACGTTTCTTTGTCTTTGCCCCAAGCGCTGCCAGCTAGCGACTTGAGGATTTTGTTTAGGCTTTGGACTTTATTGACAATTGCGGTAACATGAGCGCCGTATTTGAACATGTTATCAAACGTCACCCCTAAGATTTTGGGGTGTGAGACAGTTGGTAGCTTGACACTATCAACGTAGACGTCTAATTCCATGTTCACTTGCGTTGTCCACGTCGTAAATAAGGTAGCCGAGGACTTATTCGGTGACAATGCCAGGTTTCTACCAGCGAAAAATTCCGACACGGCTGGGAGGTAAGAGTTTATGCGAGAGCAGAGTTCTTCAACGGAGGGGCCTGTTGCCAGTATCGTACAATCATCGGCGTATGAGACGATCGAGACACCCTCTGGTGGGGGGGGAAGTTTCGATATATAATAGTTGAACAGAAACGGGGATAGGACACCACCCTGTTTCACCCCTTGTTTAACTATTCTGGGTTTTGATCGGGCGCCTCTGAATTCAACTGACGATTGACGGCCACTCAAATAGTTGGCAGTCCAACGTTTTAGACAGGGGGGAAGGGACGAATCTTCCAGGTCTTTCAATAGTCGCGCATGGTTGACCGTGTCAAAAGCTTTGGTCAAATCAAGCGCAACCAGCACTGTCCTGTGATTTCGACGCTTCGACGTTCTGCACGGTTAATGGGGATGCCCCCACTAGAGTGGCGGTAAACTGCTCTAGGTCGCCGGACATCACCATAGTCAGCGCAGGTCTTATAAACTGCGTTGACTGGCGACCGATGCTGACACTTGCTTCGGACCACCTACCCATTGTGCTCTCTATCGATCGCCCCACCGACTTTGTCACTTCTGACAATCGCACCTTTGTTAACTTTAACAAAGCCGACTGGGAGAGTTTCTTAACATCTACAGAGAGCGCCTTCGCTGCTCTCCCCACCCCGTCTGACGTACGAGAAGGGGAAAAGGCGTTTCGTATGGCCCTAGTTTCAGCCTCAAGTCAACACATTCCGTCAGGTAGAATAAAGGACGTACGTCCATTCTTCCCCGCAGAGGCAGCGGCCCTGGCAAATTAACGTGACCATATTAGACGCCTTGAGCCTACGGATCCTCAAATAAGGGATATTAATGCGGAAATCAGACGCTTAATAGATCAACACAAACTCGCTAAGTGGGAAGAGCACCTAAGGTCTTGCAACCTCTCGGCTGGGGTTGGCAAATTATGGTCGACGGTGAAATCTTTGTCCAACCTGACTAAACCCAACGACAAAATATCCATCGCCTTCGGCGATAAGGTTCAGTCGAAACCTAAACGATGCGCGAGCGCTTTCTGCCGACAGTTTGTAATGCATCCTCCGTTGGACAAAGAGATTCGCCCAGCCACAAGGGAAGCGCATAAACCCAAAAACAGCAATGCGCCCATTGCCATCTCCACAACCGAAGTACATGAGGTAGTTCGGAGATCTAAGAACACCAAGTATATAGGCCCCGATGGCATCTCCATGCTGATGCTGAAACACCTCGGCGACGAAGGCATAAGATATCTAACACACATTTTCAACCTTTCCCTGTCCACCTTTGTCATTCCTGAAAGATGGAGACAGGCAAAGGTGGTCCCACTACTAAAGCCTGGCAAGCCAGCTGCCGTAGGGGAGTCATATCGCCCGATATCACTTCTCTCGCCAGTAGTGAAAGTGTTGGAATCTATCTTATTACCATATTTCACCGCTAACTTTCGCCAAACATCAGCATGGTTTCCGCAAAAACCACAGCACCACCACCGCGCTGAACGCCATTACCACTCAGATAGGGGACGGACTAAACCAAAAGTCTATGTCTAAGCTTTAGAGAAGGCGAGTTGTTTTTTAAGTTATTATTATTTTTTATTTTATTTTATTATTTGGCTCAGGTGCTATGTGACCGTTTTGCTCAAATTGGATTTATTCATTTGGCTTAGGTGCTGACGACCATGTTTGCCTAAATGTAACAATGTTTGTTCTTTAGAGAACGGGAGGTGCGGGATACCTGTGACACCCTGTATGTTTTTATTGCTCAGGCCTAGGCGACGGTATTGCTCAAAGGGTATTTATTTAATCATTTGGCTCAGGTTCTGATGACCGTGTTGCTCAAATGTTAAAAACATTTTGTTCTTTAGAGAACGGGAGGTGCGGGACACCTGTGACACCCTATATGTATTAGTTGGTGGCGAGCACTGTTGGCTCTGAGGCATGGCGCGAGATTGGCTTCCTCATTTTCGCTTGGAACAACCACACTTTGGCTTTCCAAAACATAAACTATATCTTCGAAATATTTTATAAGCTGATTGCAAATTACAATAGCATGCAATGCAAATAAAATAAACGAATGAAATAACCGTAGCTTATGTATGTATGTCGCTTAAACATGTTCAAATAACTTGTATTAGAGCAACCGAAGTTAAACTCCGTGCGTTCCGAAATTATTGTGAGTGTAATTTATTGTTTTTTTTTCTTTGTTTTTTTATGCACTATTTTTTTGTAATTTTTGTTAATTTAAGGAATTGTTTACACGAAATAATATTTTTTAAGACGTATATCAAATGCATCAATTTCAACTTGAACATATAGCTATGGTCAGACCTTCAACGCACTTTGAAAGAGCTCAATATAATTATCGATAAAATAATAATATATGTATATATATATGTTTGTAAGGTGAGTCATTTGATGACACCCATGTTTTTCCTTAAAAGATCGGTTCCAATCCACTCTTATAACCTTAAACTAAATTCCTTTTTGATATAACTGTTGTATTTTAAAAGTTATATTAGTTTTAATGAGACATGGTCATTTTGGTGACTTGAAAAATTATATATATATAAATTGAATATGTGATGTGGTCATTTTGATAACTATATATATCATATATAGTGTCATGAAAATGACCATCTTACATATGTTTTTCGGTTTATATATTTGTTTATGTTACGTGGTCATTTTGGTAACTGTATATATCATATATAGTGTCATGAAACTGACCATGTAACATATGTTTTCTAAAAATATATATATAGTGTCATGAAAATGACCATCTCACATATGTTTTTCCATAAATATGATAATGTAACATGATCATTTTGATAACTATATATGATATATAGTGTCATAATAATGGCCATTTGTTATCTGTCGTTTATGTTTATTGTTTTTTGCAATTTTTACCAACTTTAGCCTCAGTAGAATAATTTTAGCTAATTTCCTATATAAGTATGGATCAAGATCTAATGGATTCATTGTAAAATATATTTAAAAAATGTATGCAAAATTCGATAAAATTCGAGGAATTTTCGTAAAAATTTTCAAGTTTTTCTCAGAATATTTAGAATGTTTTGTAGCCCATTTAGTATTGCTATAATAAGGCGTTAGTCGAATGGGATATAGAGGAAGAGGGGCGTGGTAGAAGGAAAGAGGGCAATGAAGAGAAAAAGGGAGGGAGATAGAGTGAAAGCGAAGAAAGATAGAAAGAAGAGTTGTACTAGGTGGCAAGTCTGCTTGAAATTGACATATTTGAGATAGGGTCGCAAATGCCTCACTTGATACCCATATTGGCATATCATGCTAAATATTTAAAAAAAAAATTACGGTAGGTGGCAACCCTGTGAACGGCCGCAAGTGGCAACACCCACACATTTAATCTTAGAATGAATCATACTATCTACATATTAGGACAAAATTTATCCAAATCGGTAGAGCGGTTCCTAAGCTATCAAGAAAAATTACGAAAAATGCGGTTAGGTGGCAATCCTGTTTAAGATTTACATATTTGGAATGCGGTCGATAATAAGCGTGTTCGAGTTTGCTGACCTGGGTTGGATCACGGTCATAATTTAACAGAACGATGCGGGTCAGCTGCATGAGAGTTGTTTGTGTAAATAAGCGTGTATGTTTGTGCTACTAAGCAAATAAGGGTTGGCTGTCAAAAAATCTACTACTACGGATCCGAAATTGACCCAGAAAAATATCAAGATCACAGCGTTGTTGTTGCAAATTGATATGTGGCAACCCTGTCTTATCTTAGAATGAATCATACTATCTATAATGCCAAATTTTATCCAAATCGGTCGAGCGGTTCCTTAGATATCAAGAAAAATTAATAAAATGCGGTTAGGTGGCAATCCTGTTTAAGATTTACATATTTGGAATACGGTCGAAAATACCTCTCCTTTTATACCCATATTGGCATATCTGGCTCAATATTAACAACACCCACGCACATAATCTTAAGCTGTCATTATGGATGCTTAGCATAGACTTGACTTGACTTGAGAACTGTCACTTAGCACTTAGAAAAATAACAAGAGAGCACACTAGCCAGTTTGAAATCAGAGTAAAAGTATCCCATAGGAATTGCTTTTTAAAAGTAATCGTGTGATTTTTACATATAACTCAGTGAAAAGTACCAAAACGCATTTTTTTGGTATTAGGTTTCAAAAAAAAACTATAAAGCATTTTGGGAGGAAAATTTTTTTTTTAGGTTAGCCTAATTTGAATTCAATTTATTTGACAGTAAGTTTTGTGGCTGCCATATGAATAATATACATCCAAAAAATCTTATCTCTATAGAATAGTTGGAGGATTTTATTCAAAATGTTTAAAAAAAATGGATGGCATCACACAGCTCTCTCACGGCGCTCACTAAACTTAGAATTTACGTAGAAAATCAAAACTCAACAGAATTCCAAGTCAAGTAGGGTAATCGGATACATGCAAACTTCATTAAACAGAACGCTAAGAGGCAGTTCCCAAGTCAAGTCAAGTCTATGCTAAGTATGCATAATGGCTGCTTTAGAATTATTCATAGTATCTATAATGCCAAATTGTATCCAAATCGGAGGAGCGGTTCCCGAGATATAAAGAAAAATAAATGAAATGCGGTGGGGTGGCAACCATACTTAAGATTTACATTATTGTAATACGACACCTTTCATTTCATACCAATATTTGCATACCTTTCTCAATATTAAAAAAAATGGAGATAGGTGGCAACCCTGTGAACAGCCCCAAGTGGCAACACGCATATAATCTTAGAATGAATCATACTATCTATAATGCCAAATTGTATCCAAATCGGTTGAGCCGCTCCCGAGATTTAAAGAAAAATAATTAAAATGCTAGCAATGGAACACCTTTGGGGTATTTGGGTAACCTTCCGGCTGCCAAAAGAACAAAGCTATTGCTCGATTGAAAGTATCGAATTTCTTCATGGTTTCGATTTTATTTTCTAATCTTTACTGATCAAAAGTGGAAGTGGATGAACATTCATATCATTGTTTACCTCGAATAGTTTGGTATTTTTTCTTTGGTACCGGAGTGTAAGGCAGTGGATGATGGTACTCCGACAGAGTGGAATGGAGGAAATAACGTTCAGAGTTGCTTGACAGTAAAAATTGCAATTAGAAACTTTCATTTATAATGAAATGTACAATTACTAGCATGTTATAGTTGTTAAAACTGCTTTATATCTAATAATTTGGGAATTTTTTGTCTTCACGTTCAATATTGCAGCATTAAAATCCGATTGCTTTTTTATTGCATACAACGTACCCTTTGTGGTTTGGGTGTGTGTGCTGATTCGGAGTTTGTCAGCTGTTAGTTGCGCTACTAGTAGAGATATACTATGATCGCGAATGAACCTACTGCTAGGGGTGAGATTTACTGAGAGGAAAATAACTTTCATCGTCTGAAACGTACGATTTCTTGCTGTAATTTCGAAGCATCCAGCGGCATTGCGGCTTTGTTCTAGATATTTGCTCGGCGGTATATTCTGGTGATCTGACTTTTTTTCTACACTTTATCTGCATTTTTTTTTAACGTTTTGCAAATATAACTCTGGTGACAATTCATTTCTGAAGCAGCGTCGCGTTGGCTTATGCCATCCCTATTGTTGAACTTATTCTTAATGGTGGAAAGAGCTCGTTTGGTCATAACCAACGGAATCCTCCCACTTCCACACCTTCTTTCCACTCTCATTGTCTTCAAAATTCTATATAAGGTAGATCGTGGAACTCCCTCGCTTTTAAAATGATTAACGGTGATAAATTTTCCAAGTTTTTCATTTTTTTATAGAATTGTACAACACGCTCGCGGATGGTTTGTTGATTCGAAGCCATTTTCAGCAAAACTATTAATTTTTTTATAATGGAAGCTACGTATGTAGTTTAGAAATGAATGACAGCGACACAGATGTCATCGCCTCCTGATTCGATGCGATAAATTTTAAAATAAAGTAGTTTAACGAAAGTCTAATTTTTTTGTCATCACCCGTTATACATATATAATAACTTGGGATTTTTTTGTCTTCACTTTCAATATTTCAGCATTAAAATCCGATTGCTTTGTTATTGCATACAACGTACCCTGCGTGGTTTGTGTGTGTGGGCTGATTCGGAGTAAGTCAGCTGTTAGTTGCGCTACTAGTAGAAATATACTCTGTTTTATATTTTATAAAAAAAATTAAAATAAAAAACAACCAATGGAGGACGACGATTTATGTAAGTCAATACATAATTAAATGAAACACAAAGTATCTTTTTTACTTTGGTTTGACCAACGCAAGTGGTTTTGGAGCTTCTGCCAGAATAATATTGTTTTCTACTATCCATGGTACAAAACAATATCGCAAACAAACCGCCAAGGCATTTTAATTCCTTTTAATTAGTTTGGATTAATGTCTTTGTGCTATTTTCAGTACAAAATTAGTGAATCTTTGCAAAATACTTTTCAATAACTTCCTTATGCCTACATAATATGTAAGGTGCTTAGTTTGATGACATTTTCATATAAGAAGTGCGCACTTCGGCTACGACTATCAAACACAGCAACTCTTGTAAATAAAATTGGTAATTAGCAGGCTTACGCTCTAGGCCACGGTATACTGTTTTGTACCATGTATTGGAGGAAACAATACAAACTATTTTTTTTTTATTGTACGGGCGTACACTCTGCACAGAAGTAAACTGTTTAATTACCGGTTTCGGGTCAATGATTCCAAAGTCAAAAGGCCACTTTTGATACGTCCCCGACATTTTTAGACATGTTTTAGCAGCTGTAAACCAAAGTAAAGAAATACCAAAGATTCAAACTCTTGCTAAAAACTGTTTCTAATTTAATTAGGCGATGTTTCACTTGAAGATGTACTACAGGCAAATTTAAACGACCTTGAATGACCAGGAGCTGAATGCAAGTTTAGAAGACAACGAGGATGAAACTGATGTTGGTGGTTGTTCATCTTCTGAAGCGGTAATCGTTTACGTGGGCTACCGAGCGCTAATACACAACCAAAAATGTTGGGATATGTATCAGGAGACGCGCTTTGGTCCCAGGAGCATGAATATAACTCCGCTGAAAAAATATTTTCAGAAGTGTGCGTGATATTTGCAATCAAAGTTCACAATTTTCTGGATCATTTTTCGCAAATAATGAAAATATTGATTCAGCGGAGTTATATTCATGCTCCTGGGACCGAAAGGCGTCTTTTGATACCCCTGCCGACATTTTTGGACGCGTATTAGCACTCGGTAGTCCACGTAAACGATTACCCTTCAACAAATCGTGCCAATTTCTGAGTCCACCGAAAACGAGAACAGCGCGATTTGAAGTTTTTTATTTTACTTTAAAGTTAAATTAAATATATTTAATGTATTCTTCACATGTCTTGCAAATATATACATCATTTCCTTGGGTAAAATCTCGTTGTTGTTGTTTTTGTTGTTAGCAGTGCTTCGCTCTGCCCAAAGGTCCAGTTCACCAGAGTAATAATGGTGTTAGAAGAGTGTGTTCAGTAGAACCGGAGAAGCGATGTTGTGTGTCATAAGGGACCATACCGCATGCAGGGCATAAGTTCGGTATGGTGGGGTTCAGTCTGGATAAATAGGAGTTCAGCCTATTGCAATATCTAGACCGGAGTTGTGCCAGCATGAATTTAGTAAAAAGTAAAAAACACCAAACGGAGGAGGTTAGCACCATGTTGTCGGAAAATAAAGGAAAGGGAATGAAATGAAATGAAAGGAATAGAAATAAAAGGAAAATAAAGGATAAACGGAAAGGGCCGGAAAGGGGTCGAAAGGAAAGGAAATAAGGGAAAGGGAAGGAAAGGAAAGGAAAATAAAAGAAAAGGAAGTAAAGTAGAGGACAGGGAAAGTAGAGTAAAAGAAAGAAAAGGAATCGAAAAGAAAGAAAAATAAGGGATAAGAACGGAAAGGTAAAGAAAGGAAAGGAAAATAAAGGAGAGTAATGTAAAGAAATGTAAGCAAAGCATAGGAATGGAATGGGAAGGAAAGGAAAGAATAGAAAAGGAAAGGAAGGGACAGTAAAGGAAAGGAAAAGGGAGTGAAGGAAGAGAAAGGTAAATAAATGAAAAGGAAGTAAAGGCAAGGAATGGAAAAGAAAGGGAAGTAAAGGACAGGAAGGGAGAGCAAAGGAAAGGTAAGGAAAGAAAAGGGAAATGTGTTTTTTTTTTGGCAGACCTACAATTTCATCCAGTTGGTGTCGTGAAGGTTTGGCATAGTCAATAACCGGTCGGCCAATAGGCTTATATGTGTCAAGCAACTTTTCTTTGTCTTTGCCCCAAGTACTGCCGGCTAATGAGGTTCTTGTTGCGGCTATTGTCGAATGTAACCTCTAAGATTTTGGATTGGTTGACTATAGGTAGTGGAACACCATCTACGTGGACATTCAACTCCTGCCCCATCTGTGCAGTCCATGTAGTGAAAAGCGTCGGTGTCGATTTAGTCGGGGACAGTGTAAGGTTCTGCTGGAAAGATCCCGTAGGTAGCAGTTTAGTCTTGTGCACAGTTCGTCCGTGGAAGGTCCCTTGCCCGTGGCCATCACCGTGCAGTCGTCAGCGTACAGAACGATGGAGACCCTCTGGTGGGGGACGGAGGCTCGACATGTAGAAGTTAAACAGGAGGGGTGAAAGGACACCACCCTGCGGAACCCCTTTTCTGATTCTTCTAGGTCTACATCTCTCGTTTCGGAACTTCACTGACGCTAGCCGGCCGTTTAGATAGTTGGCGGTCCATCGTTTAAGGCCGGCAGGAAGCGGTGTCTCCTCCAGGTCTCTAAGGAGCGTGGCATGGTTGACCGTGTCGAAAGCTTTAGACAGGTCGAGTGCCACGAGAACCGTCCTGTGGTTTGGTGGGTGTTGATGCAAACCGCAATTGATCTGCGTCGTGATGACATTTAACGCCGATGTTGTGCTGTGATTTTTCCGGAAGCCATGTTGATGGTTGGCCAGCTGAAGGTTTGCAGTATAGTATGGGAGCAAGATAGCCTCTAACATGTTCACTACCGCCGAGAGGAGATATATCGGGCGATAAGAATCTCCTTGATTCGCCGGCTTTCCAGGTTTTAGAGGGGGGCCACAGTTGCATGTTTCCAGATATCTGGTATGACGAATGTGGTCAGTGAGAGGTTGAATAGAGCCGCCAAGTACTTGTGCCCCTCGTGGCCGAGGTGTTTCAGCATCTTCATGGCAATTCCGCGGGGTCCAAGTGATCTATAGCGTTTTGCCTTACCTATAGCTTCCTTAACCTCTGCGACGGAGACGACAATGGGCGCGGTTGTGGTAGGAGGATGCAGTAAGAATTTCCGGCAGAATGAGATAGCGCATTTCCTGGGGTCCGATTTGACGCTGTCGCCGAATGCAATTCCGACCTTGTCGTTGTATTTGGTCGGGTTTGATAGGGCCTTGACAGTTGACCATAATTTGCCGACCCCGCCGGAGAGGTTGCATGACTCTAGGTGTTCTTTCCACTTTGTCAACTTGTGGTCATTGATTGTCCGACGGATTTCGGCGTTGAGATCTTTTATTCTTGGATCTGCGGGATTTACGAGTCTCACTTGGTCACGTTCTCTTGCCATTGCCGCTGCTTCTGCGGGGAAATTAAGCTGAATTTCCGGGATTCTGCCAGCAGGGATGAAGCGGCCGGAGGCTCAATCGATGACTTTGCGAAACGCTTTCTCACCTTTGCGTACGTCCGTCGGTGTGGGTAGTTCAGCGAAGGAGTGCTCTGTAAAGTCCGTGAAGCGGTCCCAGTCCCCTTTACTAAAGTTAATGTACGTTCGTTTTTCGGTCGTTATGAAGTCAAACGGTCGTTCGATGTAAAGTAGGATGGGTAGGTGGTCTGATCATAATGTAAGCATTGGTTGCCAGTTTACGTTACCTGCCACCATAGTGGGGGCATCTCCATTCAGTGTACAAAATACCGGTTGTCTATTTGCACTGCGAGTGCGTGCCCTCTGCTGTCTGCTGGCAAGTTGGAGTACCAGAGATCGTGGTGTGCGTTGACGTCACCTAGGATAAGGCAGTTATCACTCCTTAGCAACGCACTAATATTAGGGCGATAATCGCGGAGACAGCACGTAACAGAGGAAATGTATATATTTATCACTCGCAGGTCAACGTCGCCTGTCCGGACTGCTATACCCTGGCATTCAAGGGTAGAGCCCCTGGTGTCGATGTCCGGGGCAAATAGGTTATACTGTACAGTGTGGTGTGTGATGAATGCAAGGCCCCCATGACCGCTGGGACGGTCTTTCCGATGCACATTGTACCCATCACGAGTACGTTAGTCCGAGTTTGCGTTCAGTTTGGTCTCCTGAATCGCCGCGAGTTTAATGTTGTTCGACTTCATAAAGTCTGTTATCTACGCTTTCTTTCCAGTTAATCCGTTGCAGTTCAGCTGTGATTTTGAAGTGTGTCGTTAGAGAAGGTGAAGGCATGCTGGGCGTGGTGGACGGATGTGGTTGCCTAAATGGAGGTAGGCTTAGTCCAAGGCTATGCCGCAGTCTGGGGTTCAGCGCGCCTTAGCCGATGTTGTGTGGCGTGGAGGGCGGCTGAGTTCTGCAGCAAGGGGCTACAAATAGTCTTTGCCGACAGACAGTGCACGTGGTGAAAGGTACGGGGAGGTTATGTTTCTGACCCACGTGCGTGCTGGAAGTAGGGGGGACCAGGAGAGCAGATAGGGTGGGGACTGACGCTCGGCGTTGTTCACAACTTGCCTATTCCGGAGGAGTGTTGGATGGCCGTGCCAGATGGAAGCGCTGGTGAGCGTGAGCGACAGTCGGGAGTAGGTGAGGCGGGAGCAGCAGAGCTGCTAGTCGTGGAAACTGGGCCACTACTGTGAACAACATGGTGCCTCATAAGTAATTAAGAAAGTACGGGATCTGGGGATGGCAGGGTTAAGCCCTGAGCATCCAGATCTGTGAAGCCATAGCTTGAATTTACTGCATTGAAAATAATGCGAACGATTAACACATATTTTCTTCCAGCAGACGCAGTAGATCCAGTCTCTTGTCCCGGGGTTGGATTCGATACCAGCCAGTAACATGAGACACTGGAGCAACCCTGCTGCAATTGATTGCTCCGGGGATGACAATTTAGGAGTGGGACTGGACAAATTTGACAGGGTTACACTGAAATAACAGCCCTTGGCCGGGTAAAACCCGTTTCATTCCGTTACGTAGAACAGGCTGTTGTGGGAACGTATGAGAGATCCGGCATCACATCTCGTTGCCGTTTGATCTGCGGGGCCACAGGCGGGCCCTAAAGGACCTCCACACCGAGTCGGTGGACATATCTCGGCCTGTGAACTCCGTTATTGACACCCAACCACCTGTTCTTGCTGAGGAAGAACGTGTCCTTCCGAGGGAAACTAGAGTCATGCTGGCACAACTCCGGTCTGGATATTGCAATAGGCTGAATTCCTATTTATCCAGACTGAACCCTGCGGTATGTCCCCTCATGACACACAACATCTCTTCTCCTGTTCTACTGAACACACTCCTCTAACCATTATCACTCTGGTCCAACCCTGTTGATACTGCGCGTTTCCCAGGACACCCGTTAGAGGACCTTCATGACAATTTAGAGTGAACTGGCCCTTTGGGCAGGGCGAAGCACTGTTAACAACAACAACAACAACAAGGGGAAGGAATCGAAAAGAAAGAAAAGTAAGGGATAACAATGGAACGGGAGAGAAAGGAAATGAAAGGGAAGGAAAGGAAGAGTTAGGAGGGTAAAGGAAAGGGAAGGAAAGGAAAAGAAATGAAAGGAAAATAAAGGATATTATTGGAAAGGGAAGGAAAGGAAAGAAGGGAGCAGAAATGAAAGAAAGGAAAGTAAAGTTAAAGAAATGAAAGGAAAAAAAGGGAAGTAATGGAAAGGGAAGAAGGGAAAGGAAACGAAAGGAAAAGAGAGTGAATGAAGAGAAAGCTAAGTAAAGGAAAAGAAAATAAAAGGATGTAAAGGAAAGGAAAGGAATGGAAAAGAAAGGGAAGGAAAGAAAAGGGAGGTAAACGAAAAGGAAAGGAAAGCGATGGAAAGGAAAGGAGAGAAGAAAAGGAAAGGGTATTTTTTGAAGCGCTGCCAATGCAGAAATACTGAAATATGCATGAAAGGTGAGGCTGTTTTCGAACATCACGCCCAAGATTCGCCCAAGATTTTAGGCTGTGACACCATCGACGTGGATGTCCAGCTCCAGGGTCATGTGTTTATTCCATTTCGTGAACAGTGTCGCCGTGGACTTGGTCGGTGACAAAGTTGGACTGCTTGCGGATTTCGTCTACTAGCTCATTATCGTTCTGGTGGGGAAGGGAGCTTTGATATGTCGAAGATAAACAATAGTGTGGAAAGGATACCACCATGTGGGTCTAGAAAGGCACCGGACGACCATTCAGATAACACTGGATCACAAATTCCAACTTTTTTTCTGCACCAGAGACGCCATAGTGAAATTCCTATGTAAAATCACCTCCTAATTCCGAAAATCAAAGTTATTTTTACTTGAATGGTACCGTTTTTGAGATATTTACAATTTACCGTTATTTCAAAAAACAAAAAAGATGGCTCCACTTAATCGTGTATATCTCAAGAACAAATTGAGCTATTCGAAAACGGTTTGAAAAATTTGAAAGCTTATAAAATTTACTATAATCAGTACATACAACACTTTTTGCTAGGTCCTGCAGATTCAAACATAGTGAACAATCATTACGGATTTTTAAAATTTTTTTTGTAAAAATATAAAAAAATTTGTACTTTGCGAGTAAGCATCTCGAAAACTTTTTGTTTTTTTGCAGATATTTTTTCCCCCCTCTAAGCTCTGTTTTATTACAGAAAAAAAGCTATCAGTGAACAAAATCGGGGTCGGCAAATTATGGTCAACTGTCAAGGCCCTACCTATCAAACCCGACCAAATACAACGACAAGGTCGGAATTGCATTCGGCGACAGCGTCAAACCGGAAATTCTTACTGCATCCTCCTACCACAACCGCGCCCATTGTCGTCTCCGTCGCAGAGGTTAAGGAAGCTATAGGTAAGGCAAAACCCTATAGATCACTTGGACCCGACGGAATTGCCATGAAGATGCTGAAACACCTCGGCCACGAGGGGCACAAGTACTTGGCGGCTCTATTCAACCTCTCACTGACCACATTCGTCATACCAGATATCTGGAAACATGCGACTGTGGCCCCCCTCTAAAACCTGGAAAGCCGGCGAATCAAGGAGATTCTTATCGCCCGATATATCTCCTCTCGCCGATAGTGAAGTTGTTAGAGGCTATCTTGCTCCCATACTATACTGCAAACCTGCAGCTGGCCAACCATCAACATGGCTTCCGGAAAAATCACAGCACAACATCGGCGTTAAATGCCATCACGACGCAGATCAATTGCGGTTTGCATCAACACCCACCAAACCACAGGACGCTTCTCGTGGCACTCGACCTGTCTAAAGCTTTCGACACGGTCAACCATGTCACGCTCCTTAGAGACCTGGAGGAGACACCGCTTCCTGCCGGCCTTAAACGATGGACCGCCAACTATCTAAACGGCCGGCTAGCGTCAGTGAAGTTCCGAAGCGAGAGATGTAGACCTAGAAGAATCATAAAAGGGGTTCCGCAGGGTGGTGTCCTTTCACCGCTCCTGTTTAACTTCTACATATCGAGCCTCCCTCCCCCACCAGAGGGTCTCCATCGTTCTATACGCTGACGACTGCACGGTGATGGCCACGGGCAAGGGACCGTCCACGGACGAACTGTGCACAAGACTAAACTGCTACCTACGGGATCTTTCCAGCGGAACCTGACACTGTCCCCGACTAAATCGACACCGACGCTTTTCACTACATGGACTGCACAGATGGGGCAGGAGTTGAATGTCCACGTATATGGTGTTCCACTACCTATAGTCAACCACCCCAAAATCTTAGAGGTTACATTCGACAATAGCCGCAACAAGAACCTCATTGGCCGGTAGTACTTGGGGCAAAGACAAAGAAAAGTTGCTTGACACATATAAGTCTATTGGCCGACCGGTTATTGACTATGCCAAACCTTCACGACACCAACTGGAAGAAATTGTAGGTCTGCCAAAAAAAAACACATTTCCCTTTTCTTTCCTTACCTTTATTGGCTCTCTCTTCCTGTCCTTTACTTCCTTTTCATTTATTTACCTATCTCTTCCTTCACTCCCTTTTCCTTTCCTTTACTGTCCCTTCCTTTCCTTTTCTATTCTTTCCTTTCCTTCCCATTCCATTCCTATGCTTTGTTTACATTTCTTTACATTACTCTCCTTTATTTTCCTTTCCTTTCTTTACCTTTCCGTTCTTATCCCTTATTTTTCTTTCTTTTCGATTCCTTTTCTTTCCTTTACTCTACTTTCCCTTTCCTCTACTTTACTTCCTTTTCCTTTATTTACCTTTCCTTTCCTTCCCTTTCCCTTATTTCCTTTCCTTTCGACCCCTTTCCGGCCCTTTCCGTATATCCTTTATTTTCCTTTTATTTCTATTCCTTTCATTTAATTTCATTCCCTTTCCTTTATTTTCCGACAACATGGTGTTAACCTCCTCCGTTTGGTGTTTTTTACTTTTTACTAAATTCATGCTGGCACAACTCCGGTCTAGATATTGCAATAGGCTGAACTCCTATTTATCCAGACTGAACCCCACCATACCGAACTTATGCCCTGCATGCGGTATGGTCCCTCATGACACACAACATCGCTTCTCCGGTTCTACTGAACACACTCTTCTAACACCATTATTACTCTGGTGAACTGGCACTTTGGGCAGAGCGAAGCACTGCTAACAACAAAAACAACAACAACGAGATTTTACCCAAGGAAATGATGTATATATTTGCAAGACATGTGAAGAATACATTAAATATATTTAATTTAACTTTAAAGTATAATAAAAAACTTCAAATCGAGCTGTTCTCGTTTTCGGTGGACTCAGAAATTGGCACGATTTGTTGAAGGGCAATCGTTTACGTGGACTACTGAGTGCTAATACGCGTCCAAAAATGTCGGCAGGGGTATCAAAAGACGCCTTTCGGTCCCAGGAGCATGAATATAACTCCGCTGAATCAATATTTTCATTATTTGCGAAAAATGATCCAGAAAATTGTGAACTTTGACTGTAAATATCACGCACACTTCTGAAAATATTTTTTCAGCGGAGTTATATTCATGCTCCTGGGACCAAAGCGCGTCTCCTGATACATATCCCAACATTTTTGGTTGTGTATTAGCGCTCGGTAGCCCACGTAAACGATTACCGCTTCAGAAGATGAACAACCACCAACATCAGTTTCATCCTCGTTGTCTTCTAAACTTGCATTCAGCTCCTGGTCATTCAAGGTCGTTTAAATTTGCCTGTAGTACATCTTCAAGTGAAACAACGCCTAATTAAATTAGAAACAGTTTTTAGCAAGAGTTTGAATCTTTGGTATTTCTTTACTTTGGTTCACAACTACTAAAACATGTCTAAAAATGTGGGGGACGTATCAAAAGTGGCCTTCTGACTTTGGTATCATATTAGTTTAGCAGAGTTATATTCATGCTCCTGGGACCGAAACCCGTCTTTTGATACCCCTCATACATACATGGTACAAAACAGGGTATTTGTTTTCTTTGGCACTCAACTACTAATAAATTATCGTTTTGACCTCGGTATCAATTTTGCGAACTCGAAATTAAATTCAAAAAAATAACCCTCAGCCGGTCCAACAACGGCTTCGTGATCCCAATTATTTCCGCGCAGAACACACTTTTGCATTTTTTTCTCACAGTGTGATCTGTGATTACAACAACCACATGAAAATGACAGAAAATTGTGAACCTTAAGTGCTAATATCTCTTCACAAAAAAAAAAATTAAATTTCGAGTTCGCAGAACTGATACCGAGGTCAAAACGCATCTTTTGATACTTCAATCATATTATTAGCTAATTTATTAGTAGTTGAGTGCCAAAGGAAACAAATACCCAAAACAGTGTAGGTACCGTAGGCTTAGAGCGTAAGCCTGCTAAATACCATTTTCATTTACAAGAGTTGCTGTGTTTGATAGCCGTAGCCGAAGTGCGCACTTCTTATGCGAAAATGTCATCAAACTAAGCACATTACGTGTTATTTTTATTTACAAGAGTTGCTGTGTTTGACAGCCGTAGCCGAAGTGCGCACTTCTTATACGAAAATGTCATCAAACTAAGCACCTTACATATTATGTAGGCATAAAGAAGTTACTGGAAAGTATTTTGCAAAGATTCACTAATTTTGTACTGAAAATCGCACAAAGACATAAATCCAAACTAATTAAAAGGAAGTAAAATACCTTGGCGGTTTGTTTGCGATATTTTTTGGATAATAGAAAACAATATTATTCTGGGAAAAGCTCCAAAACCACTTGCGTTGGTCAAACCAAAGTAAAAAAGATACTTTGTGTTTCAATTTATGGTAAAACTTTCCATCCAACGATAAGTGTAAATACACGTCCAAAAATCTAGGTAGAGGTATCAATAGACGCGTCTTCACCTCAATAACAATAATCTGGAGGGGAAAATCCTATATTTTTAGAATTTTGCGAAATATTTGCAGTTAAAGTTCTCATCTTTTTCTGTCATTTTCATGTGGTTATTGTAATCACAAATTACCCTATGAGAAAAGTGGTACGCGGAAGGATATCACCGTGGCGGTATCCCGCAGGATTTTTCGGGAATATTATTGGATATTCTCCTATTCTGGCCAGAGAAGAATCTGAATTGGTGTCAATCATCCAAATCGGTGGAGGCGTTCTTGAGCTATGAGCGTTTGAACGTTCTTTTATATATATATATATATCCCATACAAACGATCGTTCAGATACGAGGATTTTTATATGAACTTACTTTTTCCTGAAATAAAAATTATCAACACCATAAAACAGCCGAAGACAGACCGTCCTTACTTGTTTTCCTTTGCCAGAAGGAACGGTGGGCACTTTGATGACAGTCACGGAACAGCAACAGGTGAAGTGTCATCAAACTATTCACTTTAAGCTAAAGTGCTTTGTTTGATAACCGTCACCAAACACGTCACCTTAGGTAAGATGGGTAGTTTAATAACCGTCACCAAACAACTCAGTTTATCCTTCGATTTTACTTTTGATGACTGTCACCAAACTAAGCACTTTACATAAAGAGCTAATGGTGACGGTCACCGAAGTATCCAGAAGTAGCCGAAGTGCGCACTTCTTATCTCAAAAGGTCATCAAACTAAGCACCCTACAAACATATAATAATATATATATATATAATATATATATATATATGTAACGAAACTGTCCAAGAAAAATCAGTTCCAGGTTTCCTGTTCGTCTTCCCAAAATTCGACGATATTCCTTTTGTCAAACAATCGTACACATCAAACCAAACCGTTTAGGAATGTACACACACACCACATACATAAACAGACGCCCTTCTTGACTATAAATACACCCTACGAACCATAAAAACAAGACAAACGACAACAACAGATTTTTTCACCCTTTCATGTCCACTAGTAGGAGAGTTAGATAAACCAAAAAAACCTATGGTCCGCCTCACTTCCGTATTAAATCTCTGTCGCCTGGACTATTACACAAGTTCTCAATGGAACTAAGGTGGAAACTTTGTGTTGGCCCATCGCGATCAGTAATACTTTCTTACGAAAGCCATGTATGTATATAATTTTCTTATCATGCTTAAAACAAAATTAGGAAATTCGCACTCTCTTAAAAGTAACTGAATTATTTATCAGTAAACTAGAAAGTGGGCTATAGGTCTGACCAAAACTGTATGTAGACAAAAAAATGATCTTTCGACAAAAAAAATTTAGCACGGACTTTAATTTCTTTTGCTCAAATGGTAATTGTTTACGACTGCCACCAAGTGATATCGAACTATTATTTTTAGTAGTTTGCAAGATATTTGGAATCAAATTTCACAATTTTCTATCATTTTCATGTGGTTGTTGTAATCATGGGTGCGCCGTAAATTGAAAAAAATCACGTAGTCGGTGCTGGACCAGTTAAAGGTAGTTCAGTTGGAATTTGACCTGGGTAAATTTTTGGTTTTTTGCAAATATTTTTCCAGATATTGAATCTCCGGATCCGCATTGCTATGACCGAAACAAATTTTTTGATATTTTTGGGTAAATATAATTACTCCGTGGTGTTCGTAAACAATGACCTCTCAAATGTTTGAGTGTAGACTTTTGTGCGCAGGCAAATGCTGCGATCAAGCGATCGGCGTACAACTCCTGTGCCATTCTAACCGTAATATATGTATTTCTTGTCTACTAGTTTATTTCATGAGTATTCACGATTTATTAAAATTAAACTTACTGTATTTTTTTACTAATTAGTATGAAATCCAGTTTGGATGCAGATATGTGGGTAAAATACATACATGTATAACCGCAATACCTGTTGTCGTTATAGCACTACGTTGCCCTGCCTAGGTAGTCAGTATCTACCTTACCATTGTCATCAAACTCTTCTAACGGAAGTCCTAGAAACCTAGCGGCTTCAACAGGGGAGGACCAGAGGGATATGGGTGTTAGAAGAGTAGGCTCGGTTGAGCAGACAAAAAGATGGTTTGTATTATGGGGGGACAAGCCGCATGCCGGACAAACATTAGGCAAGTCGGGGTTCAGTCTGGATAGGTAAGGGTTTAACCTATTACAATATCCAGAACGGAGTTGAGCCAGCATCACCCTAGTCTCCCTAGGCAGCTCGCGCTCCTCTTCGGCAAGGGGTGGTGTTGTTGCCTGAAGAACGGCGTTCACCGGAAGAGAGCCAACAAAGGAATTTACCGAATTCGTGTGGATGAGGGTGAGGGCCTGCCGGTGCACCTTAGGATCAAACGGCGTGGAAATCAGGTGCCGGATCTCATCGTAGTGTTTGCGTAGATGGCTCCTTATGCTCCTGGGGGGCGGATTCCCGTTGACCAGGCGTCCGTTGGGTGCTGCGGTTTGCAACAATTGAACAGGAATTGCCTGGTCAACATCTCGCTATGCTCTTTAGCGGCGAGAATTTTCGCTTCGTTATGAAGGTGATGCTCAGGAGACATAAGAAGACACCCAGTGGCGGTACGAAGGGCGGTGTTTTGGCAGACCTGTATCCTCGTCCAGTGTGTGTCAGCTAGCCCCGGCGACCATATTGGCGTCGCGTAGCTAAGCACCGGCTGGCCAATTGCTTTATATGTAGCCAGTAAAGTTTCTTTGTCTTGACCCCAAGTGCTGCCAGCTAGGGACTTGAGGATTTTGTTACGGCTTTGGACTTTATTGGCAATTGTGGTTACATGAGCGCCGTATTTGAACATGTTATCAAACGTCACCCCTAAGATTTTGGGGTGTGAGACAGTTGGTAGCTTGACACTATCAACGTAGACGTCTAATTCCATGTTCACTTGCGTTGTCCACGTCGTGAATAGGTTGGTCGAGGACTTATTCGGTGACAATGCCAGGTTTCTCCCGGCGAAGAATTCGGACACTGCTGGGAGGTATGAGTTTATGCGAGAGCAGAGTTCTTCAGCGGAGGGGCCAGTTGCCAAAATCGTACAGTCGATATATAATAGTTAAACAGAAACGGGGATAGGACACCACCCTGTGGCACCCCTTGTTTAACTATTCTGGGTTTTGATCTTGCGCCTCTAAACTCAACCGACGATTGACGACCACTCAGGTAGTTGGCAGTCCAACGTTTAAGACAGGGAGGAAGGGACGAGTCTTCAAGGTCTTTCATTAGTTGCGCATGGTTGACCGTGTCAAAAGCTTTGGCCAGGTCAAGCGCAACTAGCACTGTCCTGTGGTTTGGACGCTTTTGGTTTAATCCGTCCCCTATCTGAGTGGTTATGGCGTTCAGCGCGGTGGTGGTGCTGTGATTTTTGCGAAATCCATGCTGATGTTCGGCGAGCCGCAGGTTTGCGGTGAAGTACGGCAACAAGATAGATTCCAGCACCTTCACTACTGGCGAGAGGAGAGATATCGGGCGATATGACTCCCCTACGGCAGCTGGCTTGTCAGGCTTTAGTAGTGGGACCACCTTTGCTTGTCTCCATCTTTCAGGAATAACAAAGGTGGACAGGGAAAGGTTGAAAATGTGTGTAAGGTATCTTATGCCTTCGTCGCCGAGGTGTTTCAGCATCAGCATGGAAATGCCATCGGGGCCAATATATTTGGTGTTCTTAGATCTCCGAATTGCCTCATGAACTTCTGTTGTGGAGATGGCAATGGGCGCATCGCTGTTTTTGGGTTTGTGCGCTTCCCTGGTGGCTCGGCGAATCTCTTTGTTCAACGGAGGATGCATTACAAATTGTCGGCAGAAGGCGCCGGCGCATCTTTTTGGCTTCGACTGAACCTTATCACCGAGGGCGATGAATATTTTGTCGTTAGGTTTAGTCGGGTTGGACAAAGATTTCACCGTCGACCATAATTTGCCAACTCCAGCCGAGAGGTTGCAAGACCTTAGGTGCTCTTCCCACTTAGCGCGTTTGTGTTGGTCTACTAAGCGTCTGATTTCCGCATTGAGATCCCTTATTTAAGGATCCGTAGGGTCAAGGCGTATAATATGGTCACGCTCATTTGCCAGGGCCGCTGCCTCTGCGGGGAAGAATGGACGCACTTCCTTTATTCTACCTGACGGAATGTGTTGATGGGAGGCTGAAATTAGGGCCATACGAAACGCCTTTTCCCCTTCTCGTACTTCAGACGGAGTGGGAAGAGCAGCGAAGGCGATCTCTGTGGTGTTGAGAAAACTCTCCCAGTCGGCTTTATTGAAGTTAGTGAATGTGCGATTCTCAGCGGTGACAAAGTCGAACCACAATACCTAGGCATATTTTGTTAATTGTTAATGAGACTTTCATCGCAATTTTGTGTATGTCGGTCTAGGAGAGCAACGATGGGACTTTGCGTGTGTTAGTTAGATAAGACACACTTAAGTACATAATCTGTTTAAATTTCTCAAAGGCTACATAAAATTAATGTAAATACATATTGAATATTTAAATGGGTATATTCTGAGCGTAACCGGAAATTTTTAACCCAGAAGATTATCTTACCGAAAATCGTAACCGTCGCCAATGCGGTTCATGTACCTGCGATTCTAGCGTGCATGGCAACTGTAGCATGACAGCTAAGCAAAACAAAATGTTTACACAGTATTAAGTAAAAGCTTCGATATACTTTTGGCAATAACTAGGCCAAAGTACTGAAATCAATTTAGCTTGCGCTGCACTTCTTCAGTAACATTAACTCGATTGAACCCATACAAATACGTAGAATCATAAGCATACTAACAACTTAGAAATGTAAGTTTGTAAATTAGATAACTAATAAGGTAGATTGTAAGCATATAAAAGAACTGCGATGAGCCGAATAAAGCATTACAATTTTAACGCAGCCATTATGCATACTTAGCATACACTTGACTTGACTTGGAACTGCCACTTAGCGTTCTGTTTAATGAAGTTTGCATGTATCCGATTACCCTACTTGACTTGACTTAGAATTCTGTTGAGTTTTGATTTTCTATGTAAATTCTAAGTTTAGTGAGCGCCGTGAGAGAACTGTGTGATGCCATACCTTTTTTTTTTTTTAAATTTTGAATAAAATCCTCCAACTATTCTATAGAGATAAGAATTTTTGGATGTATATTATTCATATGGCAGCCGCAAAACGTACTGTCAAACAAATTGAATTCAAATTAGGCTAACCTAAAAAAAAAATTTTTTTCCTCCCAAAATGCTTTATAGTTTTTTTTGGCATTGACTATATACTGATTGTAGATAAGCTCAGAAAATCGAAACCTAATGCCAAGAGAATGCGTTTTGGTACTTTTTACTGAGTTACATGTAAAAATTCACACGATTACTTTTAAAAAACAATTCGATATGGGAAACTTTTACTCTTATTTGAAACTGGCTATTGTGCTCTCTTGTTATTTTTCTAAGTGCTAAATGGCAGTTCCCAAGTCAAGTCAAGTCTATGCTAAGAATGCATAATGGCTGCTTAAGACTCAACCATTGCGTTTTAATTTTGGGATCTTTGTGGGGCATTTTAATGGTTACGTAAATGCGGCTGAAGAGCTAAGATTTACATAATTAAATAAATGAATAAATTGTAACAGGACCCAAGCCAACATCCCTAGAGGAATACCGGCAAAGGCAAAACCGCCAAGAGTTTAGGCAACGAATAAGCTGCGAACATAAACCCAAAAAACTTGGAGGTAGAAAGCGAAAACACCAAAAAGAATGTGCAGAACTACAACGAATAATTAATATAAGTCGAATAATTAATATAAGTCGCGGGCAACAAAAGATGGAGCTGATGACCAAACTAAAAGATCTGCGCAAAAATGGGTGGAACCCAGTAACAACAATAACGCAGCAGCACCAAAAGTACCATTAGGATATATATAGTATAATTTAACATGCCAAAATAGATATATATATATATATATATATGGCGCGATATACAACAGTTATATCATCAACCTCCTAGGAGATTTTTGCGCCGCCGAGCTTCTCTTCCAATTTGTGGTGTGCCGCTTTCAAATTTTTTTCCTACAAATTGGCGGGACCTACGGTTTTTCGCCGACTCCGAACGGTATCTACAAAGCATATGAATTTTTGCTGAGAAGCCTTTCATGGCAGAAATACACTCGGAGAGTTTGCCAAAATACTGCCGAGGGGCGACCCCGTTTTGAAAAAACTTTTTCAAACCACTTTTTGATGTAACCTGTACCAGGGCTCAAACCCGGACCTTCGGTGTGGTAGGCCGACAACACTACCTCCACACCACGGTGGCCGCCATATATATATACTAAGGAAAAAAATTTTTTTTTGTAGGTTAAATGAAGATTTTTAAATAAACAAATGCTAAAACATATAAAAGAATAAATTTTATCAATAGAAAAATGACCTCATGGTGGAAAACTGCTTTAAATAGCATTTTAGTAGGATTAGCAGTAGGTAAGGAAAGTTCGGTAAATAATGAAAATAGGGTATTTAAATACGAACCACATCCTATTATAGAAAACAAGAAAGAGCTTTCTGATAAATGGTTGACTATTTTCGCTGACATGTTTAATTGTCGCACTTGTAATTTTAATAAAAAATTATATAAAGAATAAACTGAGACAATTAAACAATGTTCAACAACGCATCTAAATGGCAAGAAGTATATGACAAGCTCGATAGAGATAAAACCAAAGCTAATAAGTCATACAAATGCATAAATAAAAGTAGCCCCTTAACAACGGAAACAATAGTGAAGCATTTGAATATAATTTTAGACGCTCTAAATACCATAGGACAGGTGATTAAATCAGGAAATATCTTGCTTACAGAAGAACACCAAAAAGAAGCTTAACAATTTTTCTCAAGAAAACAAACCAACTATACAACCAACAAACATTCCAACCATAAACGCCACAATTACACAAACCGTAGTTCATTTAACTGCTTCGTCAGTTTCTTAGATGCTCTTGATATACTTGATGACGTATGTAGCGGTACTCCTCTTCGATGAAATGGGCTGCCACTGTGGTGGGACACTGACCGTAGCCTTCACGAGGTGACCCTGTCTTTTACAGAACACTACGGATCTAGATCCGAAGGGTGTCGATCTTACCCTTCCCCCTAACCCAAGGTTTCATGCGTGTCCGTGCCTAATGGGTGATTTGCAGTCAGGGGCTTCCGACTGTATTCTAACGGAGCCTCCCGGATACTGGTCCACCTCCGGGAGTAACGGTGGACTTGCTTCCCCTTCCGTTATTTTATGGTCGCCGAAAGGCCTCGTCAGAGTAGGTGACCAACGACACAGATGATAATGCCAGAACCAAACTCCGCCTCGGATTCCTGCAGGGTAAAAATGCCGCCTCTGGACAAGGCCTTAAAGCTGTACCACAGCAACCACATACCAGGTCTACCAACCCGAGAACCGCAGCGAAGGTGTCGGGCAGGCTTTCACGGCCAAGGACCTGGCTTCGGTCGCCTGCACAAGGTAGTACCACTAAACCCTTTGAGGGAAAGCCGTTACTACGCGAAACCGCACCATACAAACCCCCACAGGGTGGGGCAAAAGCGGGGAGCACTGTGCAGCCAGCCAATCCAATCCATAGGCCCGCTCAGGGCAGTAAGATAGCGCAGCCCAAAGGTTCTGGCCCCAGTCCCTCTACGGGAGTAAGGTCAGCCCCCAGTGCTGTCATCAGCGCTAGACAGCCGAGGAAAATTGCTACCTCCGTCAAAGCGGTGCGAGACCGTAGATCCGCGGCCAAGAATATTGCGCGACTGGAAAACGTGTCTCCCAGCGTCATGACGGAGCAAGAAAAATCCTTTTTAGCCTAGGCAACCAGCCTTCTCGCCGCGAGACAGGAGCGCAGCCGGAAAAGCTGCGAGAAGAACAACCACACCAGAGCCCCGCCAAGGGCCTTAGCCTCTAAGAGACAACGCTCTCAGGAAAGCACCACTAGTGAATCCAAGAGGCATTGACCCTTGGCGTCAGCTCCCAGAACTTATGCGGCGAACCCGTCCAGGCCGTTCAGTGATGTGGCCAAAGAGCACCTCACACTCGCGGTACTGGACAAGGGACACCCAGACGGCAACATCACTGCGGACAACTGGAAGTCGGTGTTGATAGGTTAGTGCAGGGTCTACGGTGAAGTCCTTGAAAAACACCCGGGCCCTGCACCTGTCATAACAGATGCGGTTGGCATGAAAGGCGGATAAAGATGGTATCTTGTGCCGAAGAGCGCTCGGTTATGCTCTATAAGGAAGCAATTTCCGCATTGGGCGAGCTGTGATCTGGAGCAGACTTGGAAGCCTTGCACAGGGACGAGATTCCTCGCAGGCTTCGAGCCTGTGCCTGGATACCAGCAGCCGAGCCGTCAAGGCCAGAGGCCATCCTGAAAATCATTCAGGTAGGAAACGCAGGACTGCCCACCAGTGAATGGAGGGTAGTAAGGAGGAGTGAGGTCAGAGAGAAACAACGCTACGTAACCTTGATCATAAGCGAGGATTCTCTCCCTGCACTCGAAGCCTGTGGTGGAGTCATTAGCTACTGCTTCTACTCCATCACCCTGCGGATCCAAAAGAAGGATGACGCCACCGCTGCCGAACCTGGAATGGTGGAACCAGGAAACACCTTGAGTGGGCCAGGGACCTCTATAAAATCTACCGAGGAGGATATATCGTCCGACAACGCCTTGAGTGGACCTCGAGTGAACCTGCTGGGAGGGCGCACTCACTGGTCGGATACGATACAGCGAACGACACCGAGGGCGATAGTGCTTCGATAGTGGCAGGCAAGCAACTCCGATTATAATAGGAGCTGGCGCCAATTCACATCACCCTAGAGGTGAGTGCCTTTTAGACTTTATCCCATCCAATAATTTAAACATAAGTAACTCTGGAAACGAACCAACTTTCGTTACCGCAAAAAGGAAAGAAATACTGTTTTTGTTACTACTGTTATAGCAAAAGGAAAATTTTTCACAAGGTTTTTTGAAAGGCCAATATATTTTTTCATACACAAAATATGCAGACAAATTAAAATTTTTAATTAATTTCTTCAGATACAATTTACTTGGTACCGCTTATAAGGGGTTAGGGGTACTTATCCTTTTCTTATTTGTATTTTTTCTGTAGTTGGGTTGTTTTGAAATAGCTTTGTTGTTGTTCGCGCCCGAATCCGGAAAATAAGTGGACTGAATTTTTTGGTTTTTAAGTTTGGTATTTAGTTGCCGTGTTGTTTTACACTTTTCCCTTTCTAATTTTTTGTTTGGGTATGGTATATATACCTCTTTTAAAATTTGTGTTTTTTAATATATTTTAATTTTTCTTTTCTACTGTCCATAGGTGCCTGTCTTTGAGGCGATGTAGGACCATATATAAATTGGGACACTTCACTGCACTCACCTTTGCACGTTTAATAGTTTAATATAGTTTTTAATAGTTTAAAATAATTGTTTATTCGTTTTGGCTCAGGTGATATGCGTCCGTTTTGCACAGAAATTTACGAATTGTGTTTTATGTTTACAATGTGTGTGTTTGGTGTTGAAAAATTATATGTGCGTGACTGTGTAAGTGTGTGTGTGGTGTGGTGAATGCTGGCGGTAGGGTTGCATCATAAGGAAACATCTCCGAAAGTATTATGATAAAATTCGGAATCACATATCGTTGCCGTTTGATCTGCGGGACCACAGGCGGCCCTTATCTTTTGATTTGTGACATCTTAGACTATTTAAAAGCAAGAAATTGCATTGCAGAGAGCTGAATTATCTTGTAGCAGAAAAGGGTAAACGAGAGCGACTTTAAACATTCCATTTATGCGCATTTCACCCATCAAACAACTGAAACTTAAATATAATAACCTGCTATATTCTCTACATATATTATCTTTTTTACAAGTACTTTATAATGTTTTACTCATTATAACTAGTTAATATTGTTAATTTTATTACCAGTATTTATTCTGTAATAAATTGTTCATAACTACGGCTATTCTATAAAACAGGGATGGGCATATTTTCGGCTCCTAAATCAGTTTGAGTGCAGTGGGTGTTAGGTGAGACGTTTGTTTTTTTTTTTGCGGTGTTGCGGGAGTAAAAAAATATATTTCAAAAATCCTACGCTCCGCCTCAAATGATATTCATCACAAGAAGGTTGCGGAAACACTAAACAACTGAACAAAAAACATTCTCTCTCAACCTCGACAACCAATTCTCAAACGGTGTTGCATTAGTACGAAAACAAAAACATACATTTTATGGCAAGAAATACGAAAAGTGGAATAACCATAAGCTGAAGTCGACTTTATGTTAAGCAGCGCACTATTGACATCCATTTGGCCTTCACATACATTTAATTATATGCAAGCCGATTTATTTTGCAATATATGCCTACAAATATTTAAAACAGTATTTTTAAAGTAGTAGCATTAGAGGAAGTAGAAGTAGAAAAACGTGCTAATGCACATTTCTCCTACAATCGTAGGAAGAAGAAACCTTTTAAGACCTGTTGGCAACGTTGTTGTTGTTGGCCAAATACTCTCTTTATCAACTGTATGTGTGTTTGAATGAGCAAAGCTCGCCCGTAAGTGCAAAATACTCGATCGAGCCGTTTTGCCCATCCCTGCTGTAAAATATATCGAAATCTTATTGTACTGATATATCCATCAATAAATAAATACACATCCAAATAAATACAACTCATACCCATGTTGTGCTGTGTGACCAAAGAGCATGTATGAATAAGAGGCACCAACCCGTATGTTCGAGCAGAGCTACTCGCCACATTTGCTCGATGTTTTCTATTAGGGTTTCAAGGTTCCCTTTTGTTCATTTTAGCAATTTATTTAGAGAGACTTTGAAGTGGAGATAAATGCATTGTGACGTCACAGGGCATCATAGCTTAGATGTTAGAATTTTCTAACAGCGGCTTTGGTGCAGACACTGGTTCATATCCCAGTGTCCGAAAAGGGATCTGATGATGAGCTTGGAAACTCTGAAACATGTAATCCTATCCATCGCTGTGATTTAATAATGTAATTTTTCTCCAATTATCAATTTTTCCCAAAAATCTGACAATTAAAATTCATTACGAATTATTGTTTCTCTGTGTCTCGAGCTTCCAAAACTTACAAATATGTAAAAACAAGAAAGACCGCAAAAACCAACAACAAAATATTAAGAACCGTAGCACGGGTTTACGTACATAAATATGTACAAACAAAAAGTCCAGCACAAACATTCGTACGTATGACCGAAGGTCTAACAACAATGTGTGCTCACTGTTGGCAAGAACAAACAAACAAAAGGGAATTAATTGAAGTGGAGATAAATGCATTGTGACGTCACAGGGCATCATAGCTTAGATGTTAGAAATTTCTAACAGCGGCTTTGGTGCGGACACTGGTTCATATCCCAGTGTCCGAAAAGGGATCTGATGATGAGCTTGGAAACTCTGAAACATGTAATCCTATCCATCGCTGTGATTTAACAATGTAATTTTTCTCCAATTATCAATTTTTCCCAAAAAAACTGACAATTAAAATTCATTACGAATTATTGTTTCTCTGTGTCTCGAGCTTCCAAAACTTACAAATATGTAAAAACAAGAAAGACCGCAAAAAACAACAACAAAATATTAAGAACCGTAGCACGGGTTTACGTACATAAATATGTACAAACAAAAAGTCCAGCACACACATTCGTACGTATGACCGAAGGTCTAACAACAATGTGTGCTCACTGTTGGCAAGAACAAACAAACAAAAGGGAATTAATTGAAGTGGAGATAAATGCATTGTGACGTCACAGGGCATCATAGCTTAGATGTTAGAAAATTCTAACAGCGGCTTTGGTGCGGACACTGGTTCATATCCCAGTGTCCGAAAAGGGATCTGATGATGAGCTTGGAACTCTGAAACATGTAATCCTATCCATCGCTGTGATTTAACAATGTAATTTTTCTCCAATTATCAACTTCATGAAAACGCAATGCCGCAAATAACTCAGCTTCCTGAAAAGCTCAATGAAGTAAGCTACTCATAATAAAAATTCGATCAGCTGTTATTTATAAAGTCTCTCTAAATAAATTGCGAAAATGGAACAAAAGGGAACCTTGAAACCCTAATAGAAAACATCGAGCAAATGTGGCGAGTAGCTCTGCTCGAACATACGGGTTGGTGCCTCTTATTCATACATGCTCTTTGGTCACACAGCACAACATGGGTATGAGTTGTATTTATTTGGATGTGTATTTATTTATTGATGGATATATCAGTACAATAAGATTTCGATATATTTTACAGCAGGGATGGGCAAAACGGCTCGTACGAGTATTTTGCACTTACGGGCGAGCTTTGCTCATTCAAACACACATACAGTTGATAAAGAGAGTATTTGGCCAACAACAACAACGTTGCCAACAGGTCTTAAAAGGTTTCGTCTTCCTACGATTGTAGGAGAAATGTGCATTAGCACGTTTTTCTACTTCTACTTCCTCTAATGCTACTACTTTAAAAATACTGTTTTAAATATTTGTAGGCATATATTGCAAAATAAATCGGCTTGCATATAATTAAATGTATGTGAAGGCCAAATGGATGTCAATAGTGCGCTGCTTAACATAAAGTCGACTTCAGCTTATGGTTATTCCACTTTTCGTATTTCTTGCCATAAAATGTATGTTTTTGTTTTCGTACTAATGCAACACCGTTTGAGAATTGGTTGTCGAGGTTGAGAGAGAATGTTTTTTGTTCAGTTGTTTAGTGTTTCCGCAACCTTCTTGTGATGAATATCATTTGAGGTGGAGCGTAGGATTTTTGAAATATATTTTTTTACTCCCCCAACACCGCAAGAAAAAAAAAAACGTCTCACCTAACACCCGCTGCACTAAAACTGATTTAGGAGCCGAAAATATGCCCATCCCTGTTTTATAGAATAGCCGTAGTTATGAACAATTTATTACAGAATAAATACTGGTAATAAAATTAACAATATTAACTAGTTATAATGAGTAAAACATTATACAGTACTTGTAAAAAAGATAATATATGTAGAGAATATAGCAGGTTATTATATTTAAGTTTCAGTTGTTTGATGGGTGAAATGCGCATAAAGGGAATGTTTAAAGTCGCTCTCGTTTACCCTTTTCTGCTACAAGATAATTCAGCTCTCTGCAATGCAATTTCTTGCTTTTAAATAGTCTAAGATGTCACAAATCAAAAGATAAGGGCCGCCTGTGGTCCCGCAGATCAAACGGCAACGATATGTGATGCCGAATTTTATCATAATACTTTCGGAGATGTTTCCTTATGCTGCAACCCTACCGCCAGCATTCACCACACCACACACACACTTACACAGTCACGCACATATAATTTTTCAACACCAAACACACACATTGTAAACATAAAACACAATTCGTAAATTTCTGTGCAAAACGGTCGCATATCACCTGAGCCAAAACGAATAAACAATTATTTTAAACTATTAAAAACTATATTAAACTATTAAACGTGCAAAGGTGAGTGCAGTGAAGTGTCCCAATTTATATATGGTCCTACATCGCCTCAAAGACAGGCACCTATGGACAGTAGAAAAGAAAAATGAAAATATATTAAAAAACACAAATTTTAAAAGAGGTATATATACCATACCCAAACAAAAAATTAGAAAGGGAAAAGTGTAAAACAACACGGCAACTAAATACCAAACTTAAAAACCAAAAAATTCAGTCCACTTATTTTCCGGATTCGGGCGGGAACAACAACAAAGCTATTTTAAAACAACCCAACTACAGAAAAAATACAAATAAGAAATGGATAAGTACCCCTAACCCCTTATAAGCGGTACCAAGTAAATTGTATCTGAAGAAATTAATTAAAAATTTTAATTTGTCTGCATATTTTGTGTATGAAAAAATATATTGGCCTTTCAAAAAACCTTGTGAAAAATTTTCCTTTTGCTATAACAGTAGTAACAAAAACGTTAATAGTTCAATCTCGAGCCCGTTTCTTCTGAGCGAAGTGAACTTCAATGTGCCCTCTCGTCCATCAAGGCATTTTAAACCAATTATCTTGAAACTGTGATGAACCAATTTTGAATTAAATGAGCCTTTCCGTTGTTTGTGTCAAGATTATAACTCCCATTCTGGTGCATTTGATATTTCGGACTCACTCTGTAGCATAAAAAAGTCAATTCTTTCTCTCCTAAATACATAGCAACAAATTGTTTTCTTATTCTTTGAGTCTTATTTTTAACAATAACTTTCTTCTGTTAACTAATTATTTGCTAATTGTGTAATCTATCTTATATTTGCTTTACTTAGCTGATGAGGTTTTCTCTGCAGCTGAGCAGTTTTAGATCTCGTCGATTAATAAACCAAAGCCTTTCAATGACTCGGCATGAACGAACAATCCGCGTAGTCCGATGGGAATTATTATTATTAATTGTTGTACGTATTCAAGTGCACATTTACAAAAAAAATTCCGTCAAAAACGGAATATGTTAGGATAAACTGTAGTCGGAAAAAAGGCCACAAAAAATTCTGTATATATACAGTCTTCCGGTTTTGCCCCGACCACTTAAATAAATTTACACATATTTTTCCATATTAAGTACCGCACAAAAGTATAGCAACAAAATACTTAACTAAATTTCAAATCGCGGCTTTCTGTTTATTTTTTGTGTCATCAGGCACAAACAAAAATTAACACAAAGAAATATACATATGTATTCAAGTTTTCAATAGCAAATTTATCCCGCAATACACCCTTTGCTTGCATTTCCTTACATATATAAGTCAAGCAAAGGCAGGATTGTGTACCCCAAATAAGCAGACGGGGGCGCGAACTAAAGTCAGTGGAATTAACGACAGTGACTTAGACTTATGATTATTATATATATCATGAATCTGGAATTTAAAAAAATTGCTCGATTTTATATTCCAAACTTTCGCTATCATTATCATTTGAAACTAAAGACTATTATATCATGAATCTGGATTTAATTAAAAATGAAAATTTTGAATATAAAATCGCGCTATTTCTTATTCCAAATTTTCGACGGCGGCGCTTATTTTATAACTCCCAAATTCAGGATATAATAATCTGAGTCGGATCTTAACAACGAAAGTCTCAATGACTTTAATTCGCATGTCCAAAGCGAACTAAGGTCAAAATATTATACGAATTGACGGCACTGGGCCATGCATCTTATTGTCACTGACATTAATTCGTAACTTACGTTAATTCCACTGACTTTGGTTCGCGCCACCAAGCAGAAACTAGAAAGAAAACAAAAATGTTAAAATAACCTTTAATTTAATTTTGCCATCCCAGCATAATTATATACATATTCTTGTTATATTCACGGGAAAATATAGCATCCCTACATATCGCACCCTAAATACAAAAGGGTCACAACTCAAAAAAATGTCAGGTGGTTTTTTCGACATTTATCCTTTCACAAACGCTTGATCAACTATAACAGCCGATTTTTTTTTTAATGATTATCATCTTCAACTAAACGGCTACCGTCCTGTTTGGTTTTAAAAAAATAGAGCTAAGCTAGCGCTATCTAGAAGCGTTCAAAGCAAAGAACCTCTAATTTTGAGTTGTGACCCTTTTGTATTTAGGGTGCGATATATATACAAAAACGTGTGTTAAGCGAAAGAGCGTACCGAAAAAAGGATAAACAAGCAACAAAGTTCCTTGCACTGAATTGCATTGAAAAATAAAAAATGTATTCAAATATCAATTATCAAATAATAAAACGAAAATATTCCAATATTTTGATATTTGTCATACTTAATATTTTATTTCCATTAAGTTGACCAATTTGCACAAAAATCATAGGCAAATATCCTCAACTTCATGAAAACGCAATGCCGCAAATAACTCAACTTCCTGAAAAGCTCAATGAAGTAAGCTACTCATAATAAAAATTCGATCAGCTGTTATTTATAAAGTCTCTCTAAAAAAATTGCGAAAATGAACAAAAGGGAACCTTGAAACCCTAATAGAAAACATCGAGCAAATGTGGCGAGTAGCTCTGCTCGAACATACGGGTTGGTGCCTCTTATTCATACATGCTCTTTGGTCACACAGCACAACATGGGTATGAGTTGTATTTATTTGGATGTGTATTTATTTATTGATGGATATATCAGTACAATAAGATTTCGATATATTTTACAGCAGGGATGGGCAAAACGGCTCGTACGAGTATTTTGCACTTACGGGCGAGCTTTGCTCATTCAAACACACATACAGTTGATAAAGAGAGTATTTGGCCAACAACAACAACGTTGCCAACAGGTCTTAAAAGGTTTCGTCTTCCTACGATTGTAGGAGAAATGTGCATTAGCACGTTTTTCTACTTCTACTTCCTCTAATGCTACTACTTTAAAAATACTGTTTTAAATATTTGTAGGCATATATTGCAAAATAAATCGGCTTGCATATGTGAAGGCCAAATGGATGTCAATAGTGCGCTGCTTAACATAAAGTCGACTTCAGCTTATGGTTATTCCACGTTTCGTATTTCTTGCCATAAAATGTATGTTTTTGTTTTCGTACTAATGCAACACCGTTTGAGAATTGGTTGTCGAGGTTGAGAGAGAATGTTTTTTGTTCAGTTGTTTAGTGTTTCCTCAACCTTCTTGTGATGAATATCATTTGAGGCGGAGCGTAGGATTTTTGAAATATATTTTTTTACTCCCCCAACACCGCAAGAAAAAAAAAACGTCTCACCTAACACCCGCTGCACTAAAACTGATTTAGGAGCCGAAAATATGCCCATCCCTGTTTTATAGAATAGCCGTAGTTATGAACAATTTATTACAGAATAAATACTGGTAATAAAATTAACAATATTAACTAGTTATAATGAGTAAAACATTATAAAGTACTTGTAAAAAAGATAATATATGTAGAGAATATAGCAGGTTATTATATTTAAGTTTCAGTTGTTTGATGGGTGAAATGCGCATAAAGGGAATGTTTAAAGTCGCTCTCGTTTACCCTTTTCTGCTACAAGATAATTCAGCTCTCTGCAATGCAATTTCTTGCTTTTAAATAGTCTAAGATGTCACAAATCAAAAGATAAGGGCCGCCTGTGGTCCCGCAGATCAAACGGCAACGATATGTGATGCCGAATTTTATCATAATACTTTCGGAGATGTTTCCTTATGCTGCAACCCTACCGCCAGCATTCACCACACCACACACACACTTACAATTCGTAAATTTCTGTGCAAAACGGTCGCATATCACCTGAGCCAAAACGAATAAACAATTATTTTAAACTATTAAAAACTATATTAAACTATTAATCGTGCAAAGGTGAGTGCAGTGAAGTGTCCCAATTTATATATGGTCCTACATCGCCTCAAAGACAGGCACCTATGGACAGTAGAAAAGAAAAATGAAAATATATTAAAAAACACAAATTTTAAAAGAGGTATATATACCATACCCAAACAAAAAATTAGAAAGGGAAAAGTGTAAAACAACACGGCAACTAAATACCAAACTTAAAAACCAAAAAATTCAGTCCACTTATTTTCCGGATTCGGGCGCGAACAACAACAAAGCTATTTTAAAACAACCCAACTACAGAAAAAATACAAATAAGAAATGGATAAGTACCCCTAACCCCTTATAAGCGGTACCAAGTAAATTGTATCTGAAGAAATTAATTAAAAATTTTAATTTGTCTGCATATTTTGTGTATGAAAAAATATATTGGCCTTTCAAAAAACCTTGTGAAAAATTTTCCTTTTGCTATAACAGTAGTAACAAAAACGTTAATAGTTCAATCTCGAGCCCGTTTCTTCTGAGCGAAGTGAACTTCAATGTGCCCTCTCGTCCATCAAGGCATTTTAAACCAATTATCTTGAAACTGTGATGAACCAATTTTGAATTAAATGAGCCTTTCCGTTGTTTGTGTCAAGATTATAACTCCCATTCTGGTGCATTTGATATTTCGGACTCACTCTGTAGCATAAAAAAGTCAATTCTTTCTCTCCTAAATACATAGCAACAAATTGTTTTCTTATTCTTTGAGTCTTATTTTTAACAATAACTTTCTTCTGTTAACTAATTATTTGCTAATTGTGTAATCTATCTTATATTTGCTTTACTTAGCTGATGAGGTTTTCTCTGCAGCTGAGCAGTTTTAGATCTCGTCGATTAATAAACCAAAGCCTTTCAATGACTCGGCATGAACGAACAATCCGCGTAGTCCGATGGGAATTATTATTATTAATTGTTGTACGTATTCAAGTGCACATTTACAAAAAAATTCCGTCAAAAACGGAATATGTTAGGATAAACTGTAGTCGGAAAAAAGGCCACAAAAAATTCTGTATATATATAGTCTTCCGGTTTTGCCCCAACCACTTAAATAAATTTACACATATTTTTCCATATTAAGTACCGCACAAAAGTATAGCAACAAAATACTTAACTAAATTTCAAATCGCGGCTTTCTGCTTATTTTTTGTGTCATCAGGCACAAACAAAAATTAACACAAAGAAATATACATATGTATTCAAGTTTTCAATAGCAAATTTATCCCGCAATACACCCTTTGCTTGCATTTCCTTACATATATAAGTCAAGCAAAGGCAGGATTGTGTACCCCAAATAAGCAGACGGGGGCGCGAACTAAAGTCAGTGGAATTAACGACAGTGACTTAGACTTATGATTATTATATATATCATGAATCTGGAATTTAAAAAAATTGCTCGATTTTATATTCCAAACTTTCGCTATCATTATCATTTGAAACTAAAGACTATTATATCATGAATGTGGATTTAAAGGTAATAATAAAAAATGAAAATTTTGAATATAAAATCGCGCTATTTCTTATTCCAAATTTTCGACGGCGGTGCTTATTTTATAACTCCCAAATTCAGGATATAATAATCTGAGTCGGATCTTAACAACGAAAGTCTCAATGACTTTAATTCGCATGTCCAAAGCGAACTAAGGTCAAAATATTATACGAATTGACGGCACTGGGCCATGCATCTTATTGTCACTGACATTAATTCGCTTTTGGGGTGCGAATTAACGTAACTTACGTTAATTCCACTGACTTTGGTTCGCGCCACCAAGCAGAAACTAGAAAGAAAACAAAAATGTTAAAATAACCTTTAATTTAATTTTGCCATCCCAGCATAATTATATACATATTCTTGTTATATTCACGGGAAAATATAGCATCCCTACATATCGCACCCTAAATACAAAAGGGTCACAACTCAAAAAAATGTCAGGTGGTTTTTTCGACATTTATCCTTTCACAAACGCTTGATCAACTATAACAGCCGATTTTTTTTTAATGATTATCATCTTCAACTAAACGGCTACCGTCCTGTTTAGGTTTTAAAAAAATAGAGCTAAGCTAGCGCTATCTAGAAGCGTTCAAAGCAAAGAACCTCTAATTTTGAGTTGTGACCCTTTTGTATTTAGGGTGCGATATATATACAAAAACGTGTGTTAAGCGAAAGAGCGTACCGAAAAAAGGATAAACAAGCAACAAAGTTCCTTGCACTGAATTGCATTGAACTTAGAATTGCTTTGGCATAAGTAAAGCAGAACACATCATCATCTATATGTATATTAATAGGCTAACATTTTTTCCATACAATCAATTGCCAGAGTGTATCTCATAAAAAAAATGCATAATTCCAATTATTATATATTTTGATATGTTTTCATGGGCCAGGAGCTTTGCATAGGCATATTAATATTTAAATGTTTCATTAATTTGTAATAATTCATAAAAGTTTTCACCAAAACCCAAAACTGTTAACTACAGTATCTGATTGTTTTATTGTACATACAGCAGTGGCGCAGGTGGTGAGCTTGCCGGCTATGATGCGTGAGTTCGTAGGTTCAAGCACGTGTTTAGGGCAGGTACATTTTTTTTTTTTTTACTAAATTGAATTTGCCTTAAACATACGAAAAGTTTTTATCATATTTTTTTTTAAATTTATTATATTTGTAACCCAATATTTCAATATTTTTCTGTTTATGACATCTATCTTAAAAAATCTGATAAATAATTCCAAATTATCAATATTTATCAATTTATATTTTTTAAGAAATATATCATATGTAATATGCAAAAAGAAAAAGTACAGTTTGTAGCTTCTTCAATTTTATACTTACGAAATAATTAGAATCGCGTTAATTTTCCTAAAGACATCAACTATTTTGTTCCTAAAAATTTTTATTTGCAAAAGAGTCGACATATAACCCAATATTTCAATAATTTTCTGCTTGTGACATCTAGGTATCTTGGAGTGAAAAAACCAAATTTTTTGAAAAAAATATAAAAAATTATTTCAATTTATCAATATATATTTTTTAAGAAATATATCATATTTAATATACAAAAAGTAAAAAAGTACAGTTTGTAGCTTCTTCAATTTTATATTCACGAAATAGTTTGAAATCGCGTTAATTTTCCTAAAGACATCAACTATTTTCTTCCTAAAAATTTTAATTTGTAAAAGAGTCGACATATAACCGGAATCCTTACATATTTAGGCTAATTGGGCCAGTTAAGATATGTGTTTTCAATATTTCCGAGTTGAATTTGACGAAAAAAACCAGAAAGCCATCATATTTGTAAGTTGTAATATTCTCCCGCTATACGGATATATTCATGTGTACCAATAGCGCATGTGTAATGGTTTCGGGTGGGACGTGTGCGTCTCATGGTTCGATCCCAACTTCGAATATACAATTTTTTTCCCCTTTTTTTCATATTGACTATTGTTTTTTGCAGGGAAAATACTAAAATCTACCTTAACACAATATGTACTTACACACATATGTCGTTTTATGAATTTTTTTTTTTAAGGAATATGCTTTTTTCTAATAGATTTTCCATAATAAATATAGCTATATATCTAAGTTGAGGTCATACGATATAAATATCACGGAATATTATTGAAATGATATAAAAGTCAATATGTAATGTACTTAAGTATATCTTAATATATAAAAATCACGTGTCACATGTTCAATCAGGGTGAGCTCCTAAACTACTCAACCGATTTTAATGAAATTTGCACAGCATCTACAGTTTGATCCAACTTGAAAGATAGGATACCTTATATCTCAAGGGGGAGTGGAAATCGGTAAAAAACCATAAATTTTTTTGTTTACACAGCCACAAATCATAAACGGATCCACCGATTAGAATGAAACTTACTTGAAGTTAAACTTTGAAATATTTACTTTCGTTCTGCATCAAAAAAAATAGTTGATTCATATATTATTTAACCAAAATTGTTTAAACAATAGGAGCACCTTTACTAAAAAAAGCTGTTTGTGTGTTTGTTCGCTGTCAACCAAATGAATCGATTTAAGTTAAGCGAGCGCTCGGTAGCGGTACTTCGCTTCGTACATACATACATATGTATGTATGTATGACGCTTTAAATAAAAACAAAATTAACATTCTTATGTACATATGTACGTTTTCGTGTTGCTGAGGGATAAGTAAAAATCAAATCCATATATGTACATATTTTGTAGTGAACGCATTTTGTGAAACCCCGTTATTCGTATTTTATACAATTGCTTCATGGTTCAAAAATATTTAATTAAAATATATACATATGTACATGTAAGTATTATCACATAATTATATTATTAATTTCTTATTTCATATTAATCAATTCAAAAATGATAGGAAAAAAATGAGAACGGCTGGACAGATTTGACTCAAGTTTTTTTTCAGTTCTTCTTTTCAAGATTTATGTAATTTTGGAAAAGTGGGCGGTGCCACGCCCACATTTTTTGTATTCAGTACTTTGTTTGTACTTCCATAATGTCCAAAGTTTATGGTTGATCTGTTTTAAACTTTTCCAATACGTGAAAATCTTCGTGGGGTACGACATACATACATTTGTAAATTTTTTGGAAAAGTGGTCAGTTCTAAGACCACAGCTAAGTAATATTTCAATTCGTTATATCCCTGAATGTATTTGCTTCAGTGACATTTTAATGTTCTTAAATCTTAATCAAAGCACTTAATTTTTTTGTTTGTTATTGCCGTTTATACACATCTAGAGTATTATAGGATTTCCATAAAATCATAATAGTGGCGTTAAGTGGTAGATATAGGATATAATTAAATAAATACTAACTACACATCTGCTCAGCAGCGCATAATGGTTTGTGTCATAGCCATTGAGTTCAAAAGATTCGTTTTTTGAGTTGGACATCCAACAAATTTATTTGTTTATACCAAATACGTTAAAACCGGAAACATTGCATATACTAAAGCACTGCAATAAATGGAATGTTAAAAATTAATAGAAAAATAGTTGAAAATGTATTTCTAGGGAAGTCACTGGTCAGGCAGAACAACGTCTGCCGGGTCTGCTAGTCTTAATATATAAAAATCACGTGTCACATGTTCAATCAGGGTGAGCTCCTAAACTACTCAACCGATTTTAATGAAATTTGCACAGCATCTACAGTTTGAACCAACTTGAAAGATAGGATACCTTATATCTCAAGGGGGAGTGGAAATCGGTAAAAAACCATAAGTTTTTTTGTTTACACAGCCACAAATCATAAACGGATCCACCGATTAGAATGAAACTTACTTGAAGTTAAACTTTGAAATATTTACTTTCGTTCTGCATCAAAAAAAATAGTTGATTCATATATTATTTAACCAAAATTGTTTAAACAATAGGAGCACCTTTTCTAAAAAAAAGCTGTTTGTGTGTTTGTTCGCTGTCAACCAAATGAATCGATTTAAGTTAACCCTGCAAAAAGCATTGGTCCTATAACACAAAATTAGTGGTATATAGATAGCTAGAAAAATCTAGTTTTTATCTAGACCAATATGACTAGTTGTGCGCATGTAGTTTTGCTTTGCCGAATTGAAGAAATATATTCACTTGTTATGTTAATGAGCACAAAAATTATGTATAGACCAAACGGTCTATCTTTGGTCTGGACTGTACACGGCATAAATGGTAGAATGGTAGACCAAGCCTAGGACATGCTCCGTGTAAATTGGTCCTATGGTTTTACATGAGATTGGTCTAGACTTGGTCCGGTAGTATGTCAACGAAAGACTGTATTTTATACAGTCTTAGACCAGACTCACTTTTTGCAGGGAAGCGAGCGCTCGGTAGCGGTACTTCGCTTCGTACATACATACATATGTATGTATGTATGACGCTTTAAATAAAAACAAAATTAACATTCATATGTACATATGTACGTTTTCGTGTTGCTGAGGGATAAGTTAAAATCAAATCCATATACATATGTACATATTTTGTAGTGAACGCATTTTGTGAAACCCCGTTATTCGTATTTTATACAATTGCTTCATTGTTCAAAAATATTTAATTAAAATATATACATATGTACATGTAAGTATTATCACATAATTATATTATTAATTTCTTATTTCATATTAATCAATTCAAAAATGATAGGAAAAAAATGAGAACGGCTGAACAGATTTGACTCAAGTTTTTTTTCAGTTCTTCGTAATTGGTAACGAGGTGTTTCCACCAAACCAAACACCGTGTTTAAAAGGGTTTTGGTTTTGTAGAAATGTCAAGTTTTCCACTGAGAGTTTACCGGAAAATGGGTTTACACCCACTAAATCGGAACGACGATCATAATAAATTGTTTAGTGGGTGTAAACCCATTTTCCGGCAAACTCTCAGTGGAAAACTTGACATTTCTACATAACCCAAACCCTTTTAAACACGGTGTTTGGTTTGGTGGAAACATAGCATAAGTCTTCGTGGGGTACGACATACATACATTTGTAAATTACATATCCAGAGTATTATAGGATTTCCATAAAATCATAATAGTGGCGTTAAGTGGTAGATATAGGATATAATTAAATAAATACTAACTACACATCTGCTCAGCAGCGCATAATGGTTTGTGTCATAGCCATTGAGTTCAAAAGATTCGTTTTTTGAGTTGGGCATCTAACAAATTTATTTGTTTATACCAAATACGTTAAAACCGGAAACATTGCATATTTCTTGAATTTTCATGAGTTTTCCACAAAGTTCTTAACTTTGAGCTGTAGTATTTTTATTGTGTTTTTACACATTCTTTCATACAAAAAGAATGAAATTAGTCAAAGGAAGTTAATCTTACCGGAAATTCCAAACAACACTTTGAACGCAAACATACTGGTCTAGGTGTATACATATATATGTAGCCCCAAAAAGTTTTAAATCTAGGCTAAATCTTTTAGCCGTGTACAAAACAATATTTATTTTTATTGTTTGTTTTGAAATTTTGTGTAGGATTTCTTCAGGCTTTGGCAAGAAGTAATAGTTGTCGCTTTATTTCTTGAAGAAAAACTGAAGCTTCGGAAAAATAAAAACAAAAAATATAATGAAATAACATTGAAATTCATATAAAAAGCGGAAAATTGCAATTATTCAACATGCAAAACGGACCGTCAAAATTTCTTGGCTATTCATGACAATTTCATAGTCAAGAAATACTTGAAAATATTTCTTTCTTTTAAACTTTTTCAATCCTTTTTTGCCAAATTAGCATCACTTTTCATTATCTCCTGACAAATATAAGTACAATATAATTGTTACTTTCTCTGATTATTCAATACGACTGCGTTGTGTACAGCTTAGTAATTTTTGGAAATTTTTTTTAACTTCTTGTTCATTTTTTTGGTTAAACCGCTGGCAACCGTGGCTATAATAACGAAAGACACTCATTTTTACGATTTTTCCCCGCTGTATTCATAGCTCGAAAAACAGTTAATTAAATTTCAACAGACTTTAGTTCGAATCACTCTTGCTATTGTTAACATGCTATGTAATTGAGAATTGAATTTTAACCCAGATATGCCCAATGTCCTATATATAGTCCACCTACTCAGTTGTTTACATGAAAAGTAAAGGACTGTCGAGATCCGCTAATTTTACTCATTTGGTTAGTTTTTGTTTCTCCTTACTGGTGACAGGTCGTTTTGGTTAGTTTTCTCTACCATTTCTGCGAAATAAATTTACAAATTTGTGCTTTTTTCAAAATGTCGCTACCTTTCAACGGTAAGTAAAAATTAGCTAATTCAGATATAAAAAATCAATGTTTTTTGTCGAAGTTCGTATATTTCAAATGTTCGTCCACTGTTATATACATAGAAAAGTTCTGTTGGTGTTATAGTAAAGTTGTTGTATTAGCGTAAAATGCGGTGTCCTACATGTAGGACATTGGGCACATATTATACTACATACAATTTTTTTTACCAAGGTGCTTTCACAAATATCAGTGAAATTTTTAAGGACCTTGGTCTTGGAACGTTTGTGAAGGACGTCCTGGGAGGGGTTGACCGTTCTGATCAAAATATTAGGTTTTACTGCACTGCCATAAGAGGTAAGAAATGGTATTTTCCCCTCATATCTCATTGTGGGGACATGGCTGTTCAAAATGCCTGGCAGATACACAAACATAATGGTGGAACAATGGATCAATTATCTTTCAGAGGAATCATTGCGACAACTTTGCTCACCCAAAATAAAACGGGTAATGTTTATGAAAAAGGACGTCCTTCACAAACTTCCATCGACGATTTGCGGTATGATCGAAGGGATCATTTGGTAATTCCACAAGATAAACAAACCAGGTGTGGCGCTTGCCATCAAAAGGCAACAACAAGGTGCGAAAAATATAATATAGAATTACATATAAAATGTTTTCTTACATATCCCAGGAAATTATTTTCATCATGTCATAGTATACCATGTGCCCAATGTCCTATATATAGGACGGCTGTAAAATCCAACTTTCAAAATACATTTTTTTTAAATCATTACCAATTCGTCTTTTTATTGTCATTTCAATGGGGAATAATACAAAATCACGATGAAAAAGTCCCTGTACAACGAATGGGCATATCTGGGTTAAGACCGTTCTTTATAAGTACTTCCGTTAATTATAAGTATGTATTTTAATTCGCCATTTAAAGTTACCTGCCTTCTAGTCAATAAACGCGAGTATATTCACTGTCTTATTTTTTGAAATCTATTTATCTTATCTACTAATTTTAATTACTCTACCATTATTTTTTTATTTTTACTGTTATATATTTGTTGCAATGTTCTTGTTATTACCTTTGTTTACATTTAAGTTTTGTTGTGCTATAAAAGATCATAGATCTTATTGTACTAATATGTTTCAATAAATGAATGAATGAATGAATGAAGATGCTAAGTTGATCTTATGCAGAGCAGGTCTGATAGTTTTGCGCGAATTTCTGTAAGCGCCAAATGAGTGAACCGTTGCAGGAATTTAGTTGTGACCTCTCAGACTTGCTCTGACAATGGATTAGCGACTACCAATAACTTCTCTCAGTGTGAAATATTACTTAATTTTATTCTTTCGTATTTTCATTATTGCTATTAATGCTTATTTCTCAACAGGGGTTTTAAAAGCGAATAGAGTAATTATTCTAGTACAGACGTATATTTTTTAATTTTCGGAAATATCGGGGGGGGGGGGGTGTTTGAACCCCCGAAACCCCCCCCCCCTGAATACGCGCCTGCCTCTAGGCATTAGGTACTGGAGAAAAATGCGAACAGAGGATTTAATAAGTTAAACTAATTTAAGGTGGTCGAATTTCGACCACGGGATATACTAGTATATATTATTTCTGTAAGGTCTTTTTGTGTTTGCTCCTAATTTTCTGCTCTCATTTCGAACCAATATTAATAATTAAGGTATCGTTTTAAAGGTGTGGGCTACCTCTACATGCGAAACTATATATTAATTACAGCAGTGCCTTTCTTTAAGCGTATTTTATAAAAATGTATTTGTTTAAATAAACCATTGTGAATGCACAAAAAAATCAATTTGTACTGCAACGCTATTGTGACTGACATTCATCAGACTTCAGTCGTTGTTGCCAGAATCGGGGATATCGCCCTTTTTCGGGGATTTTCCGTCTGCCAATGTAATTTCGAAATGGTTTGGTTGTTGTTTCCTTTAGGTGTTATTTGCAATAAAAGTTGCAAGTTTTCATGTGGTTATTGTAATCACATTAGGCCGTCCTTAAAAATATCCAAAAAGTGTTCTGCGCAGAAATAGTGAGTATAGCGTAGTCGGTGTTGGACTGGCTGAGTGTTATTTTTTATAAGCAACTCGGAAAGGTGTTCTGCACACAAATACCATGGATCCCCATCCGAATTGGGATGGGACCTGGGTCCTTTTTCGAGATTTAGATCATGATTTTTCACTGAAACAAAAAATTAAAAAAGCGCTCCGAAATTCGTGATCCTGCGGCCAATGAACGTTTTTTGAGCCCTCTCCCATAATTTAAAAAAAAATTTTGCAGTTGACCCCTAAAGGAAACAAATACCAATGATGCATTCCATATGAAAAGATAGGTCGACCTCTCCGATTTTCTTCAAATTCGGAAGACATGTAGTATTTGACGTCTAGAATAGTGTGTCAAAATTTTTTTTTTTAAATTTTGAATATTTTGGATTTTATTGACAGTTGAAAATTTTTGAAAGCTTTTCTTTGAGTTAAAATATCTATAAACTATTAATTTTAGAAAAAAATATTATACCGCAAAAAGTCTTTAAAATTATTGAAGTTTATAAAAAAAAATGTATGTTCTCAAAATTTTGAAAAATAATATGATTGAAAAATAAAGTAAAATTTTTTTTCAAATTTAGAAGAATGTTTTTTTTTGTTTTCGAGAAAAAAAAATTTGAAAATTGTATGGTGAATAAATCTCTGATTATTACGCACAGTAAGTTTGTGATACAAAAAATTTTACACTATATAACACTTCGAAATGGCATAAATATAATGAAAATGTAGTTTTATATTTTAAATTAGGTCAGTTTTTTTATTACTTTAAAAATTTTACATTCGCTCTCATTACAAGTCGATACTACTTTACATTTAATTTCGTTGCTTGAAAAGGGTATAAAGCTGTGGAATGACCGAGTGCCATTGATTCGAACAGCTGCAGCGAAACGATCCTTTAGGAAATCTTTTTCTTTTTGGTAATCAGCTTTGGAACAGAAACCAAATTGCATTGTTTTAAATTCATTTTTGACAGTATTAAAAAATTCAATTGGGGTAGTAATTGGCGTGGAGTCAGGACGGCGTAAACTTTCTCGTCGAACAAATCTTTTAACAGTACCACCGATTCCATCACAAGCGTTTTTACCATGCGATGTCGCAAAAAAGTGCCATTCCGCTTTTATATTAAAATCCTTAAAGTGATACATTAAATTAATAAAATTGTATTGTGGTATCATGGATGTTACACTCTGAGATGAGTACAAAGCTCTCAAATGTGAAGCTCTTATTATTATCCTTTTCTGCGCGATAAACAACAAAGGGGTGAACTGTAACCTGATTGCTATTCCAGTGGTAATCCTGAATGGCATTCTGTACCAGAAAAGTGAAATTTTCAGAAAAGTCACCAACTACTATAAATTCGCCTTCCTTTAATTGAAGTTTCAGTTCTTTGAAGAATTTGTTTTGGCTTTTGGATATAAAATTGTGTGTTAAAAGTACTGATGCATCGGCTTTCAGCATTTCAATAAACGTACGAGTATCTTTATTAACTGTTTCTATAGAAGAACGGTCTGTATTGGTCCATTGTAAAAATTCCAAACTTTTTATATTATTTACTTCAAATGCTTTTCCAAGTCCAATACTTATTCCTTCAAAACCTGGACAAGAATTACACTTTCTAAGTTGACAATTATGTTCGAATTTCTCACAAGTCATCTCACGTAAGACATCTTCATACGTTTGAATAGAAATTTGGTTGGAAATATCTTTTAAAGCATCCATCATTAATTTGAAATTTTGATGAATTTTACAAACACATACTGTGTGAGTTCCAGCAGCATCGGCCAAAATACATTCCCTAGGACGTAGTTCGGCAAATTTACTGAATCCAACTTTTAAATCAGAATACATATTTTTAAATTCCACATAAGCTTCTTTCAGATTGCACAGGACCAATCGTTTCTGAATTTTTGACTTTTTTCCATCCGTTTGTCTTACAGATACGCAATCGTTCTGCCCAGGCATAAGTAGACTAATATCATCTGACCTATAAAAATTTTGGACTACCGAAATATCATTTTCGGAAATCTTCCTTCCTGATATTTTTTGAGTTGGGTGGGAACCAAATCCAAACATATTTTGGGTTTTTTTCGCATGAGAAGCTAACTTATAAGTTGTATTAAATTCTTTTTGGAGTTTGTATGCTGTCCAACTTGGTGGAGAAATTGTCAACGAAAAAATCTTTTCTGAATAATTCGAAATGTTTTGAAACTTTTTCTTTACAGATAAAAGCATTTCTAAGCCGTCATCTCCTCCTGTATACACTTCACTATCTTCATCAGAACTTATATTTGGCAAAATCCATTCGGAACCTGTTTTAACATTGGAAAATTTAGTTTCATTCAATGGACTTTTAATAATACTATTGCTAACCTCTTTAGATGGTACAGCATCTTTTAAAATTTTAATCCTGCAGCAAAAGCAGACATATTCCCCCAAATTGGGTAGTTTTTTAATAGTTCTGGCGTTGATTTACCCACATTTTTTTTAACCCAGTTGTGATTTGGCAAATCAAATGGATTACAACAAAATTTTTTATTTGGCATTTTTGGGTATCAGAATATGTATATATGTACGATAGTTTGTGAGAAATACAGCGAACAGCTTTGGAGAAGAACCTTTTCTTGTATGAATCAAATTGCAAATGACTATGAAATGCAAAGAATTTTCATAAGGTAATAAATAAAAGAAGTTTACAAAATCAATGACTACTGCGATAGAATAAACAAAAAATAACTGAAGTGATTGTTCCCGTTATTAATAGGTAGAATTCATCAAAGATGGCGCTATTAAACAGCTGATTTGTTCATTTTTTTATTTAAATTAGTTATAAAATGTGATGTTTGTCAAACTGGGGAGAATTTTAAACACGTGTGTTTGCATGTGTGCCGTAATTTTGATAGAATTACCCCAACTTCGCATTATATATTTATAGAAAATAAAATAGGTTTGACCAATCTTTTTTATTTTCTATGAATAAGAGGGTAAATACATATATACATATGTAGAAAACACCTGTTAACAGTATGGATGCCATTTCGAAGTGTTATATAGTGTACAATTTTTTGTATAACAAACTTACTGTGCGTAAAAATCAGAGATTTACTCAACATACAATTTTAAATTTTTTTTTTCTCGAAAACAAAAAAAAAACATTCTTCTAAATTTGAAGGTTAGGTTAAGAACATATTCAAGTTTCTTTCAGATTTTTTTAAAGAGAATCGGTGCTATCCTTCATTACTTTACACTGAAAAAAAATTTTATTTTATTTTTCAATCATATTATTTTTCAAAATTTTGAGAACATAAAATTTTTTTTATAAACTTCAATAATTTTAAAGACTTTTTTTAGTAAAATATTTTTTTCTAAAATTAATAGTTTAAAAGATATTTTAACTCAAAGAAAAGCTTTCAAAAATTTTCAACTGTCCATAAAATCCAAAATATTCAAAATTTTAAAAAACTATTTTGACACACTATTCTAGACGTCAAATACTACATGTCTTCCGAATTTGAAGAAAATCGGAGAGGTCGACCTATCTTTTCATATGGAATGCATCCAATGCTTTTTGGCTATAAGATCCCCAATTCATGATTTAAGCAACATCGTTTGTTTTTCCCCGCCGAGGAATAAACTCAGAGCAGCACTACAAAAATTTGAAGAGAAATGTTTTTGAAGGTTCTAATGATAACCTCTACATTTATCGCGCCATAATTCTTTATAGGTGTGTTTTTCCATGCTAGAAAAAAAATGTGGCTATCTTGAAACTGCTTTGGTACAAAAAATAAATGTGAGTGGCAACACTGCGCTGGACTGGTAGTGGTGCAAATCTTTGATTTTGATTAAAAAAAGACAATGGTGAATGGACATTATTTTCAAATGTTCAAATGTAGATGGCTCGAGGGCGGGTAATTGCCAGTTGTGAAAGTCTTTGCAAACGACCTGTTGCGAATATTTTTATTATTCTTTCTCACAACAAGTGCAGTTGATTTTATTTGTTAGGCTGTGTGCCAATCGGTTGAAAATATCAAAATTTTGACAGTCCGGGAGAAAATTCTGACATTTATTTTCAACGAATGTCAAAATTTTACCTAGCCCCATGGGGCTAGGGGAATGTACACATATATGCATTCGGTATTGTCACCCACATTATTTCAAATGAATTTATGTGCCAATACGTTATTGAACGGTAAAATATATTTTAAAGCAAAAAATATCAAACATAATGGCAGAAAAAATACGTAAATTTACATTTCATTCGCAGATTATTTACTTTCGCATGTGCTTTTCTGAGATTTCAAAATTTACAGCTGTCAAAATTTCCCATTTCATTTGGCACAGCAAAATGAAAAATATTTGTACACCGTAGAAAATTTGTTCACCTAATTTTTCCTCTGAGTAAAATGTTACCGATTGGCACACAGCCTTATACCTAAGACAGACATATGGTTTCTGTACCACAATGTGTACTACAATGAGAGCTCAGGAAACCATGTAATAGCATAGTGACACATATTTGGTTTTCTATGACGTTGGCACTTATCAGCTGATTAAACAAAATAAAAAAACATAGTTCAAAATAAAAATAATAAATGTACATATATGGCTATTTTTATGTGCTCTACGCAGCTCATGGCTAAATTGAGCCCACACTGCAATTATTTTTTTTAATTGCGTCGCTTCCAACGTACTTCTTTGTTTTTTTTTTTCCATTTCTGATATAACTCCACTCAATTTCAATGGTTTCTTGCCTGCTTTCATGGTACGGAGCTCCATATGCTTTCGAACTAAATTAGGAAAACTGGCGACACACACATGGTTTCCGTATTATACTATTCTATGTACCATATGTCTGTCCTAGGTATTAATTGAGAAACTTTTATGGATGTTTTTTATTGGATCTTTTATTATACACCGTGGTAATTGGTAAGTTCTAAAATGTGTAGTTTTACATGAGTTACATGTGTTCACATTCTGTTTATATTGTTAGATTATAATGCCTAGGGCCACCTTAAATCCTTCAACTGAGCTAGGAAGACGTCAAGAAGCTAGAAAAAGTCGATCTAGCCATCAACGAAGTATTCATCTAGCACATGCAAGGCGAACAATGCGTAACCAGCGACAGGTACAACGTGAACAAACGGTAGTCCAGCGTAGGAGTGACTTGGTACTTGGTGGATAAATTATTTCTCTAAGGTCTTTTGGTGTTTGCCAGAACCAATATTAATAAAGGGGTGGGTTACCTCTACATGCGAAATCATTTATTAATTACAGCAGTGCTTTTGTTTAAGCGTATTTTATAAAAATTAATTTGTTTAAATAAACCATTGTGAATGCACAAAATAATCAATTTGTACTGCAACGCCATTGTGAATCAGAGACTTTGTCTACTGGATTGCAGATGTCGAGACAAAATATCAAAGTTGTCGTCAAACCCAACAGTTTATATATGAAAACTAGTAAGGAAGTCTAAGTTCGGGTGTAGTGATCTGTTTTGGTATCCTAATTTACTCAGGTCTATTTTAATACATACCTGAAAATTTGTTATAAAGGCAACTGATTGTTTTCGATAAAAACACTTCTGTTGTGAGTGGTAAATTAAATTATTACTAAATAACAAAATATAAATACCTTTCCTCATGTTCATGAAAGGTATGAAAATAAAAAAAAGGCAGTAGGGTGTTAAATAGTTGCCCGTAAATCTTGCTTGTTTGTTATTCGATTTGCGTAATTTTTGGAAGGAGTATACTACATACTATTGGGAAGTATCTCACAAAATTTAATTGAAATACATTCTTGAAATTCCAAGCGATCGCTTTTGAAAATAGCAGAGTTTTTATTTTAAAAAGTGGGCGGCGCCACGCCTACTTCACCAAAATCCACAAAATTTTTATACAGTTTAGTTTTGCTTAAAAAGCTTATTATGTGTGTAAAATCTTATTTATATAACTTATACAATTATGGAAATATCGCGATTTTAATTTTACGAAGAAATTTTTTAGAACTGTGTCCGGCGTGTCCGTTCACCGATTCTGTTTATTTTTACAGCAAAGAGTTAGCTTTATATGTTGAACACTTTCTCTAAATATCGTTTCAATAAGTCAATTTTTACCGGAGTTATGGCATCGAAAGTTTTGTGGAATAATCCCCCATAAAGGGGCGGGGCCCAGCCCATTTTCCAAAAATTTTGTGCTTTCGACTTTCTTTGCCCACGAACACTTCAGAGGTGAAATAGAAATTATATACAGCTAGTTTAAACAAAGTTGTAGCATATTCAATATATCTATTATCCTTTTCAAAATCTTTCGTATAAAATTGGGCGTGGACCTAACCCGATTTCGCTAATTTTTTTTCGAAATATTGCCTGTATTAATGTATATATGTGTGCTGAATTTTATTTTGCTATCTTGAGCGGTTTTTGATTTATGATTAATAATATTTCCAAACTTGACTATATCAAAAGTGGGCGGTACCACGCCCCTTTTTAAAAATGTATTTGTTGCCTTAACGCTAAAGTGCACACCAAATATTATCCTTATAGGTGTATTATGTACTGAATAATCACTCTTTTTGTATTTTCGAAAATATTATATATATAGAAAGAGGGCGTGGCTTTTAACCGATTTTGCCTATTTTCAATAGCGATCGGAGATAAGTGAAAGGGAACCTACATACCAAATTTCATTGAGATATCTCAAGATTTACTCAAGTTATCGTGTTCACAGACGGACGGACGGACGGACGGACATGGCTCAATCAATTTCTCTTTTCCTCCTGAACATTTTGATATATATAAGTCAATATCTATCCCGATTCGTTTATGCCGTTACATACTACCGCTAGGCGAATGAAGTTAATATACCTTGTGTGCGAAGCACTACTAGGTATAATGAAAGAGTCTTGGTCGATAAACAAATGACGACCTTAATGAATTTACCTTAAAATGAAAAAAAAAACGTTTAGGAATTTCTAATATTACAGTCGACAGTTACAAACTGTTTGTCGGTTCTAGCAACCCAAAACATCCCCACTGAAAACTGGGACCCCATTCTGGTCAATATCTGAAATAGAAATAACTTAGTCAGAACTAAGAAACTTTGCAACTGTCGCCTAGTCACACTGCCCAGACATGTGCTAGTAAATACACTTGCTCATATTGCCGTAGGAGACATCATTCGATGCTCCATGATAATAATTATAACAATCTTCCAAGGGGCTCTAGTTGCTCTGCAGAAGCCACCTTAGAGATTTCACCAAGCCTTGTGTAGGAAGAAGTCAGACTACTGGATATTAGCTGATGCGAGTGAACTGATACAAAGCGACGTTTAAGGATGCAGTCTGGTTGAAGTGATAGCAGTCCTGATCCCTTTAAATTGATCTCGGTGATATCTCTTCCACATACCACAGTGGCACGACATGAAACTGATGTGGCATATATAAACTGGTTGTCATGCCGTAGTGGTATCCACGCAAAGTCGTTTGCTATTTTTCGTAGTAGACATTTTGATTTCGTATCATCACGGAAAAGATTTTCTTTACATGCGCATTTGCCCGATCCACGGCTATAAAGGATTTGAACTTTTGGACATATGTAACTGCCCTGCTTGTTGTCCACACATGATTGAATTTCGGACACCGTCATTGGAAAGTATTTGTCGAGAGCCGTATTGATTGCAAAAACTGAGGCACATGGCACGATCTCAATCATTGTACCATTGGCCAAGTTGGGGATCGGTACGATGTTGAATAGGTATCTATCACGTTCCACAAGCGGCAAAGTGATACTAAACACCAAATGCTTTTGCGTGACCTTCATGAGCTGGTATAGTTTTAACAACTCGTCTTGTTGTACCGGCAGTTCCAATGATGCTGGTAAGTGAGTTTTAATGTTACTCACTTCATGTTTTAATTGGCTGGGCGTATGGAGCAGAGGACTTATTTTACCATGATGCTAATCCACCAGAACGTCCAAAACCAGAACGTCTCTGCAAATTCCCTGCGATAAGCGTTAGCTGCATTGCCAGCGACGAAAACATTTGAAATAATTTGTCTTCGAGTCTCTCATCCGTGTCACTGCGCATTCCATTTAGTATGAGGCTAATCTGTTGATCTGGTTGTTGGCAACTGCATTTTGGTCTTGCTTTAAAATGTTGACTGTAGAGTCCACAATAGACGTTTGGTTTTTGATCAGGTTAAGTAGATGAGATTTATTTTCTTGTACTTTTGTGACTGTTTTCGACATTTGTTCAGCATATTGTGAGTCGAAGATACCAAATAATGAGTACGCCACATTTCCAATTATGTCCACTGCACCTCTTTTCTGCCTGTTGAATTTCACTATTGAGGCATCAAGTTGTAGAGCGTCTACATTCTGTTCAAAGTGCTTTGCCAAAGCGTTGCATGTGCCTTTTTGCTTCATCTCTTGACACAAATGTCGCAACGCCATTGTACCATTTGACAGTGCTGCCAGTTCTGCTGTGAATCCTTTCAGGTCGTAGTAAATTATAAGGTTCCACTCCGATGAGGATATAGCGGTTGATCCAATTCCCTCAAAGTGAATGCCAAGCTTTGACCCAAATCTCCTGTTTTCAATTTGAGCTCCCAAAGCTATGGGGGCGATCAGTAGTGATATTAGTAGCGTAGCAAATCCTTTGTGCAAGGAATGGATTTCTTTCTTTGGTGGAATTTTTTCGACCGGTATGCTGGTTGTTTTTTCTTCTGACTCACTATTTGTCTCCATAGGTAGCGGAGCTAGCCGATGCATTGGCCTCCTACAAGTACCAGTTGCGGTTTTCACATCTGCCACCTGCACCTCATCGTCTTTTCCTTTGTATACATTGACGACTCGCCCTAGCGGCCAGTGAAGTACTGGTGAGCTGTCTTCTTTTACTATCACCATGTCACCTATTTTGACATTTTGCTGGCCGATCTTCCATTTGTGCCTTGACTGAAGCTCAATCAAATATTCGCTTGACCATCGCTTCCAAAAGGCCTGCTTGAGGTGGGAGACTAATTTCCATCTGGTTAGTAGGCAAATTTTTTGTGTTTCAGAATTTGTGTCTAATTGCGCATTAATGGGTTCTCCTAAGAGAAAATGGCCTGGAGTTAGAGCTGCAAGATCGTTGGGGTCCTCGGACATTGGGCTGATGGGCCTGGAATTAAGGATGCCTTCCACCTCTATGACAACCGTGTCCAATTCTTCATAAGTCAGTGATGCTCTCGAGGTGCTTCTGACTAGGAGATGCTTTGCCGATTTTACGGCTGCTTCCAATAGTCCACCAAAATGTGGACTTCTAGGTGGAATGAAATGAAATGTGATTCCCTTTGTGGCACATTGGTTTATGATGGATTCACGTGCAGAGTCGGCATGCACCGCATCGTTGAATTCAGCAAGCTGGTTTCTTGCCCCTACGAAATTTGTTGCGTTGTCACAATATAAATTTAGGCAATGTCCTCTTCGGCTTATGAACCGCTTTAATGCGCCTATGAATGCCGCAGTCGTTAAATCACTTACTAGTTCAAGATGTACTGCCTTTGTTGCAAATCAGCAAAACACGGCTATATATGCCTTTTGTTGCCGTTGTCCTCTAATCTTGAAGTGAACCGAGAATGGTACACAGAAGTCTACGCCAGAGTTGATGAATGGTCGTGCTGGAGTTACCCTTGTTGATGGAAGATTACCCATGATTTGGCCCAGCAGCCTTGGTTTAGCTCGGTTACATCTAACGCAGTTTGACACAATTGACCGAGTCAATAGTCTTCCCTTTATTGGCTGCGATATGGGCTGTTATTGCCAACCACGTTGAATTCTTTGAGCTGCTTCAGCTCGTCCTGGAAGTCTAACTGCTGCGTTGTTCGAACGATGACCATAAGCGAGGCTTTTAGTTCAAGCATTGTCAATGAAATGCCCGATTGCTGTGATCGTTTTCGGGTCCGATTGATGAATCTTAACATGTATCCTACAACTCTTTGCAATATGTTGAAAGAGCCATTATGTCGGATGTTATGAAGCATGCTTTCCTGAACAATGGTACTTGTTACAGGTACTGATGTCAGCTTCTTGCGTTCCATGTTAGTAGTTTTGTCTATTGTTGACATTCCCTTGGAATATTTTGATGGTCAGGTGTCCTCTTCGGCAAGCAATAATTTTGGCCCATAATTGTAGCTATTCGCTCCTGAATTGTAGCTATTCGGTTCGCTACGAATGTTTGGTACGATGATGAAGGTGAGTTAATCCATGTCAGGACTATTTGTGAATCAGTCCAATAGTACGTAGAAACATCTAGCTTTAAGTCCGTCTTTATCCTTGTGCTTAGTTGAGCTCCCAACACTGATGCACAGAGCTCCAGCCGTGGAAGAGTTTGCCGCTTTAAAGGTGCTTCTCGCGATTTGGCACACAACATCCTTACGATTACTTGTCCGTTGTTCAGCTCTGATCTGAACTTTCGTTGGAATGTATCCTTGGTAATCGTTTACGTGGGGTACCGAGCGCTAATACACAACCAAAAATGTTGAGAAATGTATCAGGAGACGCGCTTTGGTCCCAGGAGCATGAATATAACTCCGCTGAACCAATATTTTTAGTAGTTTGAGAGATATTTGCAGTTAAAGTTCAGAATTTTCTGTCATTTTCATGTGGTTGTTGTAATCACACTACCCTGTGAGAAAAGAGTGGCACGCGGAAGGACATCACCGTGGCGGTAGCCACGGCTATGGCAACCACCCGGAGTTGGAATGGCGTAGCCCATGGTTCTTTTTTAAGCGCGGCCGAAGGCCGCCTACGCGTTAAGGTTTTCTGCACATAAAAAACATGGATCGGGCCCCTAAACCCGGGTCATTTTTCGGTTTTTCGCAAATATTTTCCAAAATAATGAAAATATTGGTTGAGCTGAGTTATATTCATGCTCCTGGGACAGAAACGCGTCTTTTGATACCTATCCCGAAATTTTTGGACGCGTATTAGCGCTCGGTACCCCACGTAAACGATTACCGCTTCCTTCGAACACGTGCCTTGACACGTGCATGTTGTTTAACTTTTCTAAGTCGCTCCGGAATGATGCCCATTTTGCACTCAAGTCGGCTGGTAATGCTTCGTCCCATTCTAATTTAAGTTGCCAGAGATCTTGAATAAAGATTTTGGCAGTGACTACTATTGGTGCCAGTATTCCCAAAGGATCGAAGAGTCGGGCTATATCTGCACTGACTGACCGTTTAGTGATTACACTCCAACTTCCCAGGTGCACCTTGACGCAAAATTGATCGATCTTGGGCATCCATGTTAAGCCCAGGGTTTTAATGGTTTGGTTCACAACATTGTCGAAGTCGACATCGACTTCCTGGTCCTCCATGCCAACATTTTGCAGTAATGAGTAAAATGAGTATTAACTGCTGTTGGATCTCAATAGTTGTGGCTAAGCTGTCTGACCCACAAATTCCGTCATCTACGTAAAAATTGTCATGTAGAAACTGAGCACCGAGAGGATATTGTAACATATTTTCCTGTGCAATTTTTTGTAGGCATTTCGTCGCCAAATATGGAGCTGATCTTGTCCCATATGTGATTGTATTTAATTGATAATGCGTTATTGGCATACTTGGATTATTTCTCCAGATGATAAGTTGGAATTTTCTATCTTCCTGATGAATGAGCATCTGGAGATACATTTTTTTCACATCTGTGCTGAACACAAATTTAGGTTGACGAAAACTAAGCAAAATAGTGAACAGTTCGCTCTGGCCGGTAGGGCCGGTATACATGAGGTCGTTCAGGGACATTCCGGAAGTTGATTTTGCTGATGCGTCGAATACTACACGCAATTTCGTGATACGACTTTCAGGCCTTATGATGCAATGATGAGGAATGAAGTACCTAGGTTTCCCGATGGAGTCAATTTTCACCTGCGTCATGTGTCCCGACCTCTCATATTCTTCCATAAATTTGATACATTGATTTTTTGTCTCAGGAGATTTTGATAATCGGCGTTCCAAGGCAAGGAATCGATTATATGCGATTACATACGATTCTCCTAAGGCCTCCATGTTGTCGTGAAATGGCAATTTGACCATAAACCTTCCACTTTCAGTGATTGTTGTATTTTGAGCGAAATGAGTTTCGCACTGTTTTTCAGCAGTGGATAATTGTTTTCCTCGTGATGCAACTTTCTCAAGTTCCCAAAGCCTAGAAAATGAAGTTTCTAAATTGATGTCATCTTCGGTTGCGTTTGTGATGTAGTTGCCACCAACTTTTCCTGACACGATCCATCCTAAAACTGTATTTTGCAGAATGGGTAAGTCTTCGGATAATTTAATTTGTCCCACTGCCATCAACTGGTTATAAAATTCTGCTCCCAACAATATGTCAATTTTGTCGGGACGATTAAATACTGGATCAGCTAGCGTGATATTCGCTGGAATTTTCCATTCTTCGATATTGATGTCCTGTGAGGGTTGTGGGGATATGATATGAGGTAACACTACTGCCTCTAGCCGTGTGTTGAAAGTGTTGATTCGGGAATATAACGCAATATTGACTCTGTGTTGTACCTTAGTGTTACTCGAGCCTATGCCGTTAATAGAAATGGAGGATGGCTTAGTTGAGATACCTAGTCGCTTTACCAGTCTCTCAGTAACAAAATTCACTTGAGATCCTGAATCTAAGATTGCACGGCACTGCACTTCTGTTCCATTTCCCTTGACTTTTACCATTGCAGTGCTGAGTAGTACATATGTTGTTGCTCTTGAGAGTTTGGAGGTTGCTAGTGACGTGGCTTCCTGGTTAGAAATTGTTGCTTTGGATGGTTGAAATTGTTATGTCTTTGCTAGCATCCTCGAAATGCAACAAGGTGTTGTGCTTTTTGTTAAATTTTAAACAATTTCTAAGTGCGCAGGTTTTTGCAGAATGTCCGGGTGTGAGACAGTTGTGACAAAACTTCTGTTTCTGTATAAATTGAAAGCGCGCTGATGGAGATTGTTGGAGAAATTCTCTGCACGAAAATAATTGGTGCTTTCCCTTTTTGCCAGGCTGCAAGCGTCGTTGTTATTATTCTTTGCCGTAACCGAAGTGCAGACCTTTGCATGAGGGATAGAAGTTTTGCTACACATAGCTTCCATGGATTGGAAATGTTTTTCGAGAAATTGCAGGAAATCTTGAATTGTTTGCACTTCACGGGGTTTCAACAAGGATTGCTCGTAGCGTAAACTTGTTGGCTGGTCCAATTTCTTCAATAGCAGGTGAAGAAGCAGTGGATCCCATGTTGAAGTATCTATTTTAAGATTTTTTAACGCTAACAGACACTCTTTCGTAGTGTCATGCAGCTTCTTAATGCTGTCCATTGATAAACCTCCTATGGAACTGAGGAGCTCGTTTATAAGCTTACTAACGAGTAGGCGTTTATTGTTGTACCGCTCTAGAAGTACGGACAAGGCGGCTTCGAAATTATTCTCTGTTGAGGCAGAATGTTTAATGAGATTTCCAGCCTCCCCGACCACGTGAGTCTTCAGGTAGTACATCTTCTGAACTTTTGAAAGTGGTTGACTGCTCACAAGCTGTGTGAATAAGTCGTCAAACTCCTGCCACTTAAGATAACTGCCATAAAATTTTGGGATTGTGATCTTCGGCAATGTGACCGATTGATTTTTTAATGGCATTGTTTGCGGGTTACTTTCCCCCGCTTTGAAACTCCCTCGTACCCTTTCCTCCAGGGTCAAAAATTGGCTTTCATTGTAACCCTCATGAGATGGATCGTCGAACACCTCATAAATTTGAAAATGGATGTCCTGGATATTTGCCCATAGCTTTTCAATCACCGGTTGGCATATAGGTGAAGCTGTGTCATCCAATGCGCGTTGTAATGACGCCATCATTACCCCTTGCCTGCGTACCAATTTGATGAAGCTGTTTGCTTCTGATTGCAGTACAACATGCTGCTGGGGCTGAGTTTGGGCCATCTGAGGTTGGGTTTGTGCCACCTGAGGTTTGGGTTGAGCTTGTTTTGGAGCGAACTGAGCAGCCGCAGTCTCGAAAATGTTTCTATACTCCAAGACCAATTGCATAATCGAGTTGTAGTAGTCATTGCTGAAGTAATCGTGCTCCAAGGGCAGATTTTCTAGACAGCGAATTTCGTTGTCTGTGGATTCGAAGTTTGCCCATTCCTTTTCAAGTCTATTGAGCCGCTCCTTATAGTATTCAGCCGATTCTTTTCTTGCAGCGGAGTCCTTCTTGAAGTTTCGTATAATGGCCTGTATGTTGTTGCCTGTTGTGTTTTGTTGATTTACTCAGTCCATGAAGGCTGTCATTATTGTTTTCGGGGTTATTGTTCTCGGGGTCACCAGAATGTTTAGTATTTAAGATATTGGTTTATTTTGCTTGTTGACTACAACTGCCTTTTTTTACAAAAATGTTGCTCTATTTATACAAAAGAAATACATAAGAATTATCATTAACATACAGCGTGAGAACGTGTATACATACATATGTAGGTACATATATATGTACATAAACATATATTCTGGTCGCACGCTTTAATTGCAACGTAAGCGGCGTTGATGTCACAAGTTTATCTAAAAATGCAGACGAAATTGGAGATGTATAATATTCGTTGCAATGCATTCCAACAAACTGTGGGAATGAAGACGTTGGCGTGAACAAAAGATAACATCTAACCATCCTGAAATACTGGCAAATATAAATAATGAAAACTTGCTTGATGCTAATTTTCTAAAGTTTGAACAAAAAACTCCCACAAAAACTCTGGGCATGCGATGGAATGCAATATCGGACCAAATTTCATACACTCTTGAGTCGATATCAGCACAGTCCGCGAAAAAGAAAAGGCAGATTTTGTCGTCTGTGGCAAAAATTTTCGACCCCGCAGGATGGCTTGCACCAATCATGATACAAGCAAAAATCCTAATTCAAGAATTATGGCTAGATGGAACCGATTGGGACGAAGTGGTGAAACCACTCCGCCTATTAAAATGGTCCCAATTTGCAAACCACTTGCACACTATATCCGAGATACTGATACATCGGTGGGTGAATTTCTCACCCGATCATGAAGTCTAGGCTTTTGCGATGCTTCTGAGAAAGCATATTTCGCAGCCATTAATGTGCCAACCCATCACAATGGTGATGATAATCCTGCGGATCTTTTCACAAGAGGCTGCAAACCCCTGCACCTTACAACCACCACACTATGGTAGACGCTAGACGCAGATGTAAAGAATGCATTCAATTGCGCTAACTGAGCGAAAATCCTGGATACCCTAGATGGGGTGGGTATATCCTATTATCTGAGGCGGATAATCCGCAACTATTTTGACGGACGTCTGCTGGAATACGAGACGGCAGATGGCATGGAAAAGCTCCATGTCACAGGCGGGGTTCCTCAAGGGTCCGTGCTCGGCCCATTACTATGGAACATTACGTACGACGGAGTTCTGTGACTTAAAGTACCTAATGGAGCTAAGATTGTCGGATTCGCGGATGATATCGCTTTGATTGTTACTGCCAAACACTTAAGTGACTAGTATTAAAAATTGGCAAAACAGCTACGAAGTAAACAAAAACAGATAACAGCGTGCGAGGTAATCGCAGAAGACATGAAGTGGCTTAGAAGTCTGGAACGGCTGCGTCGCAGCAGGGAAGACTGAAGAAAAGAGCAAACAAACACGGAAACCAAGGGGCGGGTTGAAAACACGGCCTTCTAACAGATGCCATATAGCTTTATCTATATATTTTTGGTAGTTGGACAAAAAACGAATTTCTTTGATCAATTCTCCAGACGAGATGAATGATGAAACCTAACAACTAAGAACTGAAATAATACAGTAACGCTGACCAACTGACGTTAAGACTTGTGCTCAAACCACCTCCCGACGGAATACTTAACGGTAGTACCGGTACGATCGGTACATGACGGTAGGAGGTTTAGTGTGTTAAAGTCTCACACTGACTCTAAGGCTTTCGATGCTTCATCCTCTGAAAAAAAAAAAAAAAAAAAAAAAAAAACTGTTCGCCAAAGAAGTGTCGTCGCACATCATTGACAAATACGCACCTCAAGGCATTAATTGGCAATTTATCCCTCCAAGTGCCCAACATATGGTTGGGCTATGGGAATCAGCGGTTAAAATCTTAAAAAACCCGCTGGCAATAAAAACACTGCGTTACTCATTCGAGTTGAAGCCGTTTTACACTCACGGCCACTATCATCACTCTCTGCAAACTAACTCGACCGCTCGCAAAACTACCAACCGAGTCTAATACCGATAGCGGAAATACTTAAAATTAATATAAAATCAAATACGAAGCGATGTTGCTATCCGAAACAAATACCTCACTCCTAAGAGGTAGATCAAAAACTTTCGTTTCCTCGAACTAAATGTGAAATTATACCGCAAATGAAATCTCGCATAAAAGATACAATAATCATATCACATTTGAAAACCATATGTTGATCAAGTGTTTAAATCAAGCACCCCTATACTTTATAAGACACTAAAGTCTATAATTTCTTTCCATACAGATATCATGAATGTGGAAATCGAGGAATTCGCCACGACACCAACAATCCGCCCTGCGGTTACCGTACCACGAGCACGAACAGTGCCCCATGCAGCACCGCGCACTTCAACGCCAAGGGCCGCCACAGCGCCCACCGTACCACCTGAACGACCACAAGTCACCACGACCACATGTCACCCGGGCCGATGAATAGCCAAAAACAACCCCAAGGAACCCCGGTCTGCTGTCTTCCACATGCACTATGCCTATGCGCCATTTTTAAAGGCATGCAGCCGCAGCAACGTCAACAAGGCCCACGGGTACTTCCTAAACTGCATGGCACTGTGGCATGGCATAGTAGAGTGCACCTCGACGGTCATGTTCCACCTGTGAGACAGGTCTCACCATAGCTCACAGGCGCTCTCAAGGCCCCAGCCCTCTCCAACATCTCGCCCTCGCGTCACACACACACATCGGGTTACCTGGTCACAGCAACAGCGTCCACGTACATGGAGTCATCCTGCAGTCCTTTATCGGCATACAGCAGCATCCAGGTACTAGCGACAGCCAGTAAGTCAAGGTCGACGTCGCGCAACCGGGCTTAGTAATGTTGTGGAGGCCCTGCAGCAGCTGCAAGGATTGCTAGGGTGGTCACTCCCCTAGGGGGGTCGGGATGGCTAAATTAGCCACAACACTGCCGCCTGCAACCCTGCCGCCAGCATTCACCACACCACACACATATACTTACACAGTCACGCACATATAATTTTTAAACGCCACACACACACACGTTGCAAACAAAAAATTTCTGTGCGAAACAGTCGCATATCGCCTGAGCCAAAATGAATCTATATTATTATTCTAAAACAAGGCGCTTAGCTAGACTAAACTACAATACGTACATAAATGAAATGTGTATCAAATGAAAGCTTATCATGAGCATGTTTGAACAAAATTACAAAAATTTCAATTGGTTAATTTGTTCATAAGATATTAGCGTTTAAAGTTTGCTTTAATTTTTTTCTAAAAAAAAACCCACCCGATTATCGGGAGTTACCTACTAGTAAACAATTATTTTAAACCATTAAAAACTCCTTTGTTATTGAATTTCGGTTGTGAGTGCAAATGTTGTGTTGTGATTTTTCCGGAAGCCATGTTGATGGCTGGCCAGCTGCAGGGATTCAGTATAGTATGGGAGCAAGATAGCCTCTAACAACTTCACTACCGGCGGGAGGTGAGATATCGGGCGATAAGAATCTCCTTGATTCGCCAGCTTCCCAGGTTTTAGTAAGGGGACCACAGTCGCATTTTTCCAGATATCTGGTATGACGAATGTCGTCAGTGAGAGGTTGAATAGACCCGCCAAGTACTTGTGCCCCTCGGGGCCAAGGTGTTTCAGCATCTTCACGGCAATTCCGTCCTGTCCAAGTGATTGAGATGGTTTCGCCTTCCTTATAGCTTCCTTAACCTATGCGACTGATACTACAATGCGGTTGTGTGTTTGTGTTTATGCGCACGTCGGACGGCTTTTTTTATCCCTATCCGCAAGATGCAGTATGAATTGCCGGCAGAATGAGCTTGCGCATTTCCTAGGGCTCGATTTTCCGACCCCGCCGGAGAGGTGGCATGACTCGAGGTGCTGTTTCCACTTTGTCAACTTGTGGTCATTGACTGTCCGACTAATTTTCGCGTTGAGAACTTTGATTCTGGGATCTGCGGGATTTACGAGTCTCACTTGGTCACATTCTCTTGCCATTGCCGCTGCTTCTGGGGGAAATTCGGCCGAATTTCGGGATTCTGCCAGCAGGGATGAAGCGGTCGGAGGCTGACACGATGATTTGCGAAACTCTTTTTCATCTTTGCGTACGTCCGTCGGTGGGGGTAAGGCAGCGAAGGATCGCTCTGTAAGCATTGGCCGCCAGTTTACGTGGTTGATTAGGCCCTCGCTTGAAATGGAGATGTCTGGCGAGATGTGGTAGTTGCCTGCCACCCTAATATCATCTAGGATTAGGTAGTTATCACCCCTTAACAACGCACTAATATCAGGGTGATAATCGAGGGGACAGCATGTAACAGGGGGAATGTATATATGTATGTACATACATATTTATCACTCGCAGGTTGACGTCGCCTGTCCGGACTGCTATGCCCTGGCATTCAAGGCTATAGTCCCTGTGGTCGATGTCCGGGGCAAATAGATTATACTGTACAGTGTGGTGTGTGATAAATGCTAGGCCGCCCCCATGACCGCTGGGATGGTCTTTCCGATGCACATTGTACCCATCACGAGTACGTAAGTCCAAGTTTGCGTTGAGTTTGGCTTCCTGAATCGCTGCCAGTTTAATGTTGTTTCACTTCATAAAGTCTGTTATCTCCATGATCTTACCAGCTAATCCGTTGCAGTTCATCTGTAGGATTTGAAGTGTCTCGGGAGGGACGGATGTGGTCGCCTAGATGGAGCTAGGCTTAGTCCCAGTCTATGCCGCAGTCTGGGATTGAGCGCGCCTTGGCCGAGGTTGTGTGTCGTGGAGGGTGGCTGAGTTCTGCAGGAAGGGGCTATAAATGTATCTGCCCAAAGGTTCCTCTTTGCAAACCCAGAGCACATATGGATGTGGCATAGGTCAAGGCCTATGCCGCAGGATTATAGTCTTTGCCGACAAACAGTGCACGTTGTGAAAGGTACGAGATTTTTATGTTCGTGACCCTCGTTGATGCTGGATGAAGGGGGGGCTGATGCTCGGTGGTGTTCACAACTTGCCTTTCCGAAGGGGATACGAGTGTTGGATGGCGACAGTCGGGAGTAGTTGAGGCGGGAGCAGCAGAGCTGCTAGTCGTGGAGACTGGGCCACTATTGTGGCCATTTGATGATGGTAGATGCGGTGTGGGTACGACGGAGAGTTGAAAACCGCAGGATATACTTGGGCGTGAACAACATGGTGCCACATAAGTACTGAAGAAAGTACGGGTTCTGGGAATGGCAGAGTTAAGCCCTGAACATCCAGATGTGTGAAGCCACCTCTTGCATTTACTGAACAGTAGCGAACGTTGAGCACATATTTTCTTCCAGCAGACGCAGCAGATCCAGTCTCTTGGTCGGGGTTGGATTCGATACCAGCCTGTAACAAGAGACACTGGAGCAACCCTGCTGCAAGGGATTGCTCCGGGGATGACAATTTAGGAGTGGGACTGGACAAATTAGACAGGGTTACACTGAAATAAAAGCCCTTGGCCTGGTAGTTTAGCATAATCTTAAGTTTTAATATTAATATGACCGCTTTTTATTACTCGACACTGCTGACTTAAAATTTGTCGTTTTAATTGATGGAACGAGTAATGCTAATTAATATTCGGAGGGTTTTTGTATGCAGCTTGTAAGCTCTTCAAAATAAATGTGTGTTTGCTGTTGGGTGAGAAAAATCGGTGGCAGTGAGAGCGTAGGCTTAGGATTCTTTTTCACACTTTTTTTAATGAGTACGATACCAGAATTTATCGAATATTTTCCGTCGATACTTTTTCGATTCTTTCTCCCGAAAATTTAAATGAGTACAGTCGAAACAACACTAAGGATTATGTAATTTGGGAGTTATCAATTGTCTTATTCTTTAACCGATTTTGCCAAAATTTTGGACCAAGGCAATGCATATTTATGAGTCAGTAAATTTTCAAATTCGACTATTCATATCTTCATAACCATGTAAGATAGTTGATACGAGGTTTACGAGTACTATGGACATGAGTACGCCCATTTCTTCATAAAGCTTTCTAAATGGAAGGAAGCATACAAAACGTATGTATGAATGTGCTAAGTCAAAAAGGAGCTCATAACTTTGCATAAACTTTATTTTGAAATATTGTGATAACTTATACACCGAAATATTTAGTGCAGAAAACTGTTTTTCCTGATTTAAGAAAAATTAACACCAAAATAAGTTAAGTTAATAAGTGACACCGCCCTTAAGCTCACCACGCACCTCCATTGCAACCCTACAATTTCATCGTTCTTTTTACTTATGACTGTATTCATGGGCTCGCCAGGAATTTTCTGGTGCATTGGAATCCCATAATTTTTATTAACTTTGAATTAATCGAAATGATCACATTTACTAAGTAATTAGTAAAAATATTAAATTTGAATTTACATTAGTTATTCATGAAATCATTGTACAGCGTTAAGTCCAGTGAATTATTAAAGTTTCATAGTTTCATCTTGCCATATTTTCTCTTTGGAAAATTGAAACCCCCGATCACGTGAGTTGTAAAACCTCTCTCCCATATTCTCCAACATTACAATCCTACCTGGATTTAACATTGGTCCTTGCGAGCCAAATTTGAATCAGCAAATTGGCAACGCACAAATTCCCTAAACAACTACGCGTGAACAACACTGGCCTTAGATTTCTTGTTAGCTTTGCACTAGCTGAACACACCCCCTCTTGTTCTTTTTACTTTTGGACAGCAACGGCATCATCAACACCAGCAGAAAAAAGTGAAACTATAAAATTGCTCGAAAATTAAACTAAAGTGAAGTAAGAACTAAAAGAACATAAAGTGAACATGTAAAAACGTTAATTTATTTGAAAAAAGTACATAAAAAGGTGTAAATTAAAAAACTATTAAACAAAATAAAAGTGCATTATAGTCCATAGTTTCTCTGCCCGCTGCCCAACGAGGAACCGGAAAAAACTACCAACATCATTTATCGCCATTGCAATTCCTGGCACAACGAGGGATATTGTAATATTGTATATTTTGCCAAATCATGTCCAGGTGAGTCGTCAAATTGACCAATTTTATTTGAACGGCACAAATACCGTTACCCGAGACCGGCATTTATATATGTACGTAGGTACATATGTAAATAGATGTAAAGTGCGAGATTTGCCGGCGCAAAACGACATACATACATACATGAGGTTAGATTTGCGCCTAATCCCTGTTAGCAAATGTTGACTGAAAGTCAAGTGGCAAAACCAAAAATTCGTGTCTCTCTTACACATGCTCTCTATTTTTTTTATGATTTGACAAAGTTCTCTCCTGCAAGAGTAATACGGGTTAATTTACCAGTTTCAAGACCGACACACATGACTAATATCGTTACCATGGTTGCTTTGATGTCAAATTCGTTGCCATGGTGAAAACCACGTGTTTACATGCATTTCATTTTATAAAGCCGTGAACAATTGAATTAAATTTTTATTTTCTTTAAAAGTTTGTGCTGCCGTAATTAAAACTAACTACTAATACTAACTAAACGTAAGTATATTTTCCGTAGAGCCGCGCAGCATTACACAGCATCTTTACATTTACATCTTTCTACTTTGGTTTTTTACAGAAATGGAGTCTCAAAATATTTTTCAGGAATTCGGCACATTCCCAGTATATGGTAAGATTTAAAATATTTGTGAATATATAAATTTCATGTATACATATTTTACAGAGGAGGTCATAGTTGAAACATATTTTTCGCCTGCAGTAGTAGATGTCTCACCATCAACATCCAGCATTCCACGACTACGTTTGGAAACGCAAAATTGCCGGTCGACGCCAATAAAAAAAGCTTCCTGAACACAACAATGACATGACTAATTTAATTAAACAAATGATTCAAAATCAAGAACGGCTTGAAAAAAAAATTGATATTCTAACTAAAAATGTAAGTATTGGGATCTACTAAAATTGTCGCTTTTAACCTGTATTCATTTCGTTTTAACTGTGTTTCAGATGATTGACAAGACTGAGTTTATGGCAACAAACAAAGTATTGCGAGAAATTAAGGTGTCTGTGAAACTTCTAAAAAACTCCATTGCCACCATCACCGGAGAAAATCCGGATGAATTGTTAGCGGAGTTAGTTGCGTGTTTACCCCTAAACTCTATTGCAGCACTACATGACATAGAGGAGAAGTTGAAGAAAGAGGAGTACGAAAAACCAATGGTAATATCAAATTTTATAATATATATATATATTTTAATTATTGTTGCATATATTTTTAGACTGCACTACTGTATAAGCTAAAAGGAATGGACGAAAGTGTAACTAATGTAATGAAAAAAATGTTTAGCGACGAATTGTTGGATCAATTTAACTATGATGGGCGGAACAACAAAAAATCCTTACAAGAACTATTGATTATAGATAAATTTATGTCTGGTAAGTTTCTTTCAACCAATATGTATGTCTATAAATAATATTTGTGTATTACTGCTTGTAGATACCTTCAAAATGCATAGACGCTGCAAATTTGGAAAACACGTAAAAAAAGCTGTAATGCTTAGCCATAACCGAACTAAACAGAAGAGGTATTTAGAGAAGAAAAAACCAAATGACAATAGGCGATAAAGACACAGTATACATTTATAATAATAATAATTTATCTACAGTATTATTTTATTGTTCACAACAGACGCAACTTTTTTATATTTATATTTATATACGCACTACTGTACAAAAAGCAATGTTAATGAAATTAACAACTAAGCACAATGAAGTTAATTATTTGTTTATAAAAGCAAACAAAATGTAAAGAAATTGATTTATCTAAAATACGCAACTTTTCTATATTTATATACATATACGCACTACTGTACACAAAAGCAATGTTAATGAAATTAACAACTAAGCACAATGAATTTAATTATTTGTTTATAAAAGCAAACAAAATGTAAAGAAACTAATTTATCTAAAGTATTACTATTAGAGACTGACTTTTGTACACATGAAATGAAACTGAAATAAGAAAATATGTGCAACATAGATCATTTAATTTGAAAATAACTATTTTTTTTGTACGTCAATGTATTTCTTAAAATATATAAAAAATGTTTATACATTATTTCTATAGTTTTGTTTGCGTTTTTATGGTTAGCGAAGCCCCTTTTGTACGTAACATATAACTGGTAACAAAAACCGTTTTGCGGGTCAACGCAAACTAGTAACAGATGACCGATTGGTACGTTCAATATAAATGGTTTATACGTTTTACTTTACGTATGTATAACTGACTTCATTACCGCCAATCTTGACGCGGCGAAAGAGACAACTATATAAATTTTTATCGAACATCGTATGAGAGCAAATGAAATAAAAAATGACATACATTCAAGAGAGCGAGAGAGTGGTCAAGTTTTTCCCGACCTTCTTGCAAAATTGACTATATCTCCCAATGGCTATAAACCACGATAGTAGTCATGTGTATCGGTTATGAAACTAATCAATTATCAGGTACTAGTTTTACTGGGATTGTAGCGCTAAATACCCTCATGCATAAACCCTGTAAAAAACCGAAATACTCCATTCCATACTCCAGAGAGTACTCCTTAAGGAGTATCGGAATACTCCAACACTTATCCTCGCTCATATAAAAATGGTGGTCCAATTTACATGGCGATGGCCGGTAATTGGAACACCTAATCCGACTCTGAGTACTCCATTTCTTTGCTTTTGAATACTCTATAGACCACCTACATGATAGTACTCGCAAAATACTCCTATTGGATTACTCTATGGAGTATTCAACAGCAAAGCGAGAGAAGGAGTAGGTGGTCCTCAAAAAGAACACATACTCCCTCTCTCGCTTTACTGCAGAGGACTCTATAGAGTAATCTTTTGGCAGCATTTTCAAAGTACTCTCACTTACGTGTTCCATAGACTATTCAGCAGGGTGCTCCGATATGGACTAGGTGATCCAATCACCGGACATGGGCTTATAAATTGGACCACGTTTTTGTATGAATGAGGATAAATGTTGGATTACTCCCATACTCTAACGTTTTTTACAGGGAAAGTATATACATAAATCCCGCCTCAGTCCCATGTCCTCATATATACATAAATACCTATCTACAAAAATATCAAATTCAACAAGTTAATATTCATTATTGTAATTTTTGAGGATAATTTTTGAAGCAAGCCACCATAAAAAACGTGAATTTGGTCGCGAATATACATATCTACAATATATATATGTACGTACATTTATACCTACCCTCATATTGTTTTTCGAACAAAATATTTGCAGTTAGGCACTTGTTTATGAAAAGCAACAGCAATATCCCAACGCACCACTTTGGTTCAGTACTACGTGGTGTTGAAAATTATATCACTTATGAATGCTTAAATAAATATTTAATATCAATAGCAGTAATCTTCTTCTTTAAATGGCCATCTAACCGCCTGAGCGATTTTGACCGTCCAACATAGCTCGCCAGTCATTTCTTGTTTGCGCCAACTGGCGCCATTTGGAGACCCCACGAGATCGCAGGTCGGTCTCCACTTGGTCCTTCCATCGGAGTGGTGGTCTTCTTCTTCATCTGCTTAAACCGGCGGGTTCCGATAAGTATACCTTCTGGGCTGGAGCGTCTTCGTTCATTCGCACGTCGTGGCCTAGCCAGCGAAGCCGCTGCGTTTTAATGCGCTGTACTATGTCGACGTCTGCGTAAAGCTCATACAACTCATCATTAAATCTTCTTCGGTACTCGCCGTCGCCAACGCGTAGAGGCCCATAAATCTTTCGCAGAACTTTTCTCTCGAATACTCCCAATGCAGCCTCGTCAGGTGTTGTTAGTGTCCACGCCTCTGCATCATATAGCGGGACGGGAGCGATGAGTGATTTGTATAGTGTGATTTTCGTGCGTCGAGAGAGGACTTTACTTTTCAATTGCCGCCTCAGTCTAAAGTAGCATTTATTTGCAAGAGCAATTCTTCGTTGGTTTTCTAGGCTGGCATTATTGTTGGAGTTTATGCTGGATCCAAAGTAAACGAAGTCCTTCACTATTTCGAACTTTTTGCTGCCAGCAGTGGCGTGGGTGCCAAGGCGCGAATGCGCTGACTCTTTGCTTGATGACAGCATGTACTTCGTTTTGCCTTCGTTCACCACCAAACCCAGCAGTAATACTATTGGGAAATAGTTGAGATTAATTTTTTTATCCAACTTGTTGGGAAACCCACATTTTTGGCTTTGTACTTAGTACTTGTTCTTCTCATCAGATTTTAAGTTTTAACAAATCTCTCTCGGCTTATTATTTTAAGTCCCTCCATACTCTCTAACGTCCCTGCAAGGCATCTCCATATCATCTACAATAATCTTCAGAGAAAATTTAAAGTTTATTTTAATTTTCTCCAAGCAATTGATTGCATACTATCATCACTTGTAGTTATATTTTGTGCGAATTATGTTCATTGTGAAGCGCTGCCGACGTCAGTAGCTATCTGTGCACATTTACAAAGCGCAGTGCACTGAAAAAAATCAGACGTAATTTTCGCTATAGAACTTTCACGTAAAATATAAAACGTGTATATTGGGTTTATAAGCTAGTATTTCAACGGATTAACGTGGTTTCGCAGATTTCATTTTGAACAGTCTGCGATCAGACAATAATACCATTTTCATTAACATTATCGACTTACGTATTAAAATCTTATATCTGTTTCCCTGAATCTCATCACCATGGCTCTCTCAACAACAATTATGTCCAAATTTCTATTTGATTCGAATAACTTAATAAAGCTTTGTACAAATTTTGAGAATGAGGAACCAGCCGACCAAACGGACACCCTGTCAGAGGTCAAATTACAGGATCTTAATAGCTGGTGGGAGATGCTAAGTGATACATATGAAAAAGTCTGTCTGGCGGAACTGAGTGGGGAAAATGCGGAATTTCTGCAACGCGCACATATTAGACCAGGTTAAAACTCTTCAACGTGCTTTACTTGAAACCGATATCACTTCACGTCAATCTCTCTCCACCTCTTTCCCACCAAATTCGATGCCGTGCATCAAGGTACCGCCCTGCGATACCGAAATATTTTTCCGTGATATGTTCACGGCAGTATATTTGAACCATCCCAAACGGACTCCAGCACAGAAGCTTTTTCATCTTAGAAATAAAACACGCGGAAAAGCGGGAGCTATCGTTAAGCAGTACACTCTTTGTGATCGGAACTTTTCTTTAGCCTGGGAAGCGCTTAGAAATCGGTTTGAGAACAGACGTATTCTCATTGATAAGGAGCTAAAGACATTATTTAATATCCCACCCGTCACCACCTCTCTCTCTGTCTCGGATTGGGATCCTATTCTTATTTATTTATGTTCCAGCAAGCTTCCTGAGGAAACACTCTCCCTTTGGGAGCAGTCCCTATAATCCCGAAAAGAACTCCCTAGCTGGTCCCAGATGAACCAGTTCTTAACCATTCGATATGAGGTAGTCGGTACAAAGGCGCAAAACCGCGCACACCTGTTACACCCAAACCCACTCCCAAAGTACAAGCTTATCACTGACAGAATATAAACCCAGCCGTAAAATGCAATTTATGCAACTTGAATCACCCTTTGAAATCTTGCCCTGATTTTAAAAGGCTTAGTGTACCGGAACGCATTAAGTTCGAAGAGCGAAACCGGTATTGCGACAACTGTCTCGCCTACAACCACACCCTCTCTAATTGTTCTAGCCAATTCCGATGTCTAGATTGTAGGAAAAATCACCACCCTTTGCTACATCCACAAGCAAACTCCAGGCCCGTATCAAAGGATCCAGCTAGGACTTCATTTAACTTCTCCAAAAACGCAACCACGTTGTTTCACACCGAATCCAAACCGGGAACCTAGACATCCTCTCTTCGACATAACCGAAGGCGGCGTTGAAGGCTCCATCCCCCTCGAAGAATTCCCCTGGTAGTAATCAAAAAGTGCAAGCTAATTTTTCCGCAAACAGGGAAAAGACTCTCTTACCAACCGCCCAAGTTCACATCGAAAACATGGGTTCTCTTTATCTGCTGCGAGTGTTAATCGATCAAGGCTCTCAAAAAACTTTCATCTCCCAAAAGGTTCAAGTCACAGTCGCAGTCACCGGAATGGGCGGCAAAGTAGTAGAAAATGCAAACCGAGTTTGCAAACTTACAAGTATATCCAAGCGGTATAATACTCGCATCAATACCGATGCGATCGTTCTCAAACAACTTACTAGTTTTCTCCCCTCGTTCCAAATACCTAAGCCGAATCTCTCTGAATTTAAAGACAAAGACCTCGCCGATCCCATTTTCTACACTCCTGGTCAAATCGATCTTGTCATTTGGTCCGATTTAGCACCACAAATCTTATTGCAAGGAATCAAGCATAAAGTTCTGGGAAGTCTGCTGGCGCAAAATACAATTTTCGATTGGTACCTGAGTGGACCTTTCATTGCAACACCATGTTCCACCTTTCATACGTATACCACTGAAACAGCCGACGATAATATAAACTCTTAACCGTTTCTGGGAATTAGAGAAAGTTCAGGAAACCCATCCACCATCAGATGACGACATCGTTTGTGAATCATTCTACCAAGAAACAACTTACCGACGTGATGATGGACGCTATGTTGTGCGGTTGCCCTTTAAGTCTCATTTCCCCTCCCACCTCTCCCTTGGTCCATCTCGAACCGTAGCTATGAAGCAAGCAATTCGTATGTGTTATGTAATTATCATATCAAATTCTTAGCAGAGGTACTCTCCCACTCTACCTCTGTTACAATGTATGTATATAGGTATACCAAAATGTATAAGGTAGTTGTAAGCACTTTTAATTGAAATAAAGAATTAGTCGTGGCATAGCATGTTTGGCAACGGCGAGAGTAACCGAATTAAGTAACCTTGATTTTCAGAAATATAATCAATTGCTTTCGAAAAATAATAATTAGACTATTAAAAGCTACGTAGCTGAAATAGATCTAAATTATGACCACTATCCAATATTCGCTAAAGCTTATTCAGTACCTTTTGGGTTGAGAAAAAAGGTTGAGGACGAAATTGCTCGCCTGTGTGAATATTACGTTATTCCACGTATCGATGATATTTTGGCGAATTTGAGTGGATGGAAATATTTTTGCAAGTTAGACCTGACGGGAGCTTATTTACAGGTTAATGTATCAGACAGATCTAGGGAATTGTTAACGATTAACACTCACATTGGGTTGTTTCAATTCACGCGGCTGGTGTATGGGCTAAAAACCGCACCGCAAATTTTTTCGAAAATATTAGATGAAATTCTAAAAGGTCTAGAAAAAGTACAGATTTATTTTGATGATATCCTTATTGGTGGTAGCGATCTAGATGATTGTGAGAAAAATTTAAAAGCGGTTTTTGATAAGTTGTTAGAGTACAACGTAAAAATAAAATTTGATAAATGCAGATTTTTTGTAACAGAAATACAGTACTTAGGGTACAATATTAATGGCATAAGTCCGGCTAAGAAAAAGGTAGAGGCCGTGGCGAAAGCACCAGCGCCAGAAAATAAACAACAACTCAAATCATATTTAGGGATGATTACCTATTACAGCCACTGTATTAGAAATTTATCTACTGAGCTTCACTTGTACGATTTAATAAAAACTAACGTTGTTTGGCAGTGGACAGCGAAGCACCAGTAAGGATTTAGTAACAGGAATGAGTAACTTAACGCATTATGACCCAACGAAACCTATTATAATTTCATGCGACGCTTGTCCTTATGGAGTAGGAGGTGTTCTCTCCCATATAGTTGATGGTGAGGAAAAACCTGTTATGTTCGTTTCCAGTACATTGAAACCCGCTGAGCGGAACTATTCCCAACTGCATCGGGAAGCGCTCGCAATTGTTTTTTCAGTGCGGAAGCTCCATAAATATGTGTATGGGTTGCCGTTCCTCATTGAAAGTGATCACCAACCACTAAGGGAAATTTTCTCCGATCGGAAAGATCGTCCAGTTGTAGCGTGCAACCGGTTACAACGATGGGCAATTTTTTTGTCGATGTATAATTATACGGTAAAGTATAAGAAAGGCTCACAAATGGGTCATGCAGATGCGCTATCACGGTTGCCTTTGGCTGGAGAGACTGGGGATGACCCAGATAGCATAAATAGTTTTACCTTGGTGCAAGAAATACCGCTTAACTTGGAGGATGTAAGATCGTTATTTGAAAGCGACGAAATGCTAAAAACGATTATGAGGTATGTAAAATTTGGTTGGCCAGATCGATTGTCAAGTGCGGAAAAGGTATTTTTTAGTAAGCGGTTATCGTTGGGAACTGAAAAAGGCTGTTTATTTTATGGAGATAGGTTAGTTATACCTAATAAATTAGTTAACAAAATTTTAGAATTGCTGCACAGTGAGCATACAGGTATCGTGCGTATGAAATCGCTTGCTAGGACGTACTTATGTTTGGTGGCCTGGTATAGATTCGGATATAGAAAACTATGCCAAAAGTTGCGAAAGTTGCTTGAAAACACAAAACAATAAGAAGCCAATTGTGACAACTTGGCCTGAGTCAAAGCAGACCTGTTAAATTTCCATTAACATTAATAATGATTAATATCTTTGGCTCTTTTAATTTTAATGATTAATTCAATTTGTGATTATTAATTAGAAAGTATTAATTGATTAATTAATAAAATAATCATGATTAATGGCCATTGAAAAAATAATCAAAAATAATTGAAAAAATTGTCCATTCTTAATTAAAAACAATCATTCGATTAAAAACAATCAAGTAATTAAAAGTAATCATGCAATTAAAATTAATCAAAGAATTAGAATTAATCAAACAATTAAAATTAATTAAGTGATTAAATAATTAAATTTGATTATTTGATTATTTTCAATTATTTAATTAATTCCAATTATTTGATTATTTTCACTTATTATCATCTAAAATATAAACTTCAAATGTAAGTATGAAATGAATGAAATCTATGCACTTTGAACTTACATGCTTGTGCTATTTTAAGCAACTAAGACTAGAACTCTTATAGACAACTGGCACATGTTTTTGCTTTTTGTGAATACTTTTAAAAACGAAATTGTGGTGGAAAGATTGGAGTTGATTGTAGTGTATTCATTGGTAATATGTATGTTTTTCTATACATGTATTATCTGCGCGATGACCATTCAATAACCATATACCTAACAAATTATTTCCAGGCAATATTCTGCCTCTTTTTCTTTTCTTCCCTGATTTTCGTTACGTTTTTCATATCTTTGTATTTAGTATATGTATTTCCTTAATACTGCATAGATCAGTAAACACCGTTGCAATGTATTATTTGCTATATGGAATGTTATATTAAAATGAATGTTTTTTTAAATGAAATTAATCAGAAATAATCATTTAATTACATTAATCAAATTAATCAAGTAATTAAAATTAATCAAAAATAATTATTTAATTACGTTAATCATATTAATCACATAATTAAAAGTAATCAAAATTAATTGACATTAATCAAATACATAATCATATCAAAAGTGTAATTAAAATGCATTAAAAGTAATCAAAAATAATCAGAAATTTTTATATTAGTCGTGTAATTAAATTTGTTTAATTAATTAATAAATACATTTTTTTTTAATTAATGAAATATTAATCATTAACATGGTGCAGCTACTGGCAATTAATCATTAAACAATTTTCTGAGGATGACACAATACAATTAATAATCATTAAATTTTTTAATCATTATTTAACAGATCTGAGTCAAAGTATCCATTTCAACGCGTTCATTTAGATTTTTGTAAATTTGAGAAAAATGATATTTTGGTTCTTTATGACACATATTCAAAATGGAATGAGGCAAACATTTTGAAGACTACTACCGCGTCTGTGGTAATAGCAACATTGCGCACGTTATTTGCAACTTTTGGGCTACCGAAACAAATCGTTAGCGATAACGGACCTCCATTTGGATCGAAGGAATTTGTCGAATTTTGCAAAAGTAATTCCATTGAATGTCTTAAATCGCCCCCTTACCATCCGCGTTCGAATGGTAGCGCTGAACGGGGAGTGCAAACAATAAAATCCACGTTAAAGAAGTACCTTTTGGATCCTCTAGTTAAATGCAAGCCTTGGGACCTAAAAATAAATAGGTTTTTAATGAAGTATAGAAACACCCCTACCACAACAACAAATAGTTCAAGTTTAATTTTTAATTATAAACCAAAAACGTTGTTGGATTGCATAAACCCAAAGGCAATGCAGACCTCTCTTGAAAAAGGGAAGGAAAGTAATAATATACCAGTAAGCGAGAAAAGAAATTGCGTGCCAAAATCCATTATAAAAAGTAAGGCTAAGATACTAGAGTTTAAACCTAATGAAGTTGTATTATATAGAAACATTTTCGGAAATTATTGTAAATGGATAAACGCAAAAGTTATACGAAAACTTAGTAATGTAAGATATTGCATTTCTATAAATGGCAAGCAAAGAATTGCACATGTAAACCAATTGAAAAAATTCCATGGAAAAATTGTTAAGTTTGATTCCAATATAAGCAAATATTCCAAGAAAGAAGTATTTGAAATCAATCCCGAAATACATTCCAAAGAGCAAGTAAGGAAAGAAAATTTAAAACGCGAAGAGCAATTGGAAGAATTAGAATTAAGGCGTTCGAAAAGAATACGGGAAAGAAAAATTAAGAAAGCGAAGTCTCAAAAGTAACTGTTAAAAATTAATGCAATAAACCAGAAAAGAAAACATGTAACGCTTTGAATGCAAAAATTATTTTATTTTACTTTAAGCACATACTTGTGTATATATACTATGAACAATCAACATCTAAGTTTGCGTGGGATTGTTATGTATGTAACATATCAAATTCTTAGCAGATGTACTCTCCCACTCTACCTCTGTTACAATGTATGTATATAGGTATACCAAAATGTATAAGGTAGTTGTAAGCACTTTAAATTAAAATAAAGAATTAGTCGTAACCAGAATTCCAATGCGTATGCTTTAAAAGAAATACATATCAGTATGGAACATATGCTTAAAAAAATCCATGACCTCAAAAAAAGTATACAACCGTGTACTAGAAGAATATCTGTCTATGGAGCATATGGATCCGACCAATCCCAACGAAATCCATGAAAATGGAAAATATTTCTCTTATTATCTTTCCCATCATTCGGTGGTTAAGCCAGATAGTACATCCACAAAAGTTCGGGTGGTTTTTAATGCGTCCAAGTCCACTTCCCCCGGTACATCCCTCAATGATATTCTTTACATCGGTCCCACTCTCCAAGCCGACCTTATGTTTGTCATCATCAACTGGCGTTTGTACAAATACGTTTTTAATGGTGATATACAGAAGATGTACCGCCAGATACTTTTACATGAGGACGACCACGAATACCAGCGAATTATCTTTCGTAGAAGTCAAGACGCAAAACTCGCCGATTATGCACTCAAGACGGTTACATTTGGAGCAAACTGCGCGCCGTACCATGCCATACGGACATTACATCAACTCACAAATGACTCAAAAAGTACTCACCCTCTAGCTCAGCGAATTTTGACTAAAGGGACATATGTCGACGACATTCTATCAGGGGGACATGACATTCCCTCTTGTATTCAGGCCCAATCACAAACCATTCAATGTCTAAAATCCGCTGGTTTTCCCCTAAAAAAGATAACCGCAAATAATCCCGAACTTCTCACCAAAATCCCTAGCGAAGACTTGTTGGATTCAGACTTTTTAAAGTTCGAAAGTTCAAGTTGCACTAAAACTCTTGGTATTCGATCTAATGCGCTTAACGATTCCTTCTCCTACAAAATCTAGCCAATACAACCATCGGTCAGTGCCACGAAAAGGAAAGTTTCATTCTCGGTTTCGAAAATTTTTGACCCCGCAGGATGGCTAGCGACTATACTTATTCAAGCCAAAATATTGTTGCAACAGATTTGGTTAGAAGGCACTGAATGGGGCAAATGTGTTAAGTCACCTTCACTGCAGAAATGGCAGCAGTTTGTATCCGACCTCCCTTTTATAGAACAAATCCGAATACCAAGATGGACGGAGTTTTCTCCCAATAACAAAATACAAGTGCACGGATTTTGTGATTCTTCGGAAAAACCATATTGTGCCGCCATTTACCTCCGTTCTCAGTCACTTAGTAAAGTTTCCTCCCATCTACTTTTCGCCAAAACCAAAGTCGCTCCCCTACAAACAGTAAGTCTACCGCGTTTAGAGCTGTGTGGTGCAGTATTACTCTCCAGATGTATCAAGAATCTCACAATTCATCGATAGTTCTGTCATGGCTTGAAAACCACCATGCACTTGGAAAGTCTACGTAGCCAATCGGAGATCGCAAATTATTCAAAACGTAGGAAACATCAAATAGCGCCACGTACCCACTAAATGCAACCCAGCAGATCTCGGAACGCGTAAATGTCGGCCTCAGGAGTTAACAACTATGGTTAGGTTAGGTTAGGTTAATGTGGCCGCCTCTCAGCGGTGCCGAGAGGCGCACTTAGGCCGACTGGCCCATTGTGATACCACTGAGCGGGTTTAAGTCCCTTTTACCTTTAAGAGAACTGTTCATTGAAAGAACCACCCTGTACGCTTAATAAAGCGCAGAATGTCTCCAATTTCGGCAGAGCCCAACTCCGCTAGGCCGAGGAGTAGGCACCTGCTTAGGCACTCCAGCCGGGTTCTGGCTAGTGCGGGGCAGCTGCAGAGGAAGTGCTCTACACTCTCGATTTCCTCCTCGTCCCTGCAGCTGCGACAGAAATCATTTGAAGCAACCCCCATGCGCTTGGCATGTACGCCCATGAGACAGTGTCCCGTGAGCACCCCGATCAGCAGACCAAGGGAGGGTCGGTCAAGTTTGAGTATGGACTCGGTTCGTTTGTGGCAGATGCGGGGCCAAGTTTGCCTGGACACCTCGCATGTCGTTTCCGTAGCCCACCTAGAGTTTGCCTTTTTCTCGAATTCACGTTGTAGCCAGAGCTTAGTCGTGGCAAGAGGCGGGGAGATGCTTCTAATGTGGTTCTCCTCTGTATGCTCCGTGGCCTTCCTTGCCAGCTCGTCAGCAGCACAGTTTCCAGGAATATCGCTATGGCCTGGAACCCATACTACCGCTGTGGAGCATTTCGAAGACAATTCATTGAGCAATTGCCTACAGTCTTGAGCTACTTTCGAGGTAGAGTTACTACTCTGAAGAGCTTTTATCGCTGCCTGGCTATCGCTGTATATGGACACAGATGTGCGGTTTTCAGATAGAAGCCAGCAAGCAGCCTCCTCTATGGCCGTAAGTTCAGCCTGGAATACGCTGCAGTGGCTGGGTAGTCTAATGCTTAAGCATAGCGAAAGATCCTCCGAATAGACGCCGCTGCCCACGTTGCCGTTGAGCTTCGAGCCGTCTGTAAATATGGAGTCTGAATCCGGGTTTAGAAAGTGCCTGTCCTTCCATTCCTCCCTCTTAGGGATTGTGGTGGAGAACTTGGTATTTGGGGCGTGGCCTATAGGTAGGGTGTAGTCCACGGTTTTCAGATTTCACCCAGATCAGCCTGGATGGTTCTCTTTGCCAGGAGCTGACTAACGAATCCCACAAGCGGGGGTTCCAGGCCCGTTCCCCGAAGGGATTGGATGACGGCCTGTGGGAGAACGTTATTGAAGGCTCCTTCAATGTCGAGAAAGATACCCAGCGTGTACTCCTTGAAGGCAAGCCCTTTTTCTATCTTTGAGGTGATAGCATGGAGTGCTGTTTCCACGGACTTGCCCTTAGAGTATGCGTGTTGAGCCTTCGAGAGGTCAAGAGGGCGCAGATTATCTCTAATGTGCGCATCTAGTATTCTTTCCAATACTTTAAGAAGAAAGGATGTAAGGCTTATAGGCCGAAAGTCCTTAGGTTTTGAGTGCGAGACTCGTCCTCCTTTCGGTATGAAGACTATCTTCGCCTCGGTCCATTTGTGCGGAACGTGGCATAGCCTAAGACATGATGTGTAGATTTCAGACAGAATGGGACAGAGAATGCCTCTGGCCATTTGAAGTTCGGCGGGAAATATGTTATCGGGTCCCGGAGATTTAAAAGGATCGAAGGTTCCGATTGCCCATTCGACTTTTTGGGGGGTGATTATCCCCTCTATAGAGTCGTAAATTGTCCCGCTGTTGGTGGCTGTTGGTGGCTCCGTGGAACAGCCTGGGAAGTGCGTTTCCATTAAGAGGTCGACCATTTCGCCGCTGGACGATGTCCAGTCTCCATCGGGTTTCTGGATGAAGGTCGGAACAGTGGGACTTTTAGATAGAACTTTACGCAGTCTATTTGCCTCTGAGTTGGTTTCAATGTTGGTACAAAAGTCCCTCCATGAATTCTTCTGGGCTTTGCTGACTGCTTTTTTGAAAGTTTTTAAGGCCTGTTTATATTCGTGCCAAGAACCAGTCCGCTTAGCTTCATTAAACATTCTCCTGCTATTTTTCCTGAGTCGAGAAATTTCGGAGCTCCACCAAGGTGGTCTCGTCTTGTTCCTCGGTCTACTAACCGGACAGGAGACATTAAAGGCAGCGTTACAGGACTCTGTGATCAGGTCTACCGCTTCGTCAATTTTAGACGATGAGTCGAGCTCACCGATCGAAGCCGACCCGCTTTCCAGATGGATGTGCGCTTCATCAGATCTTTGCGGTAGACCGAGTCTACCGTGAGAAGCGTGTTTACAAAGCGAATTTGATAGAATGCTCCTGAAAACATTCCAATCCGTTCTCTTCCTATTTCTGTAAGCTGCAAGAGTGGGTGGTCTCACAAGGAGACAGAAACAAATGTATTTATGATCAGAGAAGGAGTTGTCCTTTGAGACGTGCCAGTTCTCAATTTGACCCAGTGCCGGGTCAGAGATTAGCGTAATGTCAAGGACTTCCTTTCTATTTGCGGTTACGAACGTAGGTTCGCTTCCAGAATTGCTTATATACAGGTTATGTAATAAAATAAAATCAAGAAGGCACTCACCTCTGGGGTTGGTATCCGTGGAACCCCACACTGTATTGTGCGCATTGGCGTCAGCTCCTATTAATATCGGCAGCTTCCGTCGGTTTGCCTCCTTTACTGCGTTTACCAGGCAGCTGGAAGGTAATTGGGGGGCATCGTGCGCCATATAGGCCGCAGTTAGCCAGATTTGCCTGCCTTCTACTTCAAGGCTGATGCTCACCGTGTCTGCGTCGCTGAAATTGGATAACAGAAAGTAAGAGAGGGTCTTTTTAACAAGGATGCAAGCTCTGGTCCTACCTATAGTTGGGGTCTTAACCACCTGGTAGACATCAGAAGTTAGTCCGCACACCTTGTTGCCGACGATCCAAGGTTCTTGGATTAATACGAGCTCCTCTGCTGTTTCGCCGAGGCGCAAGAGGAGGGCAGCCGAAGCTGCCCTAGAGTGATGCAGGTTGATTTGTAGAACCCGCATCATCAAAAATTTACAGGTCAGTGTCAGAGCCCTCGTCCATCGCCACCGTCTCTACGCGTTCGGGAGCGGCGATGACTGTAATGTCAAGTGCCGCATCCTCCGCATCAGAGTCCAGTAGCTGGCTCTCGGACTGGTGCACCCACCGGCCGAAGGTAGACCCGACGAAGCCCGACACCGAAGCCGTGTCGCTCTCGGAGTCTTCGTTCGCGGTATCATACCCGACCAATGAGTGCGCCTTCCCAGCAGGTTCACTCAAGGTGCTTCCCGTGGGACCTTCACCGCCTGAGACGGTCTCAGAGGCGATGGAGGCATCAACCGCTCCGCTCAGGGCGTTAACGTCTGAAATACCCCCATCGCTGGCTATAGTGGAGGGACCAGGTCCACTCGCGGTGTTCCCTGGTTGCTCTTCCACTCCAAGTTCATCCGTTGCGGGTTCACCCTTCTTTTGGATGCGCAGGGTGATGGAGTAAAAGCAGTAGCTTATGACTCCACCACAGGCTTCCAGAGCAGGGAGAGAGTCTTCGCTAATGACTAGAGTCACATAGCGTTGCTTCTCCCTGACCTCACTAACCCTAACTACCCTCCATTCACTGGTGGGTAGTCCTACGTTACCATCCCGGATGATCTTCAAGATGGCCTCTGGCGTCGACGGCTCGGCTGCTGGAATCCAGGCCCAGGCCCGTAGCCTGCAAGGAATCCCGTTCCTTTGCACGGCTACCAGGTCTGCCCCGGACCACAGTTCGCCTAACGCGGAGATTGCCTCCTTGTAAAGCAATACCGAGCGCTCATCGGCGCAAGAGACCAACTTGATCCTCCGCTGATGCCAACCCGCATCACGGATGCTAGGTGCAGGGCCCGGAAACTTCTCGAGGACTTTTCCGTAGACCCCGCACAAACCAATTAACACCGACTTCCAATTGTCTGGTGTAATGTTCCCATCTGGGTGCCCCTTGTCCAGTACCGCGAGGGTGAGGTGCTCTTTGGCCACCTCACTGAACGGTCTGGGTGGGTTCACCGCAGCAGTTCTCGGGGAGGTCGCCGAGGGTCTGTGCCTCTTGGAGTCACTCGCGGTGCTTTCCTGAGAACGCTGTCTCTTAGAGGCTGGTGCCCTCGGCGGCCTTCCGGCTTCACGCTCCTGCCTAGCGGCGAGGAGGTTGGTTGCCCAAGTTAGGGAGGCCTTCTGGTCCTCCGTTAGTTCGCTGGGAGGCAGGTTACCCAGTCGCGAGACTATCTTGGCCGCAGATCTGCGGTCTCGTTGCGCCCTAACGGAGGGGGAGATCTTGCGCCCGTTCTTCGGTGCTGACCGAGCAGCACTGCTGGCTGCCATCGGGGCTGTGCGCCCTCCCGTGGAGGGATTGGGGCCAGCACTTTTGGGCTGAGGATGTGAGGGTCCCCGAATGGGCCTGGGGAGATTGGCCGTCTGCCCACTGCTCCCCGCGCTAGCCGTACCCTCAAGGGGTTTGGCTGGTGCGGTTACGCGTGGTAACGGCTTTCCCTCAAGGGGTTTAGCCGCACCACTCCGCGCAGACGACCGAAAGGGGGTGACTGCTGGCCGTGGAGGCCTGCCCGAACCCGTCGATGCGGTACTCGGGCGCGTAGCCCTAGCTGGGCTAGCTCTGTTTTGACCTTATTTAACGCCTTGTCCAGTGGCGGCATTTTTTCCCGTGCAGGGATCCGAGGCGGAGTTAAGTTTTTCCATCTTGTTCGTTGGTCACCTACTTAGACGAGGCCTTTCGGTGACCATAAAAAAATATAAAGGGGAAGGGAACGGTCGACTGCGGCAGCGCCCCATACCGCAGCAAGTCCGATTACTCCCGGAGGTGGACCGGTATCCGGGAGGCTCCGTAAGAATACAGTCGGAAGCCCCTGACTGCAAACCACCCAGTAGGCACGGAACGCATGACACCTTGGGTTAGGGGAGAGGGTAAGATCGACACCCTCCGGGTCTAGATCCGTAGTGTTTTGTGCAAACAGGGTCACCTCGTGAAGGTTACGGCCAGTGTTCCACCGCTGTGGTCGAAGGTATTGACTGAAGAAGAACCGTTGCAGACGAGCATGCTCGCATGCGACGGGCTGCAGCCTTCAACATCCGCAACCACAGCAGGAGGGCTTAGCCGTGCACTACGGTCTTGGTGTGGGAGAGGCTGGGAGCCTGGAAGTCCAGGCTCTATATTTCGCGTCTCCACACCCCGCATCAGCTCAACCCCTAACAACTATGGTGGTCCGGTCCAGATTGGCTACTCAAACCTCCTTACCAATAGCCTTTTGAAAATAAAGTAGATATTTTAGATCGTTTTTCATCTTGGCCGAAAGCTCTACATTTTCCGTTTTATTCGTAGAACCAAACCTATACAGAGCCAACAAATTACCAATCTGTCGTTATCACTCAAGCGGAAATTCAATTTGTGCAAACACACCTGATCAAACGCAGCCAGGAAAGATACTACCCTAACGAGTACGTTAAATTCTCCAACAAGGAACCGATCTCCAAAAAGAGCACACTTTTGCCATTGAACCCCTTTCTCTTTTAGATTAAATGGTCACTGAGATAACTCAGATCTCCCATACAACGAAAAATTCCCTATTATCATCCCCGAGAATTCGCGATTCTGCTACCTTTACCTTCAATTCGTTCATCACCTCTTGATGCATGCAGAGCATAAACTTATGGTCAGGACGGTCAGGCAAGAATATTTCATACCTAGACTGAAATCTAAAATTAAATTCTGTATTCGTAGCTGTAAAACGTGCACCATTTTCAAGAAGACTACCCAATCTCAAATCATGGCAGCTTTACCACCAGAACGGTCCAACTTCTCCCTCATATTCACCTTTACCGGCTTGGACTTCGCAGAAACGTTTGACCTTAAATCATCAGCTCTCCGAAAATCATCCATGGTGAAAGGCTACGTCTGCGTTTTTTGTATGCTTTTCAACGAAAGCAATTCATCTAGAGCCGTGCTCCGATCTATCTAGTAAAGCGTTTCAAGCAGCCTTCACTCGTTTCGTTGGACGACGAGGATTACCAAAACGAATGTACTCGGATAATGGTGTAGTGTACTCATACAAACATATGTACATGCGTGCAACAGCTACGACCTACATGCATGTCTGTTTGTATAGCCGCATTTGAAAAATGCATTTGACACCTTTGACCAATAGCGTTGCTTAAAGGTTGTTATACTCGATATGTTTTGTTGTTGTTGTTGTTGTTTTAACACTACGTTGCCCTGCCTAGGTAGTCAGTATCAACCTTACCCAATATTGTCATCGAACTCTTCTAACGGAAGTCCTAGAAACCTAGCGGCTTCAACAGGGGAGGACCAGAGGGATATGGGTGTTAGAAGAGTAGGCTCGGTTGAGCAGACAAAAAGATGGAAATCAGGTGCCGGATCTCATCGTAGTGTTTGCGTAGATGGCTCCTTATGCTCCTGGGGGGCGGATCCTCGTTGATCAGGCGTCCGGTCAGATGCTGCGGTTTGCAACAGTTGAACAGGAATTGCCTGGTCAACATCAACGGCGAGCATTTTCGCTTCATTATGTAAGTGATGCTCAGGAGACATAAGAATACACCCAGTGGCGGTACGAAGGGCGGTGTTTTGGCAGACCTGTAGCCTCGTCCAGTGTGTGTCAGCTAGCCCCGGCGACCATATAGGCGTCGCGTAGCTCAGTACCGGCTGGCCAATTGCTTTATATGTAGCTAGTAACGTTTCTTTGTCTTTACCCCAAGTGCTGCCAGCTAGGGACTTGAGGATTTTGTTACGGCTTTGGACTTTATTGGCAATTGCGGTTACATGAGCGCCGTATTTGAACATGTTATCAAACATCACCCCTAAGATTTTGGGGTGTGAGACAGTTGGTAGCTTGACACTATCAACGTAGACGTCTAATTCCATGTTCACTTGCGTTGTCCACGTCGTGAATAGGGTGGCCGAGGACTTATTCGGTGACAATGCCAGGTTTCTCCCGGCGAAGAATTCGGACACGGCTGGGAGGTATGAGTTTCGATATATAATAGTTAAACAGGAACGGGGATAGGACACCACCCTGTGGCACCCCTTGTTTAACTATTCTGGGTTTTGATCTTGCGCCTCTGAACTCAACCGACGATTGACGACCACTCAAATAGTTGGCAGTCCAACGTTTAAGACAGGGAGGAAGGGACGAATCTTCAAGGTCTTTCATTAGTTGCGCATGGTTGACCGTGTCAAAAGCTTTGGCCAAGTCAAGCGCAACTAGCATTGTCCTGTGGTTTGGATGCTTTTGGTTTATTCCGTCCCGTATCTGAGTGGTTATGGCGAACAGCGCGGTGGTGGTGCTGTGATTTTTGCGAAATCCATGCTGATGTTCGGCGAGCCGCAGGTTTGCGGTGAAGTACGGCAACTTTCACTACTGGCGAGAGGAGAGATATCGGGCGATATGACTCCCCTATGGCAGCTGGCTTGCCAGGCTTTAGTAGTGGGACCACCATTGCTTGTCTCCATCTTTCAGGAATAACAAAGGTGGAAAGGGAAAGGTTGAAAATTTGTGTAAGGTATCTTATGCCTTCGTCGCCGAGGTGTTTCAGCGTCAGCATGGAAATGCCATCGGGGCCGATATATTTGGTGTTCTTAGATCTCCGAATAGCCTCATGAACTTCTGTTGTGGAGATGGCAATGGGCGCATCGCTGTTTTTGTATTTGTGCGCTTCCCTGGTGGCTCGGCGAATATCTTTGTTCAACGTAGGATGCATTACAAATTGTCGGCAGAAGGCGCTCGCGCATCTTTTTGGCTTCGACTGAACCTTATCACCGAAGGCGATGGATATTTTGTCGTTAGGTTTAGTCGGGTTGGACAAAGATTTCACCGTCGACCATAATTTGCCAACTCCAGCCGAGAGGTTGCAAGACCTTAGGTGCTCTTCCCACTTAGCGCGTTTGTGTTGGTCTACTAAGCGTCTGATTTCCGCATTGAGATCCCTTATTTAAGGATCCGTAGGGTCAAGGCGTATAATATGGTCACGCTCATTTGCCAGGGCCGCTGCCTCTGCGGGGAAGAATGGACGCACTTCCTTTATTCTACCTGACGGAATGTGTTGATGGGAGGCTGAAATTAGGGCCATACGAAACGCCTTTTCCCCTTCTCGTACGTCAGACGGGGTAGCAAGAGCAGCGAAGGCGCTCTCTGTGGTGCTGAGAAAACTCTCCCAGTCGGCTTTATTGAAGTTAGTGTAAGTGCGTTTCTCAGCGGTGACAAAGTCGGTGGGGCGATCGATAGAGAGCACTATAGGTAGGTGGTCTGAAGTAAGCGTCAGCATCGGTCGCCAATCAACGCAGTTTATTAGGCCAGCGCTGACTATGGTGATGTCTGGCGAGCTAGAGCAGTTTACCGGCACTCTAGTGGGGGCATCCCCATTTACCGTGCAGAACGTCGAATCATCTATTTGGTCAGCCAGCTCCTGTCCCCTACCATCGGCCTGCAGGCTGGAGTGCCACAGGTCGTGGTGTGCGTTGAAGTCACCAAGGATGACGCGGTTCTCGCCCCTGAGTAACGCACGAATGTCAGGGTGGTAATCCCTGGGGCAACAGGTGACAGGAGGTATGTAAATGTTTATGATTTCAAGGTCGACATCGCCTGACCGGACAACCATACCTTGACGTTCTAAGGTGGTGTCCCTCGGGTCGATGTCAGACTCAAATAGACGATACTGCACAGATTGATACGTGATGTATGCCAGACCACCCCCAAGCCCTCTCGCACGGTCACAACGGTGTACATTGTACCCGTTGCAGGTCAAAAGAGACGACCTTCCACCTAACTTTGTCTCCTGAATCGCTTCATTAAATTTGTCACTTCAACAATTTTGCCGGCTAGGTCGTTGCAATTAAATTGCAGGATACCGAAATGTGTAGGGGGAGCAGAGTTGATGCTGGGGGTCAAGGACTGGTGCGTATGCCTAGGTGGTAATAGGCTGGGTCGCGCACTACGGCGCAATCTTGAAGTCGAAGGAATCGCGTTACCAGAAGGTAGAGGCGATTCAGATGACGCTGAAGGTTGCGTAGATCGACAGCATGGCGCAACGTACGTATCAGTCCATAGGTTCCTGTTCGCGGGTCCAGAGCATATGAGCAGGTGACACAGGCCAAGTCAGTTATTGCACTTGACTGATGCCAACGGCGTATATAATCTTAACCGACAAACAGTGCACGTAGTATAAGGAACCAGTAGCTGATGGTTGTGGCTTATACTCGTGCTAATGCTGGAAGAAGAGGGGCTGACCGAGGGGGTGGGAGAGAGCGGGCGCTCAGCATTGCTCAAATCCACTTGGGAAGTGCTACGTAGGGAGTAGCTGTGAGCTGCTGTGTGAGATGTTGACGCCTGTGGCGGCCGCTCGGAAGGTCTACTTGCTGATGTGCATTGTTAGTGCTGGTCGTGGAGACTGATGTGACAGAGTCAGACATATGTGGCGGAGCGATACTTGATCGACGACGGCCACTGGACGTCATAGGACGTGAACAGCAAGGGGCCACAAAAGTTTTATAAAAACTAGCGGGTCTATGAGTAGAGGGATTTAGTCCGGAGCAACTAGTTAGATGCAACCATCTGCTACAATTAGAGCATTGTACAGAATGTGAACGTTTCACATAAATTTTCTTCCAGCATACACAGCAGATCCATTCTCTAGGTCCGGGGTTGGATTCAATACCAGCCCGGATCAAGAGAGTCTTGAGCAGTCCCGCTGCAAGGAGCTGCTCGGAGGATGACATTATTGGGGGGGGATAACTGACGGTTTAGGCAGGGGGTAGTGAAATAACAGCCCTTGGTCGGGGAAACCCCGAGTCATTCCGGTACGTAGAACCGGCTGTCGTGGGAATGATATATGTTTTGTCATATGTACCTGTCAAGTTTTCGATCCATATGTACTCATATTGTGTGTCAAATTCGCTTAATTTACTTTGCGTTTACATGATATGTATTTTGTGTTGCTTTTGATTTATTATAAACAACTTCAAATTGAAAACCACGCATAATTAATGGAGGAAAAAGATAAAAAAATCGCTCTAAGCGCAATTTTAATTACCGCCGCAATTTTAAAAAAGAAAAACGACCGTTTAAAGAAAAAGAAACGACAAAGAAGGTATTGGAGTGACAAATGGCTATTGCGGAGAGATTCTGGTCGAGGTCTTGCTTCAATGGCCATGGCAGAGCTATACACCGAAGACCCTAAAGATTTTCGAAACTTCGCCAGGATGAATCCTACTACATTTTCCGAGCTACTAGCAAAAGTCAAGCCGCTTATTTCGAAGCAAGACACTGTAATGCGTCCAGCTATATCTCCTAGCGCTAGGTAATTATAAGTTTATTACAATGCTGGTTATCAAAAGACGCATCTCGCCTCCAGAAACAATATATCCTAGGTTACTTATAACTCTGCGTTATTTAGCCACCGGACAAAGGTTTAAACAACTGGCATACGGTTTTAGAACATCAGCATCAGCAATTTCTAACATTGTACACACTACTTTAAAAGCTATTTACTCAGTCTTAAAGGATGACTTTTAAAGGTAAACCAATTTAACCAACATAGAGTTTAAAAGTAAATTATTCTACAAATGTTCCCTGTACTTAGATGCCTCAAACTAGCGATGAATGGTTCGCTATAGCAAGCGATTTCGAAAGACAATGGAAATTTCCTTACTGCTTGGGAGCTATAGGTAGGTATGCCGCGTTCAAATTGATGTGATCGTTGTGCTTTTATTGATGTATGCATATGTATATATTTTATCAATTCCAGATGGGAAACATATAGCCATTCGCCCTCGGAAAGGTTATGGGTCATATTATTATAATTACAAAGGATTTAATAGCGTTATACTCTTAGCCGTGGTCGACGCGAATTATAAATTCATATACGTCAATGTTGGAACAAATGGAAGAGCCAATGATGCTGCAGCATTCAACGAATCATCTTTTTCGAAAGGATTGCAAAATAATGAATTCAAATTCCCCCCTGACCCACAGCTACCTGGCAGCCATGAAAAAGTTCCATATGTATTTGTGGCGGATGACGCGTTTAAATTAACCTCTCGCATGTTAAAACCACACAGCCAGCGATCTAGCGATTTTCATAAAATTTTTAATTACCGCTTAAGTCGGGCGAGGCGTGTAGCCGAAAATGCCTTTGGAATATTTGCAAATAGATTTCAAATATATCAGAGAAGTATTGATTTACCTGTAGAAAAGGTAGAGATTTTAACCCTAGCTGCGGCTGCTTTACATAACTTTATTAGGACACGAGATGGTTTTCAAAGTGCTTTGATCGACTGGGAAAATACAGTTGAAATAACTTTGAGGAATGGACTTTGGCGAAATGAAGTGGACCTAACGAATTTACAAAGATCGCATGCAAACCACTCAAGTTTAGAAGGAAGAGCAGTTCGCGAAACCTATACTGCATATTTTAACACAGTTGGATCTGTTCCATGGCAGTTAAATGCAATAAAAAAGTTCAATTTTTAAACTTTTTAGATCTGTAGGGGCACATGTGCTCTACGCCGACTAAATACCGAATTCATGATTCTACCACCCACTTCAAAAAATTTAACAAACCCGTTTTTCACAGCATTAAAGCTCTACCATAGCTTTTAACATATATTAAAAATTTTAAGTCACATCGTAATGAATTAATAAATACATCAAAAATGGAGAACTAATTTGTCTACTTTTTATGTCGTTTTAAAGATGAATCAATTTCAAATAAAATTTTTCTTAACCATTTCCTAAACGGCTTAATAGTAGCAAAGCTATATCCAATTTAATATGTTAGATGTTACAGCTACATTTATCATATATATTCTATGAAGCACATTATATGGCGGGTTTTTAGGGTTACAGAAAATCTTTAATGCGGTGGAGCACGGGATTCGCTTTCATATACAGAATTGGAGGCAATTTATTTTATTTAACCATCAGCTTAGTACACATACATACGTATATTATACCACCTCAATGTGAAATATTAAAATTAATAGTTTACTCGAATATGAGATTTGATGAGGTATAAGCCAATTGCCTCTGTTTAGCTTTAGCATCAAAGAGTAAATGTAGAAAGTTTTCCTTCAATTCCTCTTTTATCGCTTCATGCTGAATTCATGAATTAAAAATTTGCAGAAAGCATCGTCTCTGGCATTCAAATCACAATCTTTTTGGTTGGTAATGGACTTTAATGCCTCCGTTGCAGCTTCAAGAACTTCGTTTTCTTTTGCAGATGCTGGACTTTTTTGCTGTATTGAATATCAAACGAAAAGAGATTGTATTATAATAGACATCGGTTATCACGAATAATAAAAAAATTACATTAGGTTAGGTGGTAGCTGCCTAATGCTTTTGGAATGAATAAGATGTCTGGCCGATCCCCAAAGCCCGCATTTGCGAAACTAAAAAAAAACTTAAATTACCACTGACTTTAGATGTGCATATGATGACAAGTAGCAGTGTAATAGCGCGATGAAGGAATGTTCTTGGCAATGTAGCAGCTGAACGACGCATTAATAATGGCCACAATCCGATTGCCAACGAAATGAGACCTGGAGTTGGTGACACCAACAATCCCTTGTACTATCTACTACATGCTAGAAGCTGTGTGCGTACCGTTTGTGTGAGTTCAGCATGACCAAAGGCTAGGGAAAAGAAACCCATGCGTATATGCAAGTTAATCAGGCATTCCAATACTTCCCCGCCTTTGGAATAAAGTTGATGGCCCGCATGAATTGCCCGATTTGTTGCGAGACGTAAAAAAACTCAAAGTTCCACTCACTGTATAGGCATTTACTTACCTTCACATCATTTGGTTGAACTCCGGGTATAAAATCCTGAAGATTTTCTGCCAATTCAGTCAGGGCTTGAGACCGTGTATGCTTGTTGTGGTAAAAGTTGTCTTTTGGGTTGTACAGGCACTCATACTTTTCCCACATCTGAATAAGATTTAATACTGCGTCCCGCGGCCATTCCAACTAGTAATACATTTCAATTTAATGAAAAGTGTTTATCTTATTTTCATGAACATAGAAAATACTTACATTTACCTTCGCGATTTCTTCATTCATGTTTATTCATTTATTTTAACAAATTTTAGCACATAAAAAGAGTTTTTCTAATAAAATTTCTGCGTTTCGATAAATGCAAAGTCAAATAACAGCTGTAAGTCAGAAGGAAATAGAAATTATTCTATTTGGTATGTTCGTACATATGATTTGTCAGCAGACCTTTTTCTTTTGTGTTCACACGGTGTGTTTCTGTATCCATACAAAAAACTGACATATACATCTGACAATACATATCGTGTATCACGCCTTTAAAGTATGTCAATACTTTAGCTGAGCCAGCATTCATTCTAGAGTTCTGCTTGGTCTGACGCTAAGCGCTTCTATTAGCTAATGCAAGTAATTGCCAAGCTGAAGTTGAATTCAGCTTCATAGAAGTCGAGAAAGAGGAGGAGTCTAGCAAATCACTTTCTGTGACAAATTTGTGTATAAATAGAATAAGATTTGTCAATAAAGATTCACACTTTATTTGACGTGAACCATACGCTTCCGAATTATCTCTCACTCTTATTCCGGCTGTCTCCCCGATAGACTATTTGATCGGCCGAATCTCTCCGGCCTTTACAATCAGAGAGATCTCCCTTACAAATAAAAGCATTGACGCCCTTAGGACCACCACATGGCGATCCTGCCAAATCAATGGAAAAAAAAGTAATTGTATACAGTGGCGTGCCTTTAATATAAGCCGAAAAGCCTGGCTTGCCTAACAATTTCAATGCATTTTAAACCTAATTGCCGTTTTTAAATATTTGGTTTTTTGTTGCTTCAAATGTGTTCGCTGCTTAAGTTGTGCATTAAATTTTTATTTCATTTGTGTTACCCTGTGTTTCGAATGGGAACATCGAATGTTATATTTATAGCTATCTCATTGCACACATTGGGCTTTTACGAGGCTTTCAAATTTTTCTTTTAACTACAGAAATACAGTATTTGTTCTTTCACTCATTTGTGAATTTAGCAAGTGCTTTTACATATACATTTGTACTGACCTGTTGTTATTTCGAATATTTCAACGTTTTTACATGAAAGTTCGAAGCCAGCTTCTAAAAACTTACAATTCGAGAAACTGGGAAGTTTTGCTAGTTTAAATAGATTTATATGTAAGTACAAAAAAGTGTGAAACAATTCCCAGTGAGTACAATAATTCATAAATACAGTCCAGTATAATATTTTAATAAATTTCATAAATTCTTATTAGATGTCTACATTTCCAAGTGAGTGTTTGGCATTTTGATTGTTTTTGCAAATGGAAATTGTGAACTGCGATGAGCTTAGGTGTATTAACGAACTACTCGTTAAGAAAAAGTTAGAGACATTAAATTTTGCCAAAAAGAAGGAGCTAATTGCTTCAAGTAAACCAACTCCGGATTTGATAATTACACAATGTAATAAATCGCATAAGAGATATTTTCAAAGGTCCATATATAGCATACGGTGGATTGCTGGATGTTCACACCTCAACAAATTGTTTTGCTGGTACTGCATTTTCTTTTCAAATGACAAAAACGTTTGGAACTCGACTGGTTATGATGATTTAAATAATTTAACAAATGCTACAAAAAGACACCAAGTGACCCAAAAACATTTAAATGCTGTAATATCTTTTCACAATTTTGGCAAGCAAAGAATTGAGACAGCATTTTCTCGGCAACTAGCAGATTCAATTAGTCAACACAATTCGAAAACTGATCATAACAGAAGTGTTTTTCAAAGGCTAGTTGACATTGTTTGCTTCATAGGTCGTCAGGAGTTGCCTTTCCGAGGCCACAATGAGTCAGAAAGTTCGTTAAATAAGGGTAATTTTCTCGAATGTATTCATTTACTGGCAAAATATGATCACGTTTTGGAAAAACACACACAGAGAAGCAAATCCTCAGATCCGACTTACTTGTCAAACAAAATTCAAAATGATATAGTTCACAGTGTGTACGATGTCTTAAATCGGAGAATTGAAATGGAACTTAAGAAGACTCCATTTGTTTCTGTTATCCTAGATGAAACGGTAGATGTTTCAAATCGAGAACAATTATGTATAATATTCAGGTATCTTTTGATATAAGTATTAGTACTTAGTTATATATTTAGTGAACGCAATTTTAGATACTTTTCAGAGAGTAAAATTCAAGATCGGTTTTTGGGATTCATTGATGTATCGGAAAGTCGTTATGCAAATGCCATAACAAACATACATACTTATTGGATTAATTGAAAAATATAACATTGGAGACAAGCTTATAGCTCAGAGTTATGACGGAGCTAGCGTTATGTCAGGAATTAAAAAAGGGGGTTCAACAAAAAATCAAAGAGAAATATCCTCAAGCTATTTACATTTGGTGCAATGCACATATTTTAAATTTAGTTCTATCTAAATCTTGCAGCAGAATTAGTAAGGTCAGTTCATTCTTTTCTGCCTTGCAGTCCATTTCTACGTTTTTTAGTACGAGCACTAAAAGGATGTCTCATTATAACAAAATCTGTAACAAAAAGATGCCAAATACTTCAACCACACGTTGGTCTTACACATCCCGCATAGTTAATGTAGTTTATGAAGAAAAACAAAACTTAATAGATCTTGTCACAGATATGATAGAAAATGAACATAACTGGGACGGTGATACAATTTTTAGTGTCCAAAGCTTTCAAAATTTCTTAAAGTCTTTCGAGTTTAACTTTTTTCTTGAAGTATTCCATGTGATATTCGAAAAAACTGATCATTTGTACAACATAATACAAAAATCTCAAGTCGATGCAGGGTATTGTGTTAATAAAATTAAAGAGTTCGATAATTGGTTGCAGAGCAATTTTTTAGATTTCTTTGATTCTTTTTTGATAAATCATTAGAAAATAATTCGCCTCCTTTAGTTAAAAGGCATGTTTTTTGCGCGAAAACTGAATTTAAAAGATTGTTTAGAGAAATAATTGACAACATATCTTCTGAAGTTAATGGAAGATATTCGGAAATTTTCAAGTTGACTTTTTTTCAATTACTTAACAGTAAAAACTTTGATAGATATATAACTAAGTTTCCATGTGACGAATATCAAATTTTACATCAATATTTCGGTAAATATTTTGACAAATATGTACTAAAACAGAACTCATATCATTATATTTATCTCCAGAATTGAAAAACTTTGATGTGTTTCAACTTATCGACTTTATAAATGAACATACATAGTTTGATGATGCTTTTTCCGAATTGACAAAGCTAGCTCAACTAATTGTGACAATTCCAGCTACAAGCCCTTCAGCTGAAAGATCTTTTTCTGCGCTAAAACGAATTCATACATATTTAAGAAACACGCAAAATCAAGAGAGACTAACAGAACTCTCTATTATTGCTATTGAAAAAGAATTATTAATAAAACTGAAACGATCGTGTAACTTTTATGAAGATGTTATTCAATCGTTTCTTAAGAAAAATAGAAAATTTCAACTTTAATATAAGTAATTACATAAATCTGTAGGTACATGTATACATACTATAGAATAAAGACACAATTTAAATTCATTTGGTATACATTTTGATACAAACTTTTCACACCTTGAATAATCCTGGGGAATGTGTGTAAACTTTGATTTTTTTTATTTTATTTAATGATTTTTTTCTCATAGATTTGGCTATAATTTGACTAAAAAATATTCACATTTGTATTTAAATTACATATAGCTAAATCTATAGGAAAAAAACTCAAAGTCCAGGACAATTAAACAAAGTTTGAAAAACTTGCAGCGTTTTTTTTGGCAGAATTTTTACATTCTTTTTCATTGCATAGGTTTTTAGCGTTAGTAGTTTTATTGCAACAATGTGCAATGTGATTTTTTTTGTCAAGTTTACTGAGTAGTTTGCTTATGCATTGTGTTGAAGAATACAAAATTAAAGTTTGTTCTTGAAATAAAATACTCAACACCCTTGACAATTATGAAAATTAAGGGAAATTTTTGAGCGAAACTGTCAAAAAATTTTGATGCAAGTTTTTTCACACTTTGATTAATTGTCCTCGACCTGGTGTAAACTTTGAAATATTTTTTAATTTGGTTTCTGGTATAGAATAAGCTATGATTTAAGTGAAACTAATTAAACACAGATATGCAATAAATATACATATGCGACGAATAAAAAGGAACTTCAGTTTTGTTATAAGATCATTAGCATTTATGTTAATGTTATCTTTATCTGAGGAAGAATGTATAAAAAAATAAAAGACACATTACTTAAATTTTTTTATTCGGGCTTGCCTCAAATAAATCGCATAGGCTCGCCACTGATTGTATACATTTCTTATTAATCAAAGCTTAATGAGATGCAATGAAGGAACATAAAATGATAACATCAGCAAATTCAGATGGATTTGCAAAACTGCGAGCAAGCAAAAGTTCCACGTCGTTATGTTTTGATAAAAATGATTTTACGAAGGAAAACTTCTCAGTTGACGAATTCTTACACAAAAATCGTAAGGCGCCATGCCTTGAACAATTGCGCGATGATTTGGGATTATATCTGAAGGGTTTGCGTGCTTCAATGATTGATCTCATAAATGCTGATTATGCAGACTTTGTTAGCCTATTGCCAAAATAGAAAATCTATTAATGGTATTTCGTAAGGAAGTTGAAAATGTCAGTTCACTTGCGAAAGATGCTGCTACTGATGTACGAAATAGCTTGGAGAGAAAACAGCAACTACGCAAACAAAGACGAAATTTAGAATGTTATCAAAAAGTTATAGATACAATGCATAAGTTGGAAAGCTTATTACAGTATTCAACAACTTAAAAGACAAACTAATTAACCCGCCCATTTTACAGTATCCAGACTTTGACAAACCTTTTATACTAACAACAGATGCTTCTGATTTTGCATTAGGAGCCATACTATCACAAGGAAAAATTGGTAGAAATCCGTCATCAAAAATGACGAGAATTAGAATAGATCTATCAGAATATGATTTCGAAATTGTATACAAACAAGGTAAAATTAACACAAATGCTATCACGAATTAAGTTAGATAGTGACGTACTTAAATCAATGATTCCCACTAGTAAAATGGAAAAAAAAGAAGATAAGAAAATTAACGTAGTAACAAGGAGCAAGGCCGCGAATTTAAAAGAAATGAAAGAAAATAATTTAAAAGAAAACGGTAATAAGAAAACCGGTAGACGCATTAAGGAAAGCTCATCTCATAAGAAGCCTGCACAACTTCACATGTGGGAATGCACATCCTTTAATGACGTAAAGAATATGAAGAAATTGAAATTTAATATTGAAAAAGAAAGTGGTACCACAATCGAATTAATTAATGATGAAGTGCACGTAACTTGTAGCAATGACCCTTTGAATCTAGATTCAATGTTGGAGAAACTACATAGTTTGCTAAGGAATTCACATATAAAGGAGCTAGCCCTTTGTGAAAAAGATTATATATAAAAAAATATTGATATAAATGTATTCAAGAGGAAATACAATGAGTTAGAAATTAATAAACGCGCGCCGAAACAAATAGATACTAATATACAAAGCTCCAAGGGAAATAAACAGCATGATAACGAAATACAAACTGATAGACGAATTTCACTGCTCAAATATCGCAGGCCATTTAGGAATTCGAAAAACTATTTAAAACTAAAACAGAGATACATTTGGAAAAATATGAGACAAATGGTAAAAGAATTTGTAAATAATTGCAAAAAATGCACTCAAAAAGAGCCTCTTGTGGTGACAGACACCCCGGCATCTACATTTGACACTATCGCGATTGACACGGTCGGTCCGCTTCGTATATCAAACGGCTATAGATACATATTGACAATGCAATGTGATCTATCCAAATTCGTAATAGCACACCCCATTGAGTCAAAAGACGCAAAAACAATTGCGACCACACTAGTTGAACAACTAATTCTCAAGTACGGTTTCATAAAAACATTGAAATCAGATAGGGGTACGGAATTTGTAAATGAGTTAATGAAACATGTATGCAACATACTTAACACGAGACAAGTATTTTCCACACCATACCGCCACGAAACTATGGTCTCACTTGAGAAAAACCATAGGACACTTAACGAATTTTTACTTTCCTTTGCAGACGATTATGAATAGGATAAATGGGTTCCATACTACACTTTCGCTTACAACACGACCCCACACGTAGATATTTACATTGTATTCACCGTATGAGTTAGTTTTCGGTAAATTAACCGCGCTACCATGGAAGAAGAATATAGAGGAAGTTCTACTTCTTCTTCTTGGCCGCCATTGCCCTCATTTGACATTAATCGTGCTAGTGACGTTTCCTTTGGGAAATGAGCTACCGTATTTTCATACCAAAAACGTTCCGATTTAAACTTCAAACGGAAAAAAATTTTGAAGTTTATTGAAAAAAATTTGTTTATTTCACAATTTTGTTCATGAAAGAAAATTTCCGAAAATAAAGCGAAAGGTAAGTAAAATAATATCTAAATTTTGCACAGATACTAATTTATTTCTTTTAATAGATGAGCTGCATATTTAGAAGCTGCAAGAACACAAGATTTTTATGCAGAAGCAGCAGCGTCAAATTTTTTCGCCTGCCGGCCGTGCCGTATATGAGGGAGAAGTGGCTGAGAGCATGTAGGGTATCTCCAAATGCAGTACCCCAGAATGCATTCGTTTGCTCAGACCACTTCTCCCCTAATGATTTACAGGCAAAAAACCGACGCTGCCAAATAGACCGCAACGCTGTCCCAACTGTATCTGGGTAGGTATGAGTTCGGGGTTGATTTGGGCCATTTCGGGATTGTTTTTGGGACTATTAGACCATTACAAGAACTCGAGCCAAATTATTTTAGCGCTATTCGCGCGAAGGGTGGTCTCCATGACCATCCATCACCGCTGGAGTTTAAATATAGGCTACGATCGTACCTGCTAGGTAAGATTGAAAGAGCAAAAAATATGGTTCATCACCTAGTTCGACGGAGCTCCCAGCGCGAAGAGCCGATGGAGATCACATTCACTGGCCAATTCCGATCAAGTCGATTATCTATTACAGACTTCACAACATGTAATGGATTATCGCTGATTCAATCGATTTCATTGGAATTGGCAGAGAATTTCGACGAAGTGGATGTAATCTCCACCGCCGGATTCTCCATCGCAATAGCTGATAGACCCCAATGCCATCCAAAATCTTTTCAAAAAGTATTCAATAAGAGTTTTTGTTTATGGACTTAACTGCCTCTTAATTGTTGTAAGCCCCGTATATCTGTGATTCATACAAGTTTACTAGGTTTACGCTGTCTACGAGCTTTACGAGGCATTTGGGAAATTAAACAAATACCCTTAATACAAGTTCATGTTAGTTAATTCGATTCGCTAATGTTTTTAGGGCGCAATGAAAATATTCTATGCACTGGGGCTAATGTTGAATCCACTGAGGACAAACTAGTCGCGTTCGGCGACGAAATATTATCAGATGATGATGATTCCTGCAAATATGGGGCGGATGAGATACTATCTCAAAATATATTTAAAGAAGTTTTCGAAGATAAGGATTTATTAGAAGAATATTTTGAGGTTTGCCCTAGGATAAAATGTTCGGTTGTGTACTAATTTTTAAGTGCAGCTTTCAGAACAGCAATATCACAAGGAACTTTTGGACGATATAGCAAAATTAAGCCAAGTGGAATGTGATGGTTTGGAAAATTTTGGGGGTATTTAATTAATAAAATGAAGTTAAAAAATTTTGGGTATAGAACTGTGGATGAAAAAAATGAAAATTATAGTTATGTGGACTTGTTGTCTGAGGGGGGGCTTTGGAAACCCACAGATGAATTTTTACAAAATTTAAAAGTTTTAAATTCAATTTTTGTTAATTATAATAACAATGACCTAAACGATTCTCCAGGGTATATGAAAAATTTGATGTCACTTGCAAAAAAAATTTAAATTTAGACGAAAAAATTATTAAGCGATTTTTTTTGGGTAGAACATATTTTAGGATTCGTTATTTGAATAGAAAACATAATGAAATGAAAAACGAAAATGTATCTAAAAAAATGAAAAAAATGACAACTTAATACTAAAAAATTGAACTTAAGTGTTATTATTTGGTGCTTTTACTGACGGTAAGCAATTTCCAAACTTGTTTTTGTTTACAGGTGTAGGAATATATCCATAGGGCCGATTTCACAATCTACGCTTAACGCAAACTGGAATTTAATTGACATATTTTTTACGGTTACTGTCAAATTATTTGCAATTAGCATTAAGCGGCTTTTATGAAAACGGCCCTCAACACTTAAATCGAAAAGATTTGTCGCATTAGTACGATGTAAAAAGTTCTTAAGCGTTATTTTTAGCTAAAATTTGCTTTCTAATACACACTAATTATTTGTTGAGGTGGCAACGCTCTGTGTTCAACTAACAAAATATACGAATGACAACTAACACGTTTTATGTCATAGTGAAAATACCTTGATTTTCTTGTATCATGCGCGCTACCAAACGACAATATAAATAAACAAACAAACATTTATGACATTGATGACTATGCCAATGAGTTGAAATTGAGACTCCAAAGTTCAATACTCAATGCCAGGAACATTATCAAAACTGTTAAAGAAAAACGAAAGTCAAAATGTGACAATAAAATAAACAAAGTTGAGTTGGAAATAGGAGACCTAGTGTATGTAAGACTAGAAAATAAGAAAAAAAGCCAAAGCCCATATCATGGCTCATATAGAATTGTAAAACGAAACGGAGTAAATTCCATAATAGACATAAATGGCAAACACAAAGAATTACACAATAATATTTTAAAGAAATACTTAGAAATAACCTAAGGTAAACAAGTCGACATATGTTAGAAATTACATGAATATAGATGAAATTACATGTAAGGAAACACTTAGAAATAAGATAAAACAAGTCCACCGACATCTGTAAATAATTATATTCAATATTTTAGAAAATTGTAGCCAATTACACTTAAGCAAAAGATACCCATAGATGTAAGTATGTATATTCATATGAAAGGTATTTGCATAACTCCACACAACAATTTATTTCATTTTTTATCAAGCGAAATAAATTTTTCTCTTTTGCGGTAAGGGTGTAGTGTACTCATACAAACATATGTACCTAGCGTGCAACAGCCACGACATACATGCATGTCTGTTTGTATAGCCGCATTTGAAAAATGCATTAGACACCTTTGACCAATAGCGTTGCTTAAAGTATGTCAATACTTTAGCTGAGCCAGCATTCATTCTAGAGTTCTGCTTGGTCTGACGCTAAGCGCTTCTATTGGCTAATGCAAGTAATTGCCAAGCTGAAGTTGAATTCAGCTTCATAGAAGTCGAGAAAGAGGAGGAGTCTAGCAAATCACTTTCTGTGACAAATTTGTGTATAAATAGAATAAGATTTGTCAGTAAAGATTCAGACTTGATTTGACTTGAACCATCCGCTTCCGAATTATCTCTCAAACTTATTCCGGCTGTCTCCCCGATAGCCTATTTGATCGGCCGAATCTCTCCGGCCTTTACAATCAGAGAGATATCCCTTAAAAATAAAAGCATTGACGCCCTTAGGACCACCACAATGGAAAAAACTTCGTCGGAGCACAAAGAACGCTACAAAAGGACTTCGACCGTTTTATCAAAGAGGCTTCTCAGGAACTCCAAGCAAAATACTTCCTACACGGCTTCGAGTGGCAATTTTTACCCCCTAATGCTCCTCATATGGGCGGCCTCTGGGAGGCTGCAGTAAAAAGCTTTAAAGTACACTTCAAGCGTACTGTTGGAAGTCATCACTTCATCTATGAGGAACTCGCTACACTACTTGCTCGCATCGAAGCAGTCTTGAACTCCAGACCCCTTTCTAATATGTCTGACAACCCTGATGATCTACTAGCTCTAACCCCAAGGCATTTCCTTGGCGGCACTCCATTAATGACCCTTCCTGAACCACACCCAGACAATCTCTCAATCCAAAATCGTTGGGAAAAGCTCAAAATTCTTCATCAGCAGTTCGCTCAGCGATGGAAAGATGAGTACTTGAAGCAGCTACATCAACGATACAAATCGAAACAACCACAGGAAAATCTGTCTGTTGGCGACTTTGTAGTTATCAAAAATGATTTACTACCCCCGCAGGAATGGCGTTTGGGTCGCATCGAGAAGGTTTACTGCGGATCAGATAACCGCGTCCGGGTTGCTGACCTTAGGACTCAATATGGGTTTTTTGCTAGACCAATCGTCAAGCTATGCCCCTTACCAATTTCTCCTGATTTGGCTTCTCCCACTAATCACTAAACTTCACACCTCTCACTCCCTCACATACCTAATCACATATTCAAAATATTTATCAACATATTACTAAAGTCAGCTTTCTTTACAGGCGTTCTCCCCCTCAACAGTGGTACCATTCGTTGCGGTTATGCCCGAAGTTTCTTAACATGAGCATCAGCGAGCGAAGGCGGTGTGTGGCAATCCACAGCTATTGGCCAAATTGTTTGGCACGCAATCACGATAACGTACGCCATTGTCAGTTGCCAGAGAGCTGCCGTATTTGCCGTCGAATGCACCACACGTTGCTTCACCATAGCGAAGCAGGCGAGAACCCCGAAGACGCTCCGGTACCGCGTAGAGGACCCGATGCTCGTGCGCAGTTCAACAGACTGATCGAGGAACTAAGGAAGTTAAGAGATAAAGTTGCACCGGTGCAAGGCGGGCGCGATGTTGAAGTGACCTGCATTACTTAAATCGCGGTGATGCTTAAGTGACACCGTCCTTAAGTTCACCACGCACCTCCATTGCAACCCTACAAATTCATCGTTCTTTTTACTTATGACTGTATTCATGGGCTGGCCAGGAATTTTCCTGTGCATTGGAACTGGCTTCCAGTGTTGCCTATATAGGCGCCGCACGCTTTAATATTCTTTCTTTCAACATTCGGCAGCCAGCGAAGCAGACAATCAACATTATCTTTACATTTTTCTACAATCAACGACCCAGCACCAGTTGCAGTCATCGTCATAATTATTCTCTATCTCTTTTCTCTTTTGTAATCCCATAATTTTTATTAACTTTGACTTAATCGAATTGATCTCATTTACTAAGTTATTAGTAAAAATATTAAATTTGAATTTGCATTAGTTATTCATGAAATCATTGTACAGCGTTAAGGCCAGTGAATTATTAAAGTTTCATAGTTTTTAATAAATATTGTTAACATTGGATTAGAAAACATCTTGCCATATTTTCTTTGGAAACTTGAAACCCCCCAGCACGTGAGTTGTAAAACCTCTCTCTCATATTCTACAACATTACAATCCTAACTGGATTTAACACTTACGTAATAACTCTTAATTCTTCTTAAGGTTGAAACAGGATGTTCTGGAGTTGCTGTAGTAAATGGCAATACCGCCATAACTCGCAATAACATATTTACATTTTCTAATGCGTTTACGATTATTACCTAAAAAATCGAGGACAAAGTCTTGGACATTTTGATTTTAAGAAAACTTACCGACAAAGCATTGAGCATTGGCTTCAGAGGTGAAATCACTTTCGGAACAATCCAATAATGATTTATAAAAGTTGTAGATTTCTATGCATTTTCCTTTATAATTCTTGATTGGGAGTAACTGGCCAAAACTTTGGAAACCTCATTTGTGATTTCGAAGCGCCTTTTATAGTGTCACATGTGAGTTTCAAGAAATGGCACATAAAATATATTTATATAGTAATCCTTAATTTCTTGAGGTCCAATATTGGAGCAGTTTTTTTTTGACGATTGAATAAGCGCGGCTTATTGATTTCAATGTCGCACTTGGAAGCCGGTTCAACTACATTTTCAAATATAAAATGAGTCAGAGGTCTACCGGTTTTTCTAAATTCATTACTACTGATTACTGTATACACTCAATTTTGAACAAAGAAATAAGTGTGACGTGCAATTTTAACTAGCAACACTATTCAAAAAAATAATATCCTACATTCCAAATTTTGCAATCATGTAGTTTAAAAGTAGAACAGTTTTCAAGATATTTTGTTTTTTCAGTTTTTGAAAACAAACAATAGGGATACTGATATGTCAATAGCCTCCACCATTACCGTCTCGACTTTTTGTTATACCATTTTATTTTAAGATTATGAGATACCAAAGCAAAAATAATCAAAATCGACGATAATGTGGCGTGATGTTTTTTCGATATCCATCTTTTTTTTGTAACGAAATATTCAGTATTATTCGTGTGAATCAATCCTTATATTCGAATTTCGAATATGCTATTGTGAACATCATTCATGTTTTGTTTGCAATTATTGACAGGAAAAATTGCTGTTGTGTAGTCAATAATTCTTATTTTTGCGTTAATTACTAAAATTGCAATGATTAGTGCATACTTGCGCCTTTGTATAATTGAAGAAGAAACTAATTCCCGTCAGCAATTGGCTGAACGGGTGCCAGAAAGATTTTACGCGACAAATGCAATCCCCTTGAATTGCCCAATAGAAGGTAAACATGCAAAATAATTATACTAGTAAAACAAATAAATAACCGTGTTTTAACTCTTTTTTTATAGCTTTCAACAATTGTATAGAATAAATAAGCCCGCGTTCAAATATTTGTTGGATGTATTGCACACTGGTCTGCCAGTGGCACGTAAACGTTTTCAATAGAGACAGTCGTAAAGCTTTCAGCTTCTCTAAGATTTTTTGGTGAAGGAGTATGCCAGAAAGAAGTGGGAGGGAAAGTGGATGTTGGCTTATCGCAGACAAGTCTGTCTGAAGTACTGAATGTTTTCGGGGAGTGCCTTTGCAATCAGTGGATAAAATGGCCTACTAAAGACGAAATGCGAGAAATTGATTTGGATTTTTATCAGTAATTCAATATCCCTGGCATTGTTGGCAATTATAGGCCCTAGGAATAATAAACACTTATATTATAACAGAAACGGTAGGTAGGTAGGTAAAATGGCTGCGATCTGGAAAAGGTCGCCCAAGTAGCTTTCTTAGAAGCCGTTTTGATGCCATAAGGACTCGTCGAACCTACTAACAATAATGCGGATATTTCTCTACAACCAACCAGAGTTGTTTATAAATTCCAGAATGCTAGGAATCCCTATTTCAGATACCCTCCCTAGGTTTTCCAAAAAGGGGTCCCGAAAGATTTTAATCGTGTTCTAGCTAGAGCCGGGCATTTACACAGGAAGTGCTCAACGGTCTCTTTGGTAGTGGTGTCATTACAACTTCTGCAGTGGTCGTTATGCGGAATACCCATTTTTTCCGCATGCGTGCCAATCGGCCAGTGACCTGTGCAGACCGCTATAAGTTTGTACGTATCCGCCCTGGACCTGCCTAGAAGACTCCTTGTTCTCCTCTGGTCATACTCCGGCCAGGTGGCTCTTGATATTGCACACGTAGCGATGCCCCTCCACCTACGCTGTGCCTCACTTAGGTAATACTTATGGATGTCTCCCTTTGCTACTGCTAGGGGTACACCCGTCTGAAGTTTGCTTACTTCTTCCCCTGATGAGCCCCTACGTGCCAGTTCATCAGCCTTCTCATTACCCTCGATTCCCCTATGACCCGGGACCCAGATAATGGATATTTCCAGATTATCGGCCAGCGCTGCCAAGTCTTGCTTACATGCATGAACTGCGCTTGAAGTAGTATGCGGCGATGCGATTGCCTTTATCGCCGCCTGGCTATCCGAGAAGACAGTAGCCTTACCAATTATGTTTCTTTGCTCGAGCGCTTTGCATGCCTGGCAAATCGCAAGAACCTCCGCTTGAAAAACGCTGCAATACGAAGGGAGCCTGAATGCAGCAGAAATATCCAGGCTTCCCGAGAATATACCAGCCCCCACACCCGAGTCCATCTTGGAGCCGTCTGTGAAGATTTGTATACCCCTATCACTTATTATCTCGCCCCTCCTCCATTCATTCCTACTTGGAAATGCTGTGATGGCATTGCTCTCAAACTTCAGTTTGTGAGGATAATGATCTGTTGAATTGTTAACTACTCCCGCTGGGAGATCGTTAAGGATACTGCTGTGCCCTTGCTGAGTATCCTTCCAGCACCCAGACTCCCGGAGCCTCAGTGCGGATTGTGCCGATATGCATAATATGTGCAAGTCAATTGGGAGCAGGTTCAAAATAGGATCCAATGCCGCAGTGGGGCAGGTGCGTAAAGCCCCGGTGGTGCCAACACACGCTGTGCGCTGAACCTTTTGCAAGCTAGTGAGATTATAGTTCTTCCGAAGAGCTTCCCACCACACCACCGAACCGTAGGTCAGCACCGGTCTGACTACCGCTTCGTACATCCACAGCACTATCTTCGGCCTTAGACCCCACTTCTTGCCAAACGGTTACTATAGTAAGAATGTTTTGCTGGTAGGTTGGTTAAATTTGTGTCAGGTTTCACGCATGCTAATAGGTTAATCTGTAGGTATGTGATAACAAAATGGCAATAAGGTACGTCGATGCTACACACGCTGGAGCCTGCCACGACTCTTTAATATGGAATACAAACGAATTGAGGGTTTCAATGGAGCAGGATTACCTGCAAGGCACCAGAAATGTTTGGCTGCTAGGTAAAGTTTTAATGAAATGTGTAAGTCCCAAAATAAATTTCTGTTTATAGGCGACGCTGGCTATCCACTGGAGACTTGGTTGCTAACACCCCATAGATCAGCAGAAGAAGGCTCCACAGAAAGCAAGTTTAACGAGGTTCATGCAAGTGGGCGTAACATTATAGAAAGGACTAATGGCGTTTTAAAAAATAGATGGAGGTGTGTACTAGGAGCCAGGGAGCTGCGTTATTCACCTGAGAAGGCTGCTCAAATTACAAATGTCTGCTGCGCGTTGCACAATATGTGCTTAAAGTATCGGTGCAATGACACACCTTTTATTTCAATTAGTGCTTCCCAGCCGGAAATTTCTGAATACGTACAGTTTGAAGAATCTGAAGCGCATTCATCGTACCTCAATGAGGCTAAGCGTATTAGATCAAATATAGGCAATTCCCTTATGTGAATTTATGAGAAAATGATTTTATAATTCAATGACACTTTTAGAAAACATGTCTGATTTGTATTTAGCTCAAACGTGGCTTTATTGATACACTTGATTTACCAATTTGAAAAAAAAAATTAAGAATATAAAATTCATTTCTTACAAAAACGTTATAAGTATTCTAATTTTCTATGTATCGATTTGAAAAAAAAAAAAAAATTAAGTACGTAAAATTCATTCTTACAAAAGTGTTAAAAAAAACTTTCTATTTAATGCCTAAGGTTTTCTTTGCAGCTAATATTTTTAAATTTTGAACCTCGATTTGGCTGTTTAGAAGGATGAGTTTACGGTCAACTTCAATTTTTCTGAGCCGTTCAATTTCCGAATTGTGGCGTTTTGTTTCCTTTAGTAAACTGTTTCGAGTGTTTTGGAAGTTTTCGGGACCTTGCTTTTATTCCTTTAAGTGACCTTCTATTTTTCTGTAGTGATGACTCTGAATTCCAAGCCCTTTCTGACGTTGTCATTCATTTCTTTTTGAACATCTAGCTCAATGCTTAATAGTTCCGAAGCATTAATTTTTTTACAAGTTTGCTGCTTGGTTTTTTGTGCTGGCAATGCACTTTCCCTTTGCGTGTCATCGGCAGTTTCGGTACTTTTTTCGAAGTCCATGCAACTACATTCCGCTTCCGAGTCTTCACTGGAGCTTTTATCGTCATCACTACTGTTATTTTCTTGTTGGTTACCAGTTGATTTCGTGGCATGTATACCAAAACGCTTGCCATTTTCGACACCTTCCACAGCTTCTACTGACGCAGTTAAATCCAAAATTAAGTGTTCCAATATAGAAAAAACATGTTGCTTGCAAGGTCCACCACCAGCCTTTTTCCTACTTTTGGTATTTTCGACAGCCTTTTTTCGTACGTATCTTTTCTGATCAATCCAAACCTGTAAACTGTAATTATGGCAAATTTCATAGTACTTACCAAGAAAGTCAACTGAGTTTTGTTAATAGACCTGAGGTGGTATAAAATAGTTGATAAACTAAGTTTTATAAGTGAGGAGTGAATAAACAAAAGGGCTTATTTCCATTCGTCACTCTATTGGAGATTTTGATGAAATCGGCTTGTTTGGGCATAATTACACATGTTGTCTTCAATGGAAACCACTAAAATATGTTTTTACCATATAAAAAGATCTGTCAAAAAATAAGTTTCAACCAAAAGGACATATTTCCATTTCATTTATTTGTGGTTTAAAATGTTTGCATTGTTTCAATCAAAACGTCTTATTTCCCATTATGTTTTGCTACCTTGTCGTAAACAATCAGACAAAAGGGCATTTTTTATTTGCATATAAAATAGCGTTTTTAAAATAAACGACTTAACCACTGAAATATGTTCCACTTTTATAAAATCGATATAGCAACAGTTTCTTCAATTGTCAATAAAAAATTGCCTATGGTATAACTGTAATTTTTATGTTTCTTTTAATGAAAAATTAAGGTGTGAACAGATTGTGCTTTCATAAAATAATTTCAAAGTATCTCTGAATTAATGTTGTGGGAAGTCCTTGACATTTTATTTTAAAATGGAAGAAACCCTTGTGGCTATGTTAAATACCGGAGGAAGAAAACAAAAGCACAATTTAAAAGTGCGAAAGAAAAAAGAGTAAGTAAAGTTTTTGGTTGATTTAAAGACCTGTAATTTCCATATTTTCGTTTAAGTTAATAATTTTGATTTCGCTTTCTTTACAGATATGTAGACAAGGATCCATTAGGGATTAACGTCATAAAACCATGCCTTCATAAAAGTAAAAACACTAAATTTAGATGCGCCTTTTTAAAAATGAAGACTATTTTGAGAAATCGGAGTTATTTATACACGTATAAAAATATAAATCGTTATAATTAAAAATATTATTATAATACTTTGTACTACACGTTGTTTTTGTTATATATGCTCTTGTGAATAAAATTGTGTTCTTATCATTATTATGTATTTTAACTCTGATTATGGTTGTTATACGCGATATGTATTGTCATATCTGCCTGTCAAGTTTTCAATCCATATGTACTCATATTTTCATACCTAGTAGTGCTTCGCACACAAGGTATGTTAACTTCATTCGCCTAACGGTAGTATGTAAAGGCATAAACAAATCGAGATAGATATTGACTTATATACATCAAAATGTTCAGGAGGAAAAAAGAAATTGATTGAGCCATGTGCGTCCGTCCGTCCGTCTGTGAACACGATAACTTGAGTAAATCTTGAGATATCTCAATAAAATTTGGTATGCAGGTTCCTTTTTACTTATCTCGGAGCGCTATTATTAGGCAAAATCGGTTAAAAGCCACGCCCACTTTCTATATATATAATATTTCCGAAAATACAAAAAGAGTGATTATTCAGTACATAATACACCTATAAGGATAAAATTTGGTGTGCACTTTAGCGTTAAGGCACACTTATTTATATTAATACAGGCAATATTCCGAAAAAAAATTGGCGAAATCGGGTAAGGTCCACCCCCAATTTTATTCGAAATATTTTGAAAAGGATCATAGATATATTGAATATGCAATAACTTTTCTTAAACTAGCTGTATATCATTTCTATTTTACCTCTAAAGTGTTCGTGGGCAAAGAAAGTCGAATGCACAAACTTTTTGGAAAATGGGCGTGGCCCCACCCCTCTATGGTGGATTATTCCACAAAACTTTCCATGCCATAACTCCTGTAAAAATTAATTTATTGAAACGATATTTGGTGAAATTGTTCAACATATAAAGCTTACTCTTTGCTGTGAAAATTAACAAAATAGGTTAACGGACACGCCCACTTTTTTAAAAACACAGTACTGAAAAATTTCTTTGTAAAATTAAAATCGCGATATTTCCATAATTGTATAAATAAGATTTTACACACATAATAAGCTTTTAAAGCAAAACTTAACTGTAAAAAAATGTTGTGGATTTTGGTGAAGTAGGCGTGGCGCCGCCCACTTTTCAGCAAAAAAGGTCAGCTATTTTCAAAAGCGATTGCTTGAAATTTCAAAAAGGTATTTTCATGAAAGTTAGTGAGGTGCTTCCCAATAGCATGTAGTATACTCCTGCCAAAAATTACGCAAATCGGAAAGCAAACACGCAAAATATACGGACAAGTATGTAGTTAACACCCTACTTTTTTTGTATACCCAGCGTACTAGTACTAGTACAAGGGTATATTAATTTTGTCCACATAACGGTACTATGTAACGGCGCAAAATAATCGAGTTAGATATAGAGTTCCATATATGAAAGTTCTTAGGTTGAAAAGAGGATAACTTGAGTGTACACGATAACTTGAGTAAAAATTGAGATATTTGCATGAAATTTGGCATACATGTTACTTTCTGGCCAAGGTAGGTTGCTATTGAAAATGGGCGAAATAGGATGATAACCACGCCCCCTTTTTCGATATCGAAAATTTCAAATAAGATTCTAGGGCCTATATCATTGCCAAGTCATGGTATTTGTATCTCGTTCTGAAAACTGACGCTGGGTATTTAATGTTCGGTTCAACTTAGACTTCCCTTCTAGTTTTCTTTTGTGTTCACTCGGTGTTTCTGTATCCATACAAAAAACTGACATATACATATCGTGTATAATGCCTCTTAATAAGACTGAAGGATAAAATGACTTCTGTGAATGGCAGGGCTGGTCGTTATCGAAATAACAAGAGGAAAAAACCACGATACTGATGATTTTCTTTCGAAGATGAATTATTCAAAAAGGCTTATTTCCAAAAGTATGTCAAGCAAAAGGGCATATTTCCAAAAATTCTCGCAAAAGGGCATATTTCCAAATTAAAAAGTTTAAAAAAAGATGTTGAAGAGATTCGGCTGTGGTGCTTAGCTGGAGCGGCCGTGGCTCGAAAGCACCGCGGTCGAATTCGGATTGTAAAAGAAAAATAAGAAGAACGAAACGATAATCTCGTTAGAATGTGGCCGTATATTTTGCAGTGAAAATTATAAGTTTTACAACGAAATTTTACCTTATAGTTGGCGGTGAAAATCCTGGGGTGGCCGTGACGCGTGTTGACTCGCTGATGATCGCTGGAAAAGTAGACGGTTGGCCAGTCGCGGACAACCGTTGAACCCCAAATTTCAGCCTCCGGTTTTAAGGGGAGGTGAACCGACACATGCACACCCACATGCATGTATATGTTTGCTGACAAACATGAATATGCGTACATGTATATACATGTGGGCGGCTTGGTGTTGGGGTTTTGTATAAAATGAAAAGTGACATTAGGGTGGCGCATTTTTTTTGACTTTAGGCATCGGGCCTAAACATGCCGGCCCCCTTGCGATACGCAACATCTTAATCCGCCCCCAGGATTTCCGACCACGTCCTCTTAAAGCTACTGGCTTATATCTAGGATGGTGAGTGCCGGATGGCGCAGTCACCAATGTCTGCCCTTGAGCGACCTCCCGAAGATTGAGGTTTCTCGTCTGGCCGTACCTCTGCTTCTTACCTAGAGCTAGGTGGAAGAAACTTTGAAAAAATAAAAAGTTGTATATTTCTTGCCAGTAGATTGATTTACGTATGTACATACATATGTGGACCCATAAACGAGAAGAAAAAAAAATTTTTATTTTTATTTTAATCTTAATCTAATCTTACATACTAATGGTTACGGTTACGTAGCTGGCGCGGCAGTGTGGCCAGTCTACGCAGGTGTGAGTCCCGTAGCTTGGATTTAGCTGGCACGGCTGAGTGGCCAGTCTAAATTCTTGGCTGTAGCTGGGATATAGCTGGCACGGCTGAGTGGCCAGTCTAAATTCCCGACAGAAACTTATTTAGCTGGCACGGCTGAATGGCCAGTCTAAATTGTCGAGTTTATATGACAACTCGTTCGGAAGGGTCGGAACGGCAGTGAGTCCTATACCCCGTGTACTGGTCGGAATGGCCGTGGTTCCGAGCCAGGTTCGATGCTTGCGCTGTTATTAGAATGACGCTGGTAAGCGTGGGTGGCGAAATTATTTTTTATATAAATGTATATTTTTTTTTATTTTATGACTAGTCTTTGCAATTTTGCAGACTAATGCAACTAAATGCTTGGCACACATAATTTTGCCAAAAATTGTCGTACGGCACCGTACCACTGGAACGCATCCAAAAACAAACTTTATTGCAACTACGGGATCACCCGGTAGTGCGTTTCGCTAATTTTCATACATATGTACATATATGTATTTATTCTGCTATGTTTCACTGGTGCGCATTAGGGCTGCGCACACAGCGACATTTCCGCTTTGGTCGGTACTGATATTCGGTGCCGATCCGGGTAGAGACTGTGAGTGGAGGGCGGTTTTCGGGTTTGTTATGGTTGTTTTGTGGCCAAAACAGTCCTGCCCCTCCGAAAAAACAAACCCAAAATCAAAAAAAAATTCAGCAACCAAAAAAAAAAAAAAAAAAAAAAATTTTTCCCGAAGTGAAAAAAAACTTTTTATTTCTTGGACTTTTTTAATTTTTTTTGGCCTCGGCACGGTCGCCTAGGAGTGGGACGAACGTAGATTTCGTCCCCCCTTCGCCCGCAGTAAGCGGTCCCGAGTTTTCGGCATGTCGGGTTTTTTGGTACCCGTCGCCAAAACCGTAGCATCACTAGCGCGCTGGCGTGATCATCAGCAAACATATTTACATATATGTATGGCGCTCGCATTGAGCGACGGTTCAATTGAACCACACATACATACATATGTTTACTCACGCTTTGCTAGTGAGTGGTCAGCAGAGCTCGCGACCGACAAATATGTCGTACATACATTTTTACGTTTACTTACAATGGTAGGTAAAGAAGAGGTGCGAAACAAAGAAAAGTCATTGTTCATTATACCTTTCATGAACATGAAATGGTATTATAACTTTGGTCCGATGTTTGTAAGTATGAGAAGAAGAAGAGATAGACCCACTATTAAGTATACCGAAATGATCAGGGCGATGAGGCGAGTTGATTTAGCCATGTCCGTCTGTCCGTCCGTCCGTCCGTCCGTCCGTCTGTTTGAACGCAAACTAGTCCCTCAGTTTTAGAGATATCTCGATGAAATTTTGCAAGCAGGCGCCATTTTGCATAGGATTAATCATTTGTCGGAAAAAGCAAGATCGGACCGATACATGTCATAGCTCCCATACAATCGATTGTTCCGATAAATGGGTTTTGGCCTATAACTTTTGCAATTCAAAAGCTAGTAACGTAAAATTTTGCATGTTTAGTATATATTGTATTTGTAACGTGTGTAGTGAAAATGACTCAGATCGGACCAACATGACATATAGCTCCCATATAATCGATAGTTTCGATAAATGGGTTTTGGGCTATCAATTTTGCATTTTAAGAGCTAGGAACTTTAAACTTTGCAAGTTTGCTACATATTATAATGTAACATATGTAGGCAAAATCAGCCAGATCGGACCAACATAACGTATAGCTCCCATACAATCGATTGTTCCGATAAGTGTGGTTTGGCAATCATGAAAGGTATAAAGCCTTCGGCACAGCCGAAGACAGCCATTTCCTTACTTGTTTTTTCTCTGCTAGCGTAGCAGAGAAAAATGGCACAATTCATTATTACAGTAAAACCCGCTTAAGTACCCCGAGCAAAATGTTCAGTATTTTGAGGTACTTAAGGGGGTTAGGCACTTAAAAGAACACGCTTAAGTACCTTCATTCGGGTACTTAATTGAACATATGAAAATAAGATGTACATAGTCACATGAGTACATATTCCTGAAAAAGGTACATATGTATATGTATACATATTTCAAACAAGAAATTTATTGAAAATAACGCAAAAACAAAGAAAATCTTTATTTAAAAAGTAAAAAAAAATATATCACATACTAGGAATTCAATTATTTTAATTCACTTTTACATACATATGTACTATGTATTATTATTAAGGTATATTAGGTACATACTGTGTATGATTTCACAAATATTTGCATTCTTAGGACTTGAAAAAGTCTGTAATTTTTTTTTGGTGTTGGCCTCGAAATTTAAATATAAACAGTTTTTCTTCAAGCGATTCAAATTCACCAAGATCAAGATTTTCACTTTCCATATAATCTTTAATTATTGAAAGAGCCTCCAAAGCTTTAGATAAAGTAGGTGCAATATCATTGGACTCGTCTTCTGAATTTTCTGTAGCTGACGACTCATGATTTTTTTCTTCTAAGATAGATGATAATATTTCCTCTTCCGTAAGCATTCCAAAACATTGGAGTTCTTGATCACATCTAACATATTCTTCAAACTCTTCACTATCGATCGGCACATTTATTAATTCTTCAGTGGCCTCCGGGCAATTATTATTAAAAAGAAATCCGCCCTATGTTATCAAATCAAAAAATTAAATAATGAATATTTCAACAGACTATATAAAACATACCTTACGAAAGCAGTTTTCTATAGTTTCCTTTTTAACTAGCCACCATGCCCGCTTTGCAAAGGTTAAAGCATCAAAGATCGAGATAGATTTCACAAAATCTTGGTTTGTTAAGCCTTTTTCGATAGAAAGCAACTGTTTTCTTACAAGTATTTGTCTGAAATAAACTTTGAAGGCTTGGATTATTCCTTGATCTAGTGGCTGCAAGATGGAAGTGGTATTTGCTGGAAGAAATTCAATTTTGATATTTTCCAGTGATAAGTCAACCACTCTATGACACGGCGCATTATCAACAAAAAGGAGAACTTTTCTTTGTTGCTTAATCATATCGCGATCAAACTCTTTTAAAATATTTGTCCAAATCGAGCTAACCATCCACGCCTTACCCTGGGAGTAATATGGTAAGGGTATAGTTTTTCCTTTAAAGCAGCGAGGATTTTTACAGTTACCAATAGCATATATTTTTTTTTTCACTTCCATCAGCATTGCATAAAAATAGTAGGGTAAGGCGCAATTTTTGGCTTTTTCCTCCTTTCACAGCAGATCCCTTTCTAGCTAAAGTGCCTTCTGGCAGTGCCTTATAAAACAATCCGCTCTCATCCGCATTAAAAACGTTGCAGGCTTCATAGTCTTTTAACAAATTTTGCAAAGTATGTTGTCTGTATTGATCTGCTCCTGTAGTGTCAGCATCCGCCGCCTCTCCAGTTATTTTTGTAAATTTAATACCCTCTCGCCTTTTCCAACGCCACAGCCAGCCATTGGTAGGACAAAAATCGACGTGCATCTTATCAGCGAATTCTCTAGCTTTTCTGAGTAGTTGAGCATCTGTTATCACAACATTTGCAGCTCTCATTTGGTCGAACCATTTCGAAAGAGCCTCTTCAAGTCCTTTGTTAGGACTTTTACGCAAACGTTTGCGTTTCCAGCAATAAGTGTCTGCTGATTCCTCCACTTTCTTGCGATTCCTCAAAATCCGATTTATGGTTGAAATGTCGCACTTGAAATGTTTCGCAATCTGATTTTTAGATTTTTCATTACTATCAAGTAAATGAAGTATTTGTATTTTTTGTTTAATTGTTAAACTTGTGATTTTTCGCCCTTTGCCAGGCATTTTGCTACATATGTATGTATTTTAACTTTGACAACTAGCGATTGGCGGTAAATTAGTGGTGTAAGTAAAATCAAATATCGATTTTATAGAGCTACCATTGAACTTCAAAATATTAAAGTACCATGTAGGTACTTAAGGGGGGAAAATTACATGAGAAATGAATATTAGTGCACGAAAAATTGAGTCACTTAAGCGGGTTGGGTAATAAAGCGGGGAGTTACTTAAGAGGGGGATTTTCTTCAGAATTCTTAGCAAAAGCAGAGTGCCCCAAAATTTTGGTTACTTAAGCGGGTTAGGCACTTAAGCGGGTGAGTACTTAAGCGGGTTTTACTGTATAATTGTTTTCGGCACGCGTGGTCACTAGCAGTAGGATAGGTAAGTTATTTGTAATTATTGCTGAAAATTTTATGCCTAACCTAATTTTTCTTTTATTTTCAGATCGGCATGGACACATTGGGCACCTGGATGCAGATGGGGTGGATCGCCTGGACGGCGCATGGGCATATTGGCAGGATTAGGTAAGTTTTATTCGCGCTGCCCGAAATACTGTATCGTTTCGGTAGAAGCGCAATTTACTTTAGAAAAGTGTGTTTCAAATGCTGTGGCGGCCGGCACATGCCTTTGAGACACATTTGCATGGACATATACATACGTGTATAGATTTGTGCAAATATTAATGTTTGGTTTTTTCTTTTTTAGCGCATTTAACTAGTCGTATTAGTCCGCTTTCGCTTGGATTATTTTAATTGGAAATTTTCACACAATGGTCGCTTCAACTAGTGGTGTAGTAAATTCTTCTTCACCCGCATTAGCTACATGTACCGCTAATGGAGTTATCGCCAATGGTCCCAGTAATGCTAGTGCGAATAGGACTTTGCCCGAAGGCAAATACACTGTGGTGGGCAGTTGTCAGATTCATCTAGAATGAGCCCAGTAGAAGCCAATGCTGACGACATACTAAGTGTACGTGGCTTCAAGTATGGGTATGATAAATCAGGCCGTTTAAGGCAAAAACTATACCCTGTTTGTTGGTACGCTGGAAACAAATAAGAATTTGTTGGAATGTTGAACTGTGTTAAAATGTCAGTGACACGCTTAGACACCATATGGTATGTGTCGTCCTAATGGAGTTATCGCCAATGGTCCCAGTAATGCTAGTGCGAATAGGACTTTGCCCGAAGGCAAATACACTGTGGTGGGCAGTTGTCAGATTCATCTAGAATGAGCCCAGTAGAAGCCAATGCTGACGACATACTAAGTGTACGTGGCTTCAAGTATGGGTATGATAAATCAGGCCGTTTAAGGCAAAAACTATACCCTGTTTGTTGGTACGCTGGAAACAAATAAGAATTTGTTGGAATGTTGAACTGTGTTAAAATGTCAGTGACACGCTTAGACACCATTTGGTATGTGTCGTCCAAATATACGTACATCGGATAGTTCTCAATAAGTGGATATTTCTGGCTTGTCACCACATAAGGAATGGCCCAGTCAGTGTCTGGCAGTGCTAGCATAGACACGTTTGGTGTTGTTGGCGAGAACGAACCTGCACATAGTGTAACACTACCATACCACCAATGTGATGATACGGGTTGCGTGAGGGTGTTCCCACACTGGGCTCCGATCTGACATACCAATGTAACTATTTAGCATGTTTATACACTAATAGTAATTGTAGTTTACCAAAGTACATTAAACAAAGTAATAGCGAACTTGACAGTTCTCTCTTTGTTGTAGGAGTTTTAACGTCAAATGAACACCAATTTTACCCCGTTCGATTTACAATTTTTCATTTTATCAGTTCGTTATTTTTATTTTGTGAAATACCAAATCGTGGTAATTGTTTACGACTGCAACCGAGTGCTAAAACACGTCCAAAAAATTGCCTGGAGAGGTATCCATAGACGCGCCCACTACCCATAAATAATAATCCGATTACGAGATCAATTTTTTGAGTAGTTTGCAAGATATTTGGAAGCGAATGAAACAATTTCTGTACCAAGAAGACGGGATCGCGTATTATGTATCGTGTTTATGCTCCGGAGGCCGATTTTCATTTGAACCGAAAAGTTACTTTGGTACTCCTCCCAACATTTTAGAATTTGAGGATAGTCGTAAACAGTGACCCAAATCGTTGCTATCCTACTATATACATTAGATCGTCTCGCCTTACAGGTAAAAAAAAAAAAGTCGGCCGTACTCCCCCTCATATGAAGTGTTTTTGAAAAACATTTAAAAAAAATTTTTTTTTTTTTTTTTCTGGCAACCCTAGACATCGCCCAACTACATTTTTATTCATATCTTTGGCATTTGTTGTCGGATTTTAAAGTGTGACACATCAATTTTTTTGTCTCAAAGAGGAGGTTTTTCTCAAGAAAGTTCATTGAGCTCATGCGTTTCGTTGTGGTACTTACCCACCATATCTCAGTTTCTACCACCCTAATGTAACAACCTAATGTCAGTTAATTGAAGACCGTAAAAAATCATAAATCTTTTGCGAAGAAAGTATTTCGATTCAAGCAGTAGAACTCGAAATAAAACAAATTTTGTTTGCTGGGTTGAGCGCTTACGGCCCACAGTGCTAGTTTTCTTTTCAAATTTTTTTACTGCTAGTTTTCGTATGGCACGCCGATACATGAAATGCCTTATTTTATTTATAGGTTTTTCTTTATGAAGACCGTTTTTTTATAAATTAACTGGACTATTGTTTATCTATTTTTTTCTGTTTTGCTCTTTACATCATACATAATCAATTGTCATTTTACTTGGTGCGTGTTAAAAACTGCAAAAACTTTAAAAATGCTTTTTGTTCCTTGTGATTTAAAAAACCAACTGCCAACCAAACTCGATATTATTAAATTCGGGTTATATCTTCGTCATAGTGATCATAGTGATCGGAGTAAAAAGTTGGGAGTTTTTATTGAATTACCAGGTATGCACAGCGAAAACTATTAATTTTTCTTTGCTTCTCTTTTATCGGCATTTTCACTGATCTTTTTCACAGCATATCCTTGTCATTACCAAAATACCGAGCGATTTGTTCATACAGTCCATGAATCTGCAATGGAGGTCACCGATGAACAACGCATGGGCCACATTTTTGCTAAGCTCGAGAGCCGGCAGAAATACAGCAAGCTTGAATTTGTTTATCATAATGGGCCATTTCTTACATTTATTTTTTCTGGGTTGAGCGCTTACGGCCATCCAAATAAAACAAATAAATCCCACAATCAGCAATGATTTTTCTGTCTTTCATATATTAATATAAAAAAAACCCGTTTTTTTTAATGGGTACCCGATATCGAAAAATCGAATTAATTTTTGAAATCAGCATGGCTTAGTACTTGTAGGTGTAAAGTTTCAACAAGTTCTGAAGACTATTTCGGTTTTTATAAACATATGTCTACGACGATTATGAGTTATTTTACCATTTGATAAAATTGAAAAAAAAAAAAAATTTTTTTTTATTAATTCGTAACAGCGGCTGAAAAACGGATTTTTTTCTGATATTGGTGTGATATAGTCCTTTGAGGTGTGAAGTTTCAGCCAATTCTGACCCCTCCTTCTATTTTTGTTGATCTTTTATATGGAGTCGCGGCACTGTGGGCCGTAAGCGCTCAACCCAGCAAACAAAATTGGTTTTATTTCGAGTTCTACTGCTTGAATCGAAATACTTTCTTCGCAAAAGATTTATGATTTTTTACGGCCTTCAATTAACTGACATTAGGTTGTTACATTAGGGTGGTAGAAACTGAGATATGGTGGGTAAGTACCACAACGAAACGCATGAGCTCAATGAACTTTCTTGAGAAAAACCTCCTCTTTGAGACAAAAAAATTGATGTGTCACACTTTAAAATCCGACAACAAATGCCAAAGATATGAATAAAAATGTAGTTGGGCGATGTCTAGGGTTGCCAGAAAAAAAAAATAAAAACTTTTTTTTAAATGTTTTTCAAAAACACTTCATATGAGGGGGAGTACGGCCGACTTTTTTTTGGTGATACGCTCTAATATACATATATCTGCTTGTTCGTTGCGGTCAAGGTCTTTAAAGAGGTAGACTCCAGAATAGCACTTGGTGGCAAAAGTGAGCTTATTAGATAGTTTATGAATTTCTGTATTAATAATATTTTGATATTTGCAAATGCGGTTTAACTTTTTAATACAAAATTGTATGGGGCCCAAATATTGTACGTGGGCCAGTAAAGGTAAATTCGTTGGTTTATACTTTTTTGAAGTAAGAACTCCTACAAAAAAATATTTCAGTTGTCAATTCTACCTTGTTTAGAATAGATATATTTTAACTCCGTGTAGAACGATACTAATTTTTCGTCTTTACAGGTATTGTTAAATTGGGTCGTGCGGTATGATTGGATAGGTGTCCTCCAGGGCGAGTGACACTGGTAATTTTTATAAATATGTTTATTTACTAGTATTTTTTGGGGTATGTATACGAGGGTGGGTCCATCGGCTGCCAACTTGTCGTGGCAGATGGATTAATTTTCAGTGGCAGAAAGGTTCGCCTTACTGCGTTAGGTTTTCTGTGGCCTCGTTCGCGAGTGCATTTAGGTTTTCTGTGGCAGAATGGTTCGACCTTCTGCGTTAGGCTTTCTTGTGTCCTCGTTAAGGGTAGCGAGTGAAGGGTGGAAGTTTGGGATATGGGAGATGGTAGGGTCTTGGTTGGAGGTGGAGTGGATGGTGATGATGAGACAGCGGGTCTCTCGCCATCCGAACCCTCCATAGGGAGCAGAATCAATTTGACCAACGGTCTTCTTATCTGCCCTTTTTCGGTTACGAGGTCCACTACACGCACTCGGTTATCTTCGCCGAGGTGTACGTGCGTAACTCTACCGAGCCTCCATTCATTCGGAGTCAAGTTGTCTTCTTTGATGACAACAAGATCTCCCACCTTAATGTTTTGTTTCCGATGCTTCCACTTCACTCGTTTTTGAAGTTCGGATAAGTATTCCACTTTCCCTCGCCTGCAGAAGTTGTTGCTTTGATATTGCGCAGGCCTGCGCTCTCTTTTCCTCCACGGAAGTATAGTATTATGGTATTCGTGTTCTTGCACTGGCTATTGTGAGTTGTCTTCTTGTAACCAAGAAGGTCCCTGCCACCCCAAAGAATTGTAGAACGACACTATATTTCTGGTTGGATTGGGTACGTCTACACGCCCGGTTAGTATCCAACCGAACACCGTTTCTTGAGCGAGAAGCGTACTTAGTACATTCTTTTTTAGTCCGCTCCGTATTAATTGCGGATATATATCTCCGCCAAGTATGAGATCTACTTCTTCATTAACGTAGAATCTCTTATCTGCCAAGACTAAGTCTGGGAATGCCTGCATAGTCGTTGCGTCGATATGGCAGGATGGCAGATTCCCAGCTAGTTTGGCTAGAATTAGCACAGAAGTTTTTAGGCTAAAGCAAGGGTCCACTGGTGAACGGAGTTCAATGTGGGAGGCCGCCTTGACTTGAGCCGACACAGCATTAGTGATACCCGAAACTTGGGCATGCATCCTTTTTGCTGGTAAATTGATTCGGCGTTTTAGTCGTTCTGTCATGAACGAGGATTCTGAGCCAGAATCTATCAGTGCTCTTGCTGGGAAGTCTGTACCATTATGATGAATGGTGACTTGAGCTGTCCCTAGCAGCACACCTGCACTTGAATGCACATGGCAGGATTTTACATTTCGGTAAGAATCCGAGCTTGAGTTTGAAACTTCCCGTCTCTGTTGTGCCTGCTGAGAAGTAGAGGCAGCATTATCAGCATTATACTGATTCGGGCTGCTGGTTGCCTGCGTCTGTAGAGACTCCGCATGCAGGAGCGTATGATGTCGAGAGTGGCATTTGTTGCAGTCGTACGAACTGCTGCACTTCGACACTGTATGTCCTGGGGATAGGCAGTTTAGGCAGCCCTTGGTGGATTTAACGAAATCAATTCGCTCCACCGGCGTTAATTTTAGAAAACGGGGACAATTTCGCAATCTGTGGGAGTTTGATTTGCATTTTGTGCACAGTAACTTTGTGACATTTGCTTGGTATGCACCAAGTCTTTTTGTAGGAGTTTCGTTGGCAGGTCGCATACTCTGCGGTTTCTGCGCTTTCGAAGAAGCCCCTATGAACCCAGACACTGTTTCAAGTGTCTGGAAGCGGTTGGACAAAAATTTGTCCATATCCTCCCACTTGGATATTTCCACTTTATGGTCTATGCTTTGCTCCCATAGACCAAGCGTACTTTCCGGCAATTTCGTTGAGCATAAGTATGTAATAATTGCGTCCCAGTTGGAAGTGTCAATTTTATGACTTCGCAAGGACGAAAGGCAATTATTTATTTCGCGTTGCAATGTTTTTATTGCGCTACCACACTCTTTCTCTACCTTTTTTAAGTTGAACAAAATTTGGAGTTGCGAGTTCACAAGTATACGTTTATTTTCGTATCTCTCGCATAAGTTTCTCCACGCGATATCGAATCCCTCATTTGTAAGCGGACATTTTTTGACAATATCTTTTGCCTCACCTTGTGTTTTATTGTTGAGATGGAAAAGTTTCTCAACAGGTGTTAGGCGCTTATTCAAGATATAAATGGCAGTGAACATGTCACGAAATGTTGGCCATGACAAGTAATCGCCCTTGAAAACTTCAGTATCGCAAGGAGGCAGGCGGATACTGTGCTCAAATTCTGTCTTTTCTTCCGTTTTGGAATCGGGTTTTGTGAACGTCGCTTGGCGTGTAGCCATGTCTGACATGCATCGTAAATATATGGCGTATGCCTTTTTGAATTTTAGTTTAACTGATACAATGTCAGACGCTTCCAACTTATTTGAGTTTAACAACTCATCTTGGGCCGTTCTCGTTTTCCTCCACATTGACTTCAAGTCCTCTTGTTGAAGGCCAAGAGTAAACTTGCTCAACCGTGCAATAGCTAGAATATAGAATCCAAGGGAATGGCAGTAGTTACACCCAGGAAAATTCAACCCCAACTCAATAAAACCTTTGAAATTGAACGCAATTGATTTGTGCTTTTAGTTTAATTTTAATTTATTTATTGCAGACTTGGCCGAATCGTCTGAATATTTTGTTTAAAATTGAACAATAAATTCAAATTTATGCTATTTGAATAACTCGCCACCCACACGCTATCGGGGATATGTTTATATATATATGTATGTGTTGGTATTGCCGCAAAGGAATGTAAACAAAAGAACCACAAATAAAGTGCGCGGTGAATCAAAATGGGCGATGAAGTGAATATTTAGTGACAAAAGAAAAATTGTGCAAATAATTAAACTTGTGTTGTTAATTAAAGAAAACCCAGTCAATTTGGGCTGAAAAGAATAACTCGCCTAAGATAAACCAATGTAATATTTATTACCAAAAAAAAAATGAAAGCAAAACAAAAACAATTGTTCGAAGGCTCAGTGACTTTGCAATGAAAATGAGGTTATGTTACCTCTTGTGTTTAAAAATGTCTATGTATGTGAAGTTAAATAGAAAAAGACAAATTCAATTTATGCACTTATCGCACTTATATTTTGATTTCACTCGCGGATACTTTAAAAATACAAAACTGTGGCACTTTTTTAAAAAAAATAGTTCGCAACACAAAAAAAAAGTGGCAAGAAATATACAACTTACGTGCTTTGATGTGGTGATCGGCAGAGTATGTTGTATGTATATGTTCTATTTTGTTGTTGCAGCTTCTTTGCGGCAGTGTTATATGGCTGTGTGTGGCTGGTGGATTTATCCAACGATGAAAAATAGTATTAAAAGTTCTGAATTTATCCAAGTGTAATTTCGCTGTTGTTGTTCTTGTGGACTGTATTCGCTGTGCTGTGGTTCCTCTGCGGGGAGATGGACCATGAAGAGATTCGGCTGTGGTGCTTAGCTGGAGCGGCCGTGGCTCGAAAGCACCGCGGTCGAATTCGGATTGTAAAAGAAAAATAAGAAGAACGAAACGATAATCTCGTTAGAATGTGGCCGTATATTTTGCAGTGAAAATTATAAGTTTTACAACGAAATTTTACCTTATAGTTGGCGGTGAAAATCCTGGGGTGGCCGTGACGCGTGTTGACTCGCTGATGATCGCTGGAAAAGTAGACGGTTGGCCAGTCGCGGACAACCGTTGAACCCCAAATTTCAGCCTCCGGTTTTAAGGGGAGGTGAACCGACACATGCACACCCACATGCATGTATATGTTTGCTGACAAACATGAATATGCGTACATGTATATACATGTGGGCGGCTTGGTGTTGGGGTTTTGTATAAAATGAAAAGTGACATTAGGGTGGCGCATTTTTTTTGACTTTAGGCATCGGGCCTAAACAGATGTATTAGAGAAAAGAAAAAGTTAAAATAACGATGGTGTCAGATTAGAGTAGCTATCTTGTGTTAATTAAACGATTTACAAACTTATAATTTTGCTTCTTTGGCTTTTTCTGAGATTTTTGCGATTTTTGAATATAGCCTGAATATGGAAATACGACCTTTTGTTTATTCACTCCTCAAGTAATAAACAATACTTACATTTTATCGAGTGTTGTTCACAACTTTCAGTTTTGCGAACGAATTTTATAAATTTAAGTAGTTCATACAATTCTGATACCCTCACTTGAGAAGACGATTTACAGGCAGAGAAGGTTCAGAACAATATTTGTTTTCCCACATTCTACCCCGTTTATGTCTACGGTAACCAACTAAAGTAAAGGCGTTTTTTAACCGTCTAACTTAGACATTTTGTCATCTTCTTTCCATTTGACTTTTTAGTTGTGCCTAAACATTTCCCAAGTCATCCCCAGTCATTTTTTCAAAGAAATGCCCAATATACAGACACAACTTTTCTAGAGTTTTATTATAGTATAGATAAACCGCAATATCGAAAAGTGTAAGAAAAATGAAAGCTGTGGCCATGCCCTAGTCAGCTAGTATGTAATAATAATAGGTTTCATGTATGAGGAAAGAATATTTATGTTTTTCAAAAACTCTTCTTGAACTAAGAAAAATTAAAATTAAAAACCTATTTCAAATGTATTTTTATTTCGGTACTAAAAAAAAAAGTAAATGAGTAATAGGGCAACATATGCGAATCCAAAAAAAAAAAATTTAGTACAATTTGAACGAAAAAAGTACGATTTTTGAGTGGATTTAGTACAATTCATGAAATGTCATTTCCCAACCGTGCCTTCAACCATTTTTGGGTAAATGCGCGAAATACACATACATAAATTTTGAGTTACTGGATCTATTGAGTGTTTTAATTGTAGCTTTTTTTACTCTCATTGCTTGCAGCGAACTTAAGCAATCGTAGCTACAATAAAAACACTCGAATTGCGTGCATGTAGTCAAATTAAGTAACATGCAGTAATTGCGTTGAGCGTCTGCTTGTTTGTGTGAATATGTGTGTGCCACCCTACATTCACATGCATTGTTATACGGTGTGCTAGCTGAGTACAAAAATAGAGTAAATAGAGAGCAATATGTGGTCTGTTAATGCTCTCTAAGCAAAAACGACTGAATGGTAAAGCGTCCAAGCAAAGATGGGTTTTCATACAAAATTTATTTGAATTAAAAAAGTTTTGAATAAAATTTTTATTTAAAAAAAAGTATCTATGGTCCTATTCTGGATAGATTATGATATATTAAAATTTGAAAGAAAAAAATTGGGCCAGTGGATCGGCTGTTTAGCTTTAACACAATTTCGAGTTTGAATTTTATATAATAGTATAGAAGTGGGAAAAAATGTGTTGACGGTTAGGGTAATTTTTCGAAAATGGGAAATTTTTCACATGTGAATTTCACAACGCGAAAAGCACAAATGTGGGAATTTTCCCATTGGGAATGGCATTCACATGAAGATTACAATAATTCTGATTAAATATCCTCAGCTAAAAACCTATTTTTTAGTCAACATTTTGGTACTTTACGAATTATATTCAGTCGAAAAATGACAATGTTATAAGATATTTAGTAAACCTTTATTTATTTTTTATGACATGTTTATATTTAACTTAAGTTTCTTATTTTTATGTATACTCAAAGTGTTTAATAGTCGAGAGCTTTCGGTGTTTCGGTACATTTTGTTGTTCTCGAAGAAGGAACTAGTAAAAATCGCCAATCATAGCTTCATTAAAATAGCCTTGGTATCGCAACGCCATTTCTTTTTTTTCATCGTTTTTATCGGCGAGGTTGTCAGGGAACGGATGAAATGAATTTTTAGCGACACATTTACGCCTGGTTAGAAATATGATAATTGCATAACTGAATGAAAGTATTAAGTGACCAACCCCTGCGGGTTGGGGCTTAGAATATGCCCGCGGTAGGCATACCGGTCGTAAGAGGCGAGCAATATGCACAAAGGTAATGATGTGCAACTCGATGGTTGATCTACGGATATGATGCCTCCCACCTCTCATTACCCATCTTCTCTTTCCTTTCGGAAGGAGGGATGCCATGACCTAGAAGGTTGCACTGGTCATACCAAATCGCTCCCACGACAGTCGGGCAGTACCGCAAGGGAGTACCGGAGCGTACCGGATTCATATCCGGCCAAGGACTGTTAATTCGACAACACTCCCTAAAACCTTCGGGGAGTGATTTTGTTGTTAAAACAACAACAACAACAAGTGAAGGTTTACCTATACCTATTTTCTCATAGTTTGTTTGTAATTTGGGCCCCTAATGTTTCCTCGAAAATTCGCAAAATCTGAACAAAAAGAATCTCATGCCCTAGCCTCATTCACCGATAGAGCTGAATGAAGATTGGCGTCTATAAAGAGTTTTCTAATTTTCGGGCCCAGGTCACACCTTTAATAATTAACTAAGAAATATTATTAGCTGGTATTGAGCCCACAAAACTTACAACTATGTAAATTAACAGACCGTAAAAACCAACAACAAAAATACACCGTCTTTTATTTGGCATCTGATAAATGTGGAAGCGATGCCTGCAGATGATCAATTGCGTTCCTGTTACTATTTTCCTGCAAAGCCTTTACACTACTTTTGAAAAACCAAGTTTAAATGTAAGGGAGGTAGTACTAGTTGCTCAAATTTACTGTTATCCTGTCCAACGGTAAATCCTATTCAATCTGGACAAAATTTTTTAAAGTTCTGATCCATACGGACCCGACTGTTCCTTTTGGACATGAAGCAGCAGTACTTCGTATAGCATTGTTGCAAACCAATCGGTAACGCAAAGACTGTTGTAGATAAATATACGCCAATAGCTCCGATTTCACCTTTGTCAATCCTAAGTTTCTGATCACTGATCAATTTCTGCAGCAAAAATGGCAACCAACTTCGTAGCAGATCGTAAAATCGTAAATGTCGACTGTCGTGAATCAAGTAAATATGTAAATGAATTAAAAAACATTAGTGGCAGAAACCCGCACTTACTTTGCACCAAACTTCCAGATACTTAAGCTTGTTCTCCAAGTATTACACCAAACATTCGCAATGTTTTGTGGAACAATATTAAAATATAACCGAAAAGCAGTTTGCAGCCACTCTGTAAAATATCTCAATGTAAAAATATACCTTCTACAAATATAACGGAACTTATTTGGTAAGTTTCTGTACCCTCTTTTTGTTCTTGTTTTTTAACGAAAATAGTTGAGGAAGGTAAAAATTGTTGTGTGGGTTAGTTATCCTTGGTATGGCTACGAATCAAAAAGTGATGATACACATTCATCATACGAGTTTTGAAAATAGTGAGTAAATTATGTACATATAAATCTATATATCGACAGCTGAGTGGAAGATCACCCTATTTATTTATTTATTTATTTATTTATTTATTTATTTATTTATTAAATCAACAAACAGGTTTTTAAAAAACTCATTATCTTACCATTTGTTTGAAAAAATCCCTATCTCCGATTTTTTTTGAATAACGCCTTATTTCACAATTCGTTTCAAGAACGCCCCGTCTCAGACGAGTTTCAAAAGGCCCTGTCTGAAAGAAATCGAAAAATTCTGATGTAGGGCGTTTTCAACCATATTCTGAAATGGTGCGCTTTTGGAACAAATTCTGAAATAGGGTGTTTATTGAAAATATTTTCAAATATAGCGATCTTCCACTCAGCCGACGATATTTAAGCACTTGTCAACCAAATAATATTATGAATCAAAAGCATATGCATGCGCCAATAAATCCCAATCAAAGCCATTTAGATTTACTATCATAACAACGCTTAGTTATTACCTCAATATGTTCGCAGACGCAAAGTCCCTCTTCACAGTAGGCGCATAATTGCCACTTTCGCCTGTCCGATAGTCCCTTGTAACAAAGATGTGACTCGTTGCTGAGCAGTGGCTCATACTGCACTTGTTTTTGGCTAAGTTGCAGATCCCTCAGCTGGTGCTTAATGCTACTACTAGCACTGTCAACTTGACTTCCCTCAATATCCTGACGCTCCTCATTCCTCCGCATACGATATACACTGCACTTACGACCTTGTTGTATAGCTCTCTGATGTTTTATTTGATCTTCGTCATTCATAACAGCGCTCGACGAGACAGCTTCAGTTTTACCAACCTTGTCAGTTAACACTTCCGGTTGCTGGTTTAGTAAATTCCGAACGTGTCCTGGTGAAGCCATCGGCGTGGCTGGTGTTATGATGATTGCATCATTATTATATGTGTGAATTGGGGTATGACCATATGGTACTACATCCAAGTTCGGAGCAGTATTGAATTTGCCTTCAGGAGCACCTGATGGTGTCGTCTGTGGTGAGGCTTCCATCTGTGACACAAGTGGCAGAGTAGCAGTTGCAGACTTGGAAAGTTTTAGCTGATAAATGTTGGTAGAGCCACTACCTGAATGTCGATGAACCAACTTACGTGAGCTGACGCCATGAGAGTGGTGCTGTTGATATGGCGATTGATATAGAGGATATTGATGAGATTGAAAAGGATGCGAGTGACTGTGGAAGTGATGGACGTGATTGTCACTTTCATCAATAGGCAGTAATAGCTTCGATTGTGTAGTGTAGGCGGCACTTAATTTCCTTGCCTGAGTCTGTGAGGTTCGCAAATAACTCGTCGGCAGCTGGTGGAACTGGCGCGATTGGGTACGAGTTGGTGTTATAGCACTCTGTTCAGTAATTGATGATGAAGGTTTTGGCGGATGAAGCTTCGCTTGTAACTGTTGATTTCGTTTTTGCTGACGCTGTCGCTGACGAGCTTGTCGTGATGCTAGCGATGCCCCACCTGCTGCAGCATACATGTTTTACTACTTTTGAGATTCGTAGCTACAAATGTCTCTAATAAATTGGAATTTTTATTTCAATTTTCGATTTCCTGCCTTAATTGCGAGTCTCTAGTTATTTTTACAAACACGAGTATATCTGCTAAAGGAAAATAGAGAGACTTTAATACCAGTGATATATAATATGTATCCAAGTACTAAGATTGTATAATAAATCTGTTACTTCTTCTATTCGGCTACCAGTAATTTAAAATTTAACCCTACTCGCGTTAACTACTCTATTTTAAAATATTTCTGGGCGATAACGATAACGATAACCGTACAACCTAAGCAATAGCTTATTGATCTACGGAATTTAATATTTTTCCCATTCGTTGCACTTTTTTCCGGTCAGCTTGAATTTGTATTTTTACTTGATTTTCCTCAACTATTAGTCTGCCCACATTGAAGACGGCGGCGGCATCGCGGCATCTGTCAAATTATTTTTACACATGATTCAATGACGGGGCAGTCAATCATGAATGCCGCTGTCGCCAGATTAAATCTATTTCTATCTTGACAAGGCGGCCAAGCGCGTTAAATTTTCGTGACACTTATTACTTACATTTAAAACTTATTTGAATTATTAGAAATAGTTAAATTAGTCCGAAAAATGGATTTTTACTAAAAACTAATCGAGAAGGTGAGGAAAATGCTAATTTACATCAGCTGTTAGGTTGTCGCTGTCGTTGTCGTCTGCAGTCTTCAATATGGCTGTTTATGGTATGTTTTATCTATAATTGTGTCACAAGCAATTAATTATAGCTTTGGGTTTATAGAATGTAGCAAAATTATTCAAATATGTTTTTGAAAAACTGATTGTCATTGAAGTAACGTCCTCCTTCGTGGTTCGCATATTCAATTAAATTACATTACAAGAAAAGTATATCTCGGAACGAATTTCCGTCGTCCCTTGTCAATTTTGGTTTTGCAGCAAACCGGTTTCGTCGATGCGACATCTTCAATGCTTTATTTCGTTCTGATTTTTGTATATCCGTTGTCATGTATTTATAGTCTGGACGCTGTATCAGGTCGTGTTAGTCTGCGTGTACATGGGTCGTGTCCCATGACCGTACAGAAACAACCCTCATTGAAGGTACCCATCGGGTACGGTCATGGGACACGACCCATGTACACGCAGACTAACATGACCTGATACAGCGTCCAGATTATAAATACATGACAACGGATAGACAAAAATCAGAACGAAATAAAGCATTGAAGATGTCGCATCGACGAAACCGGTTTGCTACAAAACCAAAATTGGCAAGGGACGACGGAAATTCGTTCCAATATAAATCCAGTATCCACCCTGTCGGAAAACACAACAACCAAACAAACGCAAAGTATATTTTCTTTACTGTAGTGTGTCCAATATGAATACATATCTACATACAAAATACGCATCACGAGCGCCGTCTAAGTTATTTGGTCGCAAACGTAAACAAACTGCAACTAAGTAACTGCTGACGCTATGTATTTCTCTGCTGCGACACTTTCCCACGACCAAAGCGTTGAAGCAGTTTAGCGCTATACACATATTAGCCCAAGAGGCAGCGGCTTTTTTTTCAACCAATTTTATAAAGGCTGAGTTTAAAACTATGTGTTGTAGTCACGTTCCCAATAACGAAACCGACCGTCAGTCAGTCTGGTAGCAGTGGGTGCGGGGGTGGGAGGCTGCGGAAGTCGTAAAAAAAAGCACTTTCTGAAGCAATTTTATAAAGGCTGAGCTTTTGTATACATAAAATATGTGTTATTAAGAAACTAAAAACAACCGTCAGTCATTCCGCGGGTGGTGGATTGTGCGTCAGTCAGGCACCTCAACATGACAAAAAAGTGCAAATTTCAACCAATTTTATAAAGGCTGAGCTTTTGTATATATAATATTAATGTTAATAAGAAACTAAAAACAACCGTCAGTCATTCCGCGGGCGGTGGATTATGCGTCAGTCAGGCACCTGAACTTGACAAAAACGTATGAGCGCACTCATGTAATTATACGATGCGTGGTATTTTCTATTCAACAGACAATCAGTTGAACAATAACCAGGAAACTCTGCATCCGTTTGTTGTTTACCACCGCGAAAACGGCCAAATAAAAAACTTTAATTTTATGATAATTTCGGAAAAAGTCGCTCATGACACAAGTTCAGTGCATTTATTCAATTCAAAACTAATAAATTGTTTAAAAAGTACATTTCCGACGAAAAATATAAAGAAAATACATTACTTTTCTAATGGCGCTGCGTCACAGTATAAGAATAAATATAATTTTCTCAATTTGGCGCTCCATGAACAGGATTTCCAAATAAAAGCAGAATGGAATTTTTTCGCGTCATCACATGGAAAAGGCGCTTGTGATGGAATTGGTGGAAGTGTTAAAAGACAGGCGAAACGAGCTAGCTTACAGCGCGTTAATGCCAATCACATCACAACTGCACAAGATCTCTTTCAATGGGCGCAAAACTTTTTCAAAAAAATCCATTTTTCCTTTTGCACGCTATACGAACATGAAATTCATGATAAAAATCAAAAATATCGATTCAAGAACGCAGTGACAATTAAAAATACTCGAGATTTTCATCACTACAAACCTTTAAATGAAGAAATAATGGGGTGTAAACTTTTTTCGGATGATTCGAAGTATGTTTCAAGTGTCTGTCTGCAACAACAAGAAAATAAAGCACTTAAAACCAAACGTATAAAATAATTTTATTTACTCTTTATTCAAATATGTATATTTTTACTATTATTTAAATGTATTTAATGAAATCTGTTAATTTAAGTTTAAGCCTAAAAAGCTGTAATAATCATCAAATAAAAATCAATTGTACCTAACGTTATTGGAAGAAACAATGTCAATTTATTCAAACTTGTAAATTTGTTTACATACCATGAAAACTTCGTAAACAAATCAAGCTGCTCTAAGCGCGCGAGTAAAGAAAACACTTGTATTTGAATACATATGTATGTATATTTGTAAATAGATTTATTAATATTCCGAATAAAAGGTTACACGTCTGTTTGCCTATGAATCTAAAACTTAAGTGAGTAGTTATAATGATTAGAAATGAGTTAGAAGTTGAGAGTGTGTTTTAATTCAAAGGGTATTTGAAAGTCAAATACTGCAGTCAAAAAAAGGAGTATATAAGGAACTTACGAAATAGGAACACAAAGAGCTTAGGAGAGTGAAAATATAAAGGTATGTAAATGTTCATGTACATAAAATATTAAAAATAGAGTAAGTGGATACAATATGGACATAACTTCTCCATCGTTAGAATTGAAGATATATCTTAAATTCTATTTTACTAATTAATGTTTGGTTTTTTTGTTTATTATTTACAGTTTTTAATTCATTATTCAGTATTGTACAAACAGTTGTATTTAAGTATTTTGTGGTTGAACAAATTTGTCATATTTGAACTTTCTTTTAATATTTAAAGTATGAATATTGTTAAGCTTAAAGCTTTTATATTTGGGTTGCTCTTTATGTCGTAGAGCTTTATAGTTCTTAATATAACCATCAGTTCTTTGTTCTACATAGTTTTCTCTGGTTTTGTTTCTTTTAGTGATATATTTTTGTTTCGTTTGTAGTATGTGTTCATAAATTGTTTTCTTGTCACAATTTCCAAATTCAATAGTTATTGGTTTTTCCTTCGTAACAGAGTGGTAAGTGTTATTGTAATATTCTATAGCTTTACTCATTTTTTCTTTTATACTAAGGGTATTCTGCTCAACAGTAAGTACTCTAATTTTTTCTGAGATTGTATTGTGCAATCGCTCGATATCAGCATTGCCAGTGTGGTTATTTTCTTTTGTAAGATGAAGAGTTATATTTTCATTTTTTAGATATTCTTGTATATTTATGCATTTGAACTCGTTGTCACAAATGAGTTTTTGGAAATGCCCTTTTTGCGATTTGAAAAGCCTAATTTTTTCAATAACAGTTTGACTGGTTCTGTCTTCTAAATAATAAGCAGCAGAAAATTTTGAAAAACGATCAATGAATGTCAAAAAGTTTGATTTTGAGTTAGTGTAGACATCCATGTGTATTATTTGCTTTATATCAGTAGGGGTTTCAGTTAAGTGAAACTTGGCTTTAATAGGATTACGATCGAACTTTGATTTAGTACATGTAGAGCAGTTGTTTATATATTTTTGTATTAAAGTTTTCAAATTTGGAAAGTAGATTAGTTTCTTTAGGCCTAGATAGTTTTCATTAATGCCAGTATGCCCAGTTTCGTATTTATGGTAATTATGGATTTGTTTGTAAGCTTCTTTCTCTGTATCGATATCTTTTGCATGGTATAAACAACGGACAAATTTAACATTTTTGAACCCTCCGAATAGTTCTATTACTTTATTTTGTAAAATGTTGTATTGATTATCGTCTAGCTCCGTATATATACCTATTTTTCCCTTAACGATATGCTCTTTCAAAATAGTTTCAAAACTATTTTCTAAGTCAGAAAAACTTATATAAATCTTTTTATTTTTGTGCTTGAATTCTAAGACTTTGTTCTTATTATTTACCAAAATAATCTGAGTTTTAAACCTATTCACCACAGTTTCTAGAATGGGAATACGATCGTGTAAATCTTCCATTTGTGAGTGAATGGTGTCCAGATCATCAGCTTGATTATTATATAAAGAGCTTGTAGAAGCACTTATTAGATTTATTTCGTTAGTATCTGCATTGATTCTGCTTAGAAAGTCAGCCACTATATTTTCTTTTCCTTTAATATAGTTTACGTTTATATTAAATTCGCTTAGTTTGATGAGCCAGCGATGAAGCCATGGGCTCATTTTTCCTTGCGATTTAACGAAAAGCCATTTCAAAGGCTGGTGGTCAGATAGAATTTCAAATTTGGTACCGTACAAGTATGGTCTAAAATAGCCCGTAGCCCAAACTATTGCTAGTAGTTCTCTTTCAGTTGCCGAATAATTTTTTTCGTGCTCGTTCAGAGTTCTACTTGCGTAGCATATTGGGTGACCATTCTGTTGTAAAACGGCTCCAAGAGCGTCCAAACTTGCATCGGTTACCAATTGAAATTCTTGGTTAAAATCTGGGTACTTAAGTACCGGCGACTCTGTTATTATTTTTTTAAGTTTTTGGAATGAATTTATGTAATTAGGGTCATTTAAGTTTGATAAGCTACCTTTGAAAAATCTTTCATAAACATGCGGTAGTAACCAGTAACGCTGAGAAATGATTTTATCTGTTTCACTGATTTTGGTAGCTCTAACTTTAATATTTGATCTACTTTAGTAGTATTAGGCTTAACTCATTCGGGTGTTAAGATATGACCCAGGTAAAGAGTCTCTTTAGCGAAAAACTTGCATTTATTAATTTGAATTTTCAAATTAGCTTCACGGAGCTTTGTAAGCACTCGATTTATATCGGTAATGTGCTCTTGTAGGCTTGTTGAGAAAATTAATTAGGTCTCGTAAGATGTTGTTAATAAGTCGTTGCAAAGTGGCCGGCGCATTTTTGAGTCCGAATGGCATGCGGATGAACTCGAAATGTCCATACGGAGTGGAAAAGGCTGTTTTCAACCGGTCTTCTTGTTTAACAAGAATTTGGTGAAACCCTTTTGCCAAATCGATCGTTGTGAAATACTGTGCCCGGCCTAACTTATCCAATATATTTTCTATATTGGGTATAGGAAACTTGTCATCGACCGTAATGTTATTTAAGGCTCTATAGTCGACCACAATCCGCCACTTCTTTTCACCAGAACTGTCGAGTTTCTTGGGAACGACCCATAACGGGCTATTATAGGGCGAATTGCTTTCTTGGATTATACTTTGTTTGAGCATGTCATTAATTTGCCTACAGATTTCCTGCTCGTGGATTTGTGGATAGCGGTACATTTTCGAATATACCGGTCTTTCGGATGTAGTTTTTATTTCGTGTACTATTTTACTTGTGCTAGTGAGGTTTTGCCCTTCTACATAAATAAGATCCTGATAGGATTCAAGGATGTTTTCCAAAATTTTCTTTTCTTGCAAATTTAGACCATGGAATAAACTATTAAGGACTTGCTTATCAATATCGATTTCCTCTAAAACATGGACCTCGTTAAAGGGAAAAGCGGTTGGCTGATAGAAATTAATTTTATTATTATTAAATGAAGGGCGAGAGAGCAAAAGGGCCTAACCCACAATTTCAAAATTTTTCAAGGCGCGAGAAAAACGTTCGCATTTTTCGAATTTTCAGTGTATTGATCTGAAAGTGAAATCACTTTTAGATCTTGATAGCATTTCTTAGGGGTTCAAATTTCATGCGATTCGGTGCAGTAGTTTCGGAATTACGAGACTTCGAATTTCTCATGGGCCTAACCCAAGGGGTGCCGAGAGTGCAAAAGGGCATAACCCGAAGGTGCCTTTCACTTTGCCGGGGTCAGCTATTGTTCATTTCCTGTTTTTTATGAATCAAATTTATGAAACCAATAATACACATTTACTATGAGTTTGAAAATACGATTGTTAGACCTTCAGATCATTTATTATGTATTGTTGAATAAAACAATACATTTATTATTATTATCTCCGCTAGTTTTCAATCTAGAGAAATGAAATAAAGTGGAAAATGATTAGTGGGGATTACTCCACAACGCCTTGATTGCGGTTTTTTGAAATTTTGATTAACTGAAACCATTAAAAACTCAATTTCGAAAAAAGTGTGTGTTAGGCCCTTTTGCACTCTCGCCCTTCAAATGTTATCGTTTTGTTATGCATGTCTATAACACTACGCATTGGAGTCAATATATTTTGCCCGATAATTGCATTAAAATGTTTTGCTTTAAAATCTACTAATTTCCAAGGCATCGTTGCATTTACGTTAAATTCTACTGGGACATTTGTGATAATTTCTTGTGTTATAAATGTGCTATTATTTAGTGAAGTTAAATTAATATTTTGCATAAGGGGGAATCTTTCATATTTTGGTAATTTATTTATATCAAGTAACGAGGTAGTTGCACCTGTATCTATTAGTGCTAAGAGCTTTTCATTATCAACGGTTAGTTCGATCAATGGTAATGGTTTTTTGAGGCTATTGAAAAAAAATTACGTGATCATCTGCGTTGTGCATACAACAACCACACTGTACATCTGCTTGCAAGTGATCAACTTCCATTGTTGATACATTATTATTGTTATTGTTGTTACTATGATATTGAGCTGAAGACCCCTGTACTAATTTATTTCTATCAAAATTACTATTTCTCATTTGAGAAGGTTGAAATTGTGTTGAATATGAATTACTATTATGATGGTTAGAGAATCTACGCGAATTATTGCTATAGCTATTATGATTATTGCGTGGTTGCATATTAGAAAATTGATTACGGCAAAATTAATTTTGTGCTGAGAATGATGGTAACATTGAACTTGGAGATTGCGAATTTTCATTTACTTTAAATTTTTCAACATTTTTCAAATTTGATATATTATCATTACGAATTAAACAGTTTTCTTCTAATATTTGATATGCATCTCGAATATTTGTCACTTTAGAATTAATTATTACTGAAGCTCTATTAACCTCAATGTTATTTAAAAAAGTACGCAAAATAAACTTGTCTACACGATGTGGTTCATACTCAACTGGCTTTTCACTATCGAATTCGAATTTTTCATTGATTTTACAACAAATGTTAAACAGCTGCATGTAATAACTTACAATATCATTGTTTGTTGTTGTGTGAGCACATTTATAAAGTTCATCGTATGACTCTCTTACGCCAAAGTTTTTTACCAAAGCTCGCTTGACATTCTCCCATGTTGGCGACGCCCCCAACGTACGTATTATATGTAAAGCATTGCCCTGTATTTTATTGAGTACTACTCGTTCATGTATGTATGTAGGATTGTAATGTAGCTTGCTCCCCAACAGCACGTTTCACTGACTCGACTTCTCTTACAAACGATGATAAAGCGTATGTATTATCTCCTTTGTAAATTTGAATGGTTTGAGCATCTTTGATAATATCGCCAAAGGTCAGTTGCATTGCCATGATTACTCTGTTACTAGATTCTACACAATTTTGACACACTCACTTAATTGTTTTTGCACTCTCACTCAATGTTGAGTTATTTATAATTGTTTTTGTTTAGCTTTTAACTTATGTGCGTATTTATTGCTATGCTTTTAATGCATGCTTAGAGTAAGTTAGTTCGATAAGCTCTCGTTTTTTTTTTTTTATTATGAGTGCGTTATTGGTTTTAGCTTTAGCCTAAGTGAGCAAGAGCAAATGAGTCGGCAAATGTTCTTCAAATTACGGTCGTTACTAAACTGATTATTGTTGTTGTTTTGTTCAAATAAGTTGTACAGTTAATATTTTTTCTCGAGTTTGCTTTATATAGCAATTTTTTTCACTTTTAAATAATTTTACTTATAATGCACTAGAACTTTTATTGTTTGTTTAAAACCAATTTTAAATTATATTTTTTTTTTTGTTTTTTTGGGTAGCTTTGGCTAAGCGGTATGCGTTGGTTTGCCGTAGACTGCGCCAGTAAAGAAAACACTTGTATTTGAATACATATGTATATTTGTAAATAGATTTATTAATATTCCGAATAAAAGGTTACACGTCTGTTTGCTTATGAATCCAAAACTTAAGTGAGTAGTTATAATGATTAGAAATGAGAATCCAAGACTTAAGTGAGTAGTTATAATGATTAGAAATGAGTTAGAAGTTGAGAGTGTGTTTTAATTCAAAGGGTATTTGAAAGTCAAATACTGCAGTCAAAAAAAGGAGTATATAAGGAACTTACGAAATAGGAACACAAAGAGCTTAGGAGAGTGAAAATATAAAAGCATGTAAATGTTCATGTACATAAAATATTAAAAATAGAGTAAGTGGGTACAATATGGACATAACTCGCGCGCATTACTAGTGCATAGTACAACAAACAAAAACTGTAATTTTGCGAAACCGTAACATTTGCTCAAAAATTTTTTTTCGCACATTGAAAACTAATAATACAAAGATTATTATAACACTTGAAAGTTGTAAATATCGTCAGGAGAACGCATTTAAAATTGTATTTGTTTAAAAAAATGTTATTAACAAATAAGTAAAATTTAATTTTTTTGCGTGATTATTTTCAGTACTGTTTTTTAAAGATACTTACAAAATTTCAGGTAAATCGTACAAAAAATGTAGGTGCAATAATTGATATAAGTAAAAGTCATTAAAATAATGAAGGGGCGAAAAAAGTTATAAACAATTTGAATGTTTTTTTAATTTTTTTGCAGATATATTTGCGAAGACCCAAATAATATATTACTGCTAATTTTTCCAAAATTTACGACTTTTTCGAAAATGGGGAGGCCACTCACAAATTTTTAGTCATCACACTTCTAGGGTAAAACCGGGAAAGATGCCCCATATTCAAAAAATCTAACTTCCCGAGCTCGTGACTAACAATTAATTTAATATTTAGCAGCCGCAGCCACAGCGCATTTTAGTTATCTAAGGGCTTCGAGCAGTGAACACGCGTTTTGTTAGTATAAAACATTTTGTTTGCGACGAAATTGTTTTAAAGGTAAGTATTGTGCTTTGTATAACTTTATAACTAGTAATAAATTCCATTATATTTTTAGTACCTTAATAAACTCATTCATTGAGACTACATCTAACTAAAAATAGATGTTTTTTTGTTTATAATTTATTCAAAAAATTCGTAGGCATCTATCCCTATCAAAAAGGATAGTTGCCCTGATTTTTCGAGGTATAGATGCCCTTAGGGGCGTTTATATTTTTTAAATACTTTTGGAGTCTGATATATGTTTTATGTACTACTTTATGGACTTTTAACAGTTTTCAGCAAAACTATGCCGCGAAAGTACAAAAGGAAGGGACTACAGAAAGCCTGCAGGCCGCGTTTGACGAAATGAACAAAAATACCATGGGGATAAACGAAGGACATTAATTCGACGATATGCTGCTAAAAAACAGCTGCCTCTAGTTTCCTATAGATTTACTAAGTAGTTTTTTATTTTAGTGTAAGATTGTATGTAAAATGTATTTTTATAAAAATAATGTTTATTTTTTTTTAAATAAACACGTACCTATAAAATTTAATTTAATAAACATATATAGCCATGCATGTCAATTCTTGAAAGCAAACGCTTCAATTTAATAAAGTAGGTATGGCTATTGATGTACCTAATACTAGATTTAAGTATCTTCTAATGATAGTAATTAAAAGATTAAAAACCCAACATGTTTCATTTATTATGGTTTTGAGTAGGGGTAGAACTACGTTGCGTTCGATTTGTGTTTTTCGCTTACATGCCATAAAGGGCATCTATCCTTCGCAATATTTTCATGGTGGGGCAACTATCCCTAAGGTAGGCATCTATCCCTCAAAAAGAAGGTTTCAGGAAAAACTAATTTCTGGAAAAACTGTGTAAGATAGGTAAACCAAAATTTAAATAATTAAAGTTAAAATACTGAACTAGCTATATTAAAAATATTTATTCAAATAAAACTAATATTTTCAAATTTAGGCAGCTTTTCCAAAAAGTGGGGCATCTATCCCGGTTTTACCCTATTAGTTGAAACTTTAATATTTATTAATTCCCACAAAGATTTTTAAGACTTACTAAAGATTCATGAAAGCCAGGTAGTAATATTATTTTATATATATTTTTATTAATTTATTGTTTATATACAGCATAAACTACAGGTACATTTAAATGGATAAATTCAATCATCATCTTCATCGGAACTAGTGCTATCATCCGCGCTGTCAATTGTTACATTGCACACTCCATCTGCTTCGGTCTCATCGTCGTCTGTAAAAGTAAAAAGAAAAATATACTGATTATATAAATTTTTTGTTTATACCTTCAGGATTAATGTCAAGGTTGGCAATGCTGGTGATGGATGGCGGCAATTGATCACCCACAAACCATTTAGACAAATATTTGCCATATTTTTCCTCCCATCCATACTCAGTGGGCAATAACGTGGTTGGCTCGGGTAGATGAGCATGACTCCAAAGATGAGCGATGTATGCCGTACGTAAAAAATGTTGTCGCATCGCGGCTCTACAGGGCGGAAATAAAGAGCCATCCAGTTTTTTTCCCAAGTTAAGTGGATTGCAGTCATCGTCATTGCCATATGTTTTAGTGAATGACACAACACGAGCCATGTTAATATCATCCATTCCTGTGAATGTATATAATTTGCAAACATAGCTTTCCAATGTTGTAAGCAATTCATCGAGGTTACAATTTATAATTTGTGAAATGTTGCTGAATGCTTGTATGTACGTTGAGGACTTCCGGAGAATTTCGAACGGTTATCTTTTCCGGTAAAATGCCGAATTAAAATCGCATCCCGTAAAGTCATGGAATGCTGGTAATGCAGAACTTAAATTAGGACCCAATGATTCGTACAATTTGGTGACATCGATGAATTTTTAACTATTTCCGGTTCCAACATGCATCGATATTTGTACATTCTTCTCGATAAAATTCATATTTCCCAGCATAATGATTAAAATGTCTGTATCAGAGAAGCGTAACTTGAGTATCAGAATTCAAGTGGCAGACATGAAAAATTATTTTAGTACAATAAAAATATATACATAGTTATACAAGCTAGAAAGCTTATAAAGTTATACTTACTCAGCTATCTTCGGAAGGGATGTAGATTCCATAAGTTTCCGATACCTCTTTGATAGGGCAGTAAATACGCGATAACATTTGGTATGATACTGTTCAATGTTATTCGGTTCAGGCGGCATTTTTATATCTCTCATTGTAAGATTGTAGTCTTGCCGAATTTTTAAAGTATTTTTACATTTCTGCAATGTATCAGCAGTAAACATGTTCAAATTTTGCTTTTTTACTTTGCAAAAAACACAAATTATTTTCACTGGCGCCATGATATTTTTAAAATATTGCTTCCGTTCACTATGTTAGGATATCGCTTTTTAACTGACTATGGTAAACGAGAAAACTCTTTTATATATCGCCGTTCTTCTGTAAATTTTGCGACAGGTCAACTGATTTCTATTGGAGCAAAGTCTTCAATTACATGAGTGCGCTCATACGTTTTTGTCAAGTTCAGGTACCTGACTGACGCATAATCCTCCGCCCGCGGAATGACTGACGGTTGTTTTTAGTTTCTTATTAACATTAATATTATATACACAAAAGCTCAGCCTTTATAAAGTTGGTTGAAATTTGCACTTTTTTGTCATGTTGAGGTGCCTGACTGACGCACAATCCACCACCCGCGGAATGACTGACGGTTGTTTTTAGTTTCTTAATAACACATATTTTATATATACAAAAGCTCAGCCTTTATAAAATTGCTTCAGAAAGTGCTTTTTTCACGACTTCCGCAGCCTCCCACCCGCGCACCCACCGATGGTATTGTGACTGACGGTCGGTTTCGTTATTGGGAACGTGACTACAACACATAGTTTTAAACTCAGCCTTTATAAAATTGGTTGAAAAAAAGCCGCTGCCTCTTGGGCTATATGTAAATACGTGCATATGTGTGAGCGTGCTTTGGGCTTCATGCCTTATGTTAGACTTAGCTATGTAAGAATTAGAGTAAATATATATAACAAAATGTTTAGATTAATTTACTATAAATAAGCCTGAATTTCATAATAAAGAGAACATTCATAATTCGGCATTGAGCCACGAAACATTTTCTTTCAATTAGTAATATCCTTTACATGGCGATCCCGCCGATAACCTGAAGCTGCCGAAACTAATTTGGCAGTCTCCTTCCAACATCCTTGTCTGCTGCTTGAAATATAGGCAGACCTCCTTTTTTTAAAAACCTTTACCAATGGCTGCTGACCAAAGGCAGACCAAGGAATAATAATTAAAATAAAACCACAACAAAAACCTTTACCAATGGCTGCTGACCAAAGGCAGACCATGAAATACAGAATACTACAGAATACTACAACTAAAACAACGGGCCAAGCGGTTAACGTCTAAAAGGAGCAGCAAAACACCGACCACATAGCATAAAAAGTGGAATATAAATGAATACCAGGGCAAAGGAGCAGCAAAACACGGACCACATAGCATAAAAAGTGGAATATAAATGAATACCAGGGCAAATGAGCAGCAAAACATGGACCACATAGCATAAAAAGTGGAATATAAATTAATACCAGGGCAAAGGAGCAGCAAAACACGGACCAAGCAGATAATTTAAGTATCCATATTACATGTATTTTTAGAAGCATATAGCAACCTAATGGCTGCTGCCACTACGGGCAAAAAGTAAAATTTTTGCTATTAAAGATAAGATTTTTTCTTTCTCTCTCTTAATTGTTTTTTTTCCCTCTCTCAATGAACGAGGATATTATAAGTCAGGCAGAATTTTACGCGATATTCTCGCGTTACAGGAAATTAATAGAAGAAGAAGAAAATAAGGTAGAGTTAGAGATAAAAACGCAAGAGGTAGCTAAAACAGAAAAAAAAGAAGTAGTAGAAATAATTAAACAGGGCCTTAAGGCAATTACAATAGAAGAATATAGGAATAGAATTAAGCCCCCAAGAATAGAGGAACCAGTAATCCCAAAGGTAACTATAGGCAAAAGGAAGAGAGGGGGAAGAAGATTTAACGTTAGGAAAGCGGTAGCGATTCTATACCAAAGAATTAATTTGACCACAGACACGGAGACAAGAATCCGTTTAAAAAACGAAATTAGGCAAATTCTTAATAGTGTTTAAAGAATTTTTTTTTTTGGAATTTAATAATAAAATCTTTTTATATAGAACGCCTTACCAGATAACCTTGATTACGAGGCTATCAACAGTATCGTTGATAACTTGGAATCAGAAAGCACGCAAGAGGTATTTAGAAAATTAAGAAAAATAGAAGCTTATAGGCAGGCAGAAAAAGATCTAGTTTGGCTTAGGAAATGGTGGGCACTAATCGAAATGCCTAAGGAACCAACAATAGCAAACGCATTAGAACCATTATTGACCACTTCTGAGGAAATATATAGGTTCGAGGTCAAATTCATGGGACGAACAGACCCACATTAGAATAAGATATACATTTATAAGAAGAAAAAAAGTGTTAAATAAGGAAAGTAAAGAAAAAAAAATAGAAGAAAAAATTTTTTGTTTTCATTTGTTGTATTTTTTTTTCTTTTTCTCAATGGGAGGCCACCAATGGAAACTGGAAGAGCCTAATGCGAATGTGATCAATTCCATTCAAGTAGTTGACCACACTGAAGCATTGGAATTTGTTAAAATCTATATAAAATAATAATATTAACAATTTCCACTTGTTTAAATTTATTCCTGAAATTATACTCTGCTCACAACAAATTCTAGATAAGGTCTAAGCCAAAGAAAAGGATATATATATATCCCAGTGGACAAATGGGAAGCCATTCTGAATACACTCGTAGAAGAGAAGATTTTGGCGGAAAAGTCTTATAAGTGTCTTAATAAAAGTATATACATACAAAGGGTGACTATTTTAAAACACCTCACGATAATATTAGAATCATTGAACAATATAGGAAAAACCACACAAAAGGTGCATAGCAAGTAGGAGTGGGATTTTTTTCGAATAATATTCGAATAAACGAATAAAAATATTCGTTGCAAAAAATTCGAATAGTATTTATTCGAATTTTTTATTCGTTTATTCGAATATTATTATTCGTTTATTCGAATATTATTATTCGTTATAGTACTATTCGAATATTTTTGTTAATAGATTTTTAAAACGATATTCGTTGTTTTCTTTGCTTGTACCTAAGGGCGTGCATTTATGTTTTGTATGTTTTGGATGTATGTATGTGTGTATGTTTGCGTGTACAAATGTGTGACCAAGCAGTAACAATTTTCTTGCATTATTCGAATAGTGGTAACGAATAGTTGTATTTATTCGGTTAATGGTGGTTGAATAGTTTTTGGCTTATTATCTCAATAATTAAATAGCTATTTGTGCAGTGTTGTGGGAATAATAAAATACAATTATTGGTAATAATTGAAGCTGTAAATAGGCATTTACTATAAAGTTACTATACATAAATATGTATTTGTACATTTATATGTTTATTGCAGTTACATTTGCTAGGTAAGTTTTGTGCTAGGGCTTCAAGCAAGAGATGCCAGGACCGAAATTCATTATGTATACTGTTTATTGTGATAACAAAAGGACGGGTTTGTGATGATTTTTCATGTTCACATGTGTAAATAGTTTAATTTGCGTAAAGTAACACACACAAGATAATACTACCTGCTTCCTAATTTTTGTTAAATACTCATATAAATGTACTTACATACATATGTATGTAAGGATGTAGGTATGGTCATGGAAATTTGCGAACTCTTTGTATTGAATGGGCTGGTTAAGGATGATCATTATTAGGTAGATTTTTTATTGTGATTCATCAACTGAAGAATTGCATAAAGCGAGACTATTTGTTTTAAATTTGGGTGTCTAAACTCGTTAACTAAATGAACACAAAGGACCTACTTGCATGAGGGGTTGCGAATTCACGCGGCAGTTGCAGGTACATAGCTATTTTCTTCTGTTGTTTTCCCTTGAAAGCCTTTCATATATTTTAAACAATGATTAGGTACACTAAATACGTTTGAAAAAATTTAAGTTTCCGCATAATATGTGCTTACAGGATAAAGGTTTACTATCACCACTTCAGTCTGGATTTAGAGCACATCACAGTTGTTCCACCGCAATGGCAAAGATACTGGATGATATACGGGTACCATTTGATAATGGTGAACTAACCCTCCTTTGCCTTCTTGACTTCTCAAAAGCATTCGATTTGGTAAATCATAATCTTTTATGTGAAAAGCTAAGGCATTTCTTTGGGTTCTCGGACTGCTCAGTCAGGTTGATGTCTAGCTACCTTGTGGGGCGATCACAGAAGGTTAGAATTGGAAATCTTTCCTCTCTTGAATGTCCTATTTCCTCTGGTGTCCCACAAGGATCTGTGCTTGGCCCGTTATTGTTTAGTATGTTTGTCAATGATGTATTTACTGTATGTAGATATGTGAATATACATGCGTATGCTGATGATGTACAGCTCTACCTATCCAGTCGCATTGGTCTTGTCGAGGATTTGTGCTTTAGGATCAATAGTGATTTGTGTGCTATATCCATGTGGGCTCGCGATAACTGTCTGTGCTTAAATTCTGCAAAGTCTTTTGTTCTTCCTATCAGTAACAGTGTGATTAATCTTAGCGATATTCCTCAACTTTTTATTGGTGGCAGTGCTCTATCCGTTACTGAGAAGATAAAGAATCTTGGATTTATCATAAATTCTAAATTGAACTGCCGTGATCATATAAATAAAGTTGTGTGCAATGTATATGCGGTATTACGTCGTCTCTGGCTTTCTGCATCGTTTACACCGCAAGAAACCAGATTAAAATTAGCCAAGCAGCTTATTGTCCCACTTATTACGTATTCTGAAATTGTCTACAGCAACTTTGACTCGACATCGTCCCATAAAATTAATGTTGTATTTAACAATGTCACTCGCTATGTATATGGATTAAAAAAGTTCGACCACATTTCCTTGTGGAGGAGTAAAGTTTTGGACTGCAACATTGAGAACTATCTTGCCGCAAGGAACTGCATTTTCTTATACAAATTAATGCAGACGCAAACCCCAAAGTATCTTTATGAGAAGCTACAACATTCTAAGTCCAGTAGGCATTATAGTTTAATTGTCCCTAGATACACTTATTTGACATCATCTAGAATGTTTTTCATTAACGCTGTGAGACTCTGGAACTCGATCCCAAATTCGTTAAAAGATGGATTAAATGTTAGGAACTACAAAGCAGAACTATACAACTATTTTGGTAATATGTAATGCTACAAGTCGTCAATATTTTAAATCTTTCTTTTTTTTTTTTTCTTTTTTATTTCTTTTCTTTTTATCATTGTTCTTTTCCTATTTCCTTCTATACTGTATTCTTGTTTCCTTACTATTCTCTTCCAAATACTTTATTTTTGTTTTTTGATAGTTCTAAAGTATTGTTAAGTTTTAAACATTGTTTTGTAAAAATACTGATGCACTGTGAAAAGACATAGTCTTATAAGAGTAACGAATTGTACCCTAACAAATAAATAAATAAAATAAATATACAAAAAGTGTTCAATGGAAGTACCTTAAATAAGAACAAGGACTGTTTTTTTTTGCTAATTAAATTTAGGATATTTATTACTCTTATTTGCCTATTTACAGCTTCAATTACATATTACCAATAATTGTATTTTATTATTCCCACAACACTGCACAAATAGCTATTTAATTATTGAGATAATAAGCCAAAAACTATTCAACCACCATTAACCGAATAAATACAACTATTCGTTACCACTATTCGAATAATGCAAGAAAATTGTTACTGCTTGGTCACACATTTGTACACGCAAACATACAAATGCACGCCCTTAGGTACAAGCAAAAAAACAGCGAATATCGTTTTAAAAATCTATTAACAAAAATATTCGAATATGTAGTACTATTCCTAGGTCCTTTGTGTTCATTTAGTTAACGAGTTTAGACACCCAAATTTAAAACAAATAGTCGCGCTTTATGCAATTCTTCAGTTGATGAAACACAATAAAAAATCTACCTAATAATGATCATCCTTAACCAGCCCATTCAATACAAAGAGTTCGCAAATTTCCATGACCATACCTACATCCTTACATACATATGTATGTAAGTACATTTATATGAGTATTTAACAAAAATTAGGAAGCAGGTAGTATTATTTTGTGTGTGTTACTTTACGCAAATTAAACTATTTACACATGTGAACATGAAAAATCATCACAAACCCGTCCTTTTGTTATCACAATAAACAGTATACATAATGAATTTCGGCCCTGGCATCTCTTGCTTGAAGCCCTAGCACAAAACTTACCTAGCAAATGTAACTGCAATAAACATATAAATGTACAAATACATATTTATGTATAGTAACTTTATAGTAAATGCCTATTTACAGCTTCAATTATTACCAATAATTGTATTTTATTATTCCCACAACACTGCACAAATAGCTATTTAATTATTGAGATAATAAGCCACAAACTATTCAACCACCATTAACCGAATAAATACAACTATTCGTTACCACTATTCGAATAATGCAAGAAAATTGTAACCGCTTGGGCACACATTTGTACACGCAAAGATACACACATATGTACATTCAAAACATACAAAACATAAATGCGCGCTCATAGGTACAAGCAAAGAAAACAACGAATATCGTTTCAAAAATCCATTAACAAAAATATTCGAATAGTACTATAACGAATAATAATTTCGAATAAACGAATAATAATATTCGAATAAACGAATAAAAAAATTCGAATAAATACTATTCGAATTTTTTGTACCCGCCGAATAAAAGTTTTGTTTATTCGAATAATTTTTATTCGAATAGTCCCATGAGTAATAGCAAGTTAACAACTAACCACAAGCTAGAGGCACTACAAATTTTTTCCAATGTAAGGGACAAATTAGTATCCCTATTGAGTAGATACAACGTTGAAACAACGCTCCCAACGTCATTTGAAGGGGAAATAGAAATTAATTTTGCAACCCTATTGCCTGAAGCTCAACCACAAACAGAAAGCATCAAGATGCCAATGACAAACATAGAATTTATTAAAACTGCATCATCGATCTTACCATATTTCGATGGGAGATCAGAAAATCTATCCAGTTTTCTGGATGCCCTTAATATCCTGGAACAAATCAAGGATAGTCACGAGGCTATCGCAGTATCTATGATTAAGACTAAACTCAAAGAAACAGCTAGAAACATTATAAGTACTGAATCTACCATTCAAGAAATAATACGAAGATTAAAATCAAAAGTTAAGGGTGAATCAGTCGAAGTTTTGTCAGCAAAACTCCTGAACATCCAACAACGCAGTAAAACTGCAAACCAATATACTTCTGAGATTGAAAAACTCACAAAATCATTAGAAGGGGCATACATATCTGACGGACTAACACCAGAGTTAGCAACTAAATACGCTACACAATCAGCGGTAAAAGCTATGTGCAAAAACTGCTCTAACGAAAAGGTCAAAGTTATTATGCAAGCTGGTACGTTCACCTCTATGAACGAAGCCATTTTTAAGTTCACAAATAGCTGTACTGAAGTAACCGGTAATCCAAATTCGGTGTTGCATTTAACTCGCACACAAAATAATTATCGTGGTAGTTTTCGAAGAGGCTACCGAAGTAACAGTTACAGAGGAAATCACAATCGTAGATATTACAATAATTCTACGCGTAATAGGCAAAGTAATAATTTCCAAACTCGGAATAGAACTTTTGGTAATCAAAGCCGAACCAATCAGAATAACACACGCAATGTTCGCAATTGCAACCAACAGGAAAACTAACCAGCTCCACTCCAACAATAGATAAACTATATACATTTAATTTACACCTAAACAGCTACATATCTTCCAGAACAACTCTGAATAACTCTTTTTCAACTCTCCTAATAGACACAGGAGCAGATATCTCTATTATTAAAAAAGGTCAAATTGATAGTAATATCACCATTAATACTTCACGTACAACAGATTTAAAAGGCATTGGTCAAGTCATAGCAACTACATTAGGAACAGTTGAAGCAGATTTAAAAGATGATTATCTCCTAATTAAGCACAAATTCCACTTAGTTGAAGATAATTTCCCAATCCCATGTGATGGAATTTTAGGACTCGGTTTTATAAAGAAATACAATTGCATTTTGGAATATAATAAAAATGGAGACAATCTAATATTACGCCCGAATGACTACAACGACAATATAGTCATTGAGATGACAAATAAACCATCTATCAATAGCATTACAGTACCCGCTAGATCGGAGGTCATTAGACAAATTTACATTGTAAATCAAAATCCCGAATTATTAATACCACAACAAGAAATAGAAAAAGGAATTTTTATTGCAAACACTATAGTAAATTCTCATCATTCATTTGTAAGAATCATAAATACAACAAATAATAATGCATTAATCGAATATTGTAGTATAAAGTACGAAAACTTTTTACACAGTTATAAGGAATGCAAACTTAAAAAATGATATTAATAGTAAAGAAAAATTAGAAAGATTGAGTACAAATTTTCCACCATTCGCTAACCAATCGCTTAACGCGTTATGCTCAGAATTTATCGACATATTTTCATTAGAGTCAGAACCGATTACAGCTAATAATTTTTACAAACAAAAATTACATATGAAGGATGATAGTCCTGTTTATATAAAAAACTATAGACTTCCAGAAGCACATAAAGGCGAAATTAGCAAACAAGTAACTAAATTAATTCAAGATGATATAATAGAACCTTCAATTTCCGAATATAATAGTCCAATTCTCTTAGTTCCCAAGAAATCCCTCCCCGGCAATAAAGAAAAAAGGTGGAGATTAGTTATTGATTACAGACAGGTAAATAAAAAATTAAAGGCAGATAAATTTCCGTTACCAAGAATAGACGATATTCTAGACCAACTAGGTAGAGCTAAATATTTTTCATGTTTAGATTTAATGTCTGGATTTCACCAGATAGAATTATGTGCAGAATCAAGAGACATTACGTCATTTACAGCTGATAACGGCACATGTCGCTTTAAAAGATTGCCTTATGGTCTTAAGGTAGCACCAAACTCATTCCAAAGAATGATGACTTTAGCTTTTGCAGGTTTGAAACCATCACAAGCATTTTTGTATATGGATGATTTAGTCGTATTAGGGTGTTCAGAAAACCATATGATAAAAAACCTGAGAGATGTCTTCGCAACATGTAGAAAATATAATTTAAAATTGCACCCAGATAAATGCTTGTTTTTCAGCCAAGAAGTAACGTATCTTGGACACAAATGCACTAGTGCTGGTATTTTACCAGAACCATCCAAATTTAATACTGTTCAAAACTACCCTACTCCTAAAAATGCAGATGAAGCAAAAAGATTTGTCGCATTTTGCAATTACTATAGAAGATTTATTCCAAACTTTGCAGAATATTCCAGAATATTAACAAGACTCTGCAAGAAAAATGTGATTTTTGATTGGACAAAAGATTGCGAAAAATCTTTTAATTACTAAAAAAATGCACTTACTAGCCCTAGTATACTACAATATGCCGATTTCACTAGAGAATTTTGTATAACAACAGACGCAAGTGGATTTGCTTGCGGAGCAGTCTTGAGTCAAGAATATGAAGGAAAACAGTTACCAATTGCCTATGCTTCAAGATCTTTCACAAAAGGTGAAGCAAATAAAGCTACAATAGAAAAAGAATTAGCTGCTATTCACTGGGCCATTACATATTTCCGACCATACGTTTATGGCAGACGATTTACAGTAAAAACTGATCATAGACCTTTAACATTTTTATTTTCGATGAAAAATCCATCGTCTAAACTAACTAGATTTGGAAGAATATGACTTTGGAGTGGAGTACATAGCTGGAAAAGAAAATTACGTAGCAGACGCACTCTCTCGCATAGATATCAAAGATCTAAAAGATATGTCAGTACAGGCTTGTAAGATTTTAAAAGTTACGACAAGATCGGAAACTAAAAAGCCTACCAGTAGTATTAAAAATGAAGAAATCGTAAGTCACAAAGAGAACTCAATAATTTATGAAGCGCTATACAAATACGAAGTTAAAAAGCTAGCCCAGCTCGTTTTCGATCCACCGAAATTATATTTCAAAAAAGGAAAGAAAATTTGTAGTGAAATACTAGCGACCTAATTGTTGAGGCGAAGATTGATTTAGGTCAATTCTTTACCAGGCTTAGCAGAGAAGCCGACAATTTAGGGATTAGAAAAATACAGTTGTCCTTAGGAGACAAATTGTTTAAATATAATTATACTCGAGTAAATGAATTTAAAGAAATTGGTACCAAAGTTCTCAAAAATTTAACAATTGCATTGACTCTGGAGGTTATGCATGTGACAGAAAAAGAAAATACTAAAAAGATTCTTCAAAAGTATCACGACGATCCTGTTTTTGGTGGCCACCCAGGAATAAATCGTACGTTAAATAAAATAAGACAAAAGTATTACTGGAATAATATGAAAAATGACATCAGAAAATATGTAAAAAATTGCATTCACTGCAGCAAAAATAAAACTAACAAACATCTGAAAGAACGAATGACTATAACGGAGACGCCACCAAAGGCTGTCGATATAGTACAGATAGACACAATAGGGCCATTACCAAAATCGATGAATGGAAATGAATATGCGGTTACTATCATATGTGACCTAACCAAATACTTGGTTACAGTACCCGTCCAAAGCAAACATGCTGTAGCAGTTGCTAAGGCTGTGTTTGATAATTTCATTCTGATTTATGGTTGTATGAAAACAATTATAACGGATATGGGAACCGAATACAAAAAAAGTTTGTTTCAGGAATTGTGCAAACTCTTAAAAATAGAGCATAAAACATCAACACCCTACCATCATCAAACTTTAGGTACTGTTGAACGCAGTCACAGAACATTCAATGAATATGTGCGTTCTTACATATCCATTGACAAAGATGATTGGGATGAATACCTTAAATATTTTTCGTATTGTTACAATACAACACCTTCAACAGTTCATGGCTATTGTCCCTTTGAACTAGTTTTTTCAAAGACACCTCTGACTTACGAATTTTTAAAAGAGAATATAATTAGCCCAGTATATAATCATGAGGCTTATGATAAGGAAATTAAATATAGGTTACAAGTAGCACAACAAAAAGCAAGAAAGTTAGTACAAGAATCTAAGGAAAAACAAAAAATTAGTTACGATAGGAAAACACAATATAAGGAGATAAATATAGGAGATTTAGTGTTAGTAAAAAATGAAGCAGGTCATAAGTTAGGCATTAGGTATAAAGGTAAACAATATTGATAAAAATAATAATTTTACTCTAATTCCTTATAAACTAGAAAGCATAGATAGAAATAATAAGTATATTATAAGCAATGAGAATAAGAAAATTTTAATTCATAAGAATAGACTTAAACTGTTAGAATAAATACACTGCATTTTAACTCAAATGTTTACTCATAAATTTTTATTGTACACTGACACATAAACAAATAAATTCAGAAATTTATTGTATGCAAATAAAAACGTATTAAAAAAAAATCGTGTCATTACCCTCAATGTAACTAAACACTTAATTCGCACACACATTTATCGCATAAATAAAGAACCATACAAACAAAAAATCAGAAATAAATAAATTAATGTATTGTCCACTTGAAAATAAGGTAAACACAACCAAAACTTTGTAACAAAAGTAAACACAGCATATATAAAAACAAAACAAAAAGTCAAAAAGTCCAACGCACCAGTGCTATTAAATGAAATAAGATCGGTCGCTCATTAATTGTAAAAGGCGAGCTATAGAATCGTTCATATAAATATGTATATAAACGATTCTTTTTAGGAAAGGAGGTGTAGTGTGTCCAATATGAATACATATCTACATACAAAATACGCAGCACGAGCGCCGTCTAAGTTACTTGGTCGCAAACGTAAACAAACTGCAACTAAGTAATTGCTGACGCTATGTATTTCTCTGCTGCGACACTTTCCCACTACCAAAGCGTTGAAGCAGTTCAGCATATGTGTGAGCGTGCGTTGGGCTTCATGCCTTATGTTAGACTTAGCTATGTAAGAATTAGAGTAAATATGTATAACAAAATGTTTAGATTAATTTATTATAAATAAGCCTGACTTTCATAATAAAGAGAACATTCATAATTCGACATTGAGCCACGAAACATTTTCTTTCAATTAGTAACATCCTTTACATTACTATGATGAAAGCCAATTGTCGGTGCTAAGTTGCCATCCAACGCGTTTGCTTTTTTATAACCTTCGTGAAGTAAAATTAAGTATCCATGGTGTTGCTTACCTCGTTATTAATAAGGTGGAAATTTTTTAGGCTAAAGCACGAATACCAACGAAGAATGTGGACAAAAGTGTTTTAAAACCTGAAGGCTTGTATCAGGAATGGAAGGGGTTGCAGAAGAGCTCTAATCGCCGGACAACAGAGCAGGAAAATCGGGAGCATCGGATTTTGTTCCAACTTTTAATAACCTTTTGACATTGCCCACACTGATGCCCTACAACTAATTACGATTGAGGAAGATAAATTATTTCTTCTAAGCCAAAAGCAGGAAGGGAGACCCGGTTACGATTGAGGAAGATAAATTATTTCTTCTAAGCCAAAAGCAGGAAGGGAGACCCGGTTCAATGATTGGTTCAGATCGAGTTTTGTTGTAAAAAGAAAAAAGGAAAATAGGAAACTATATCGCAAAGCTGTAGGAAAACATAAAAGCGGCGAATATGTTGCTAACATCCATGGTAAGATGTATAATTTAATACGGTTCGAGTTTGACGTTGTTTAGCGTAAAAATTTGGTTTCACCATATGTTTATTGTTTGTGCCAAATGTGTTGCAAAAAGTAGAAATTTTTTTCTTTTTGTGTTGTTGTTTAATAGGCGAGTGTAAAAATTACGAATGCCTCTTTGGCATAACTTCATTCAGCGCTTCAAATACACACCTGTCCACCCGTTACAAGGAGCTGCCCCGCCCGTTACCATTTTTACCAACTTTTCGAGTTATAGCAATAAAAATATTTGAGAAAAATAAATAATATTTGCATAAACATATACCACATTTGTCTGGTCGTAAAACCACATTTAAGTAAAACAAACCACTTTCATAAATTCGCAGAGTTTAAGTAATATATAACTTGAGTGCTGGATAGCGTATTTATGTTGTCTTACCCGTTACAATTTTAAAATTTATTTTACGCATTATTTAAATGCAAAATTTGCCAAAATCTCTATGAAAACCAGAAATCGTTCATAAGTTTCATTGAAATCTTAAACTAAAATTAAATTTTCATAAAAAGTTGTACCACTCGTTACGATGTTAAAATAGGTTAATTAAAGGTTAAGTAAGTTCCGCCATATTGATTGAGTTTTTAAAAAATATTTAAAACGAAATTTCCATGAAAATGCAAAAAGTGGCTTTAGTGTGCGAACTAAGAATTTTTATACCTTTCATGAACATGAAATGGTATTATAACTTTGGTCCGATGTTTGTAAGTATGAGAAGAAGAAGAGGTAGACCCACTATTAAGTATACCGAAATGATCAGGGCGATGAGGCGAGTTGATTTAGCCATGTCCGTCTGTCCGTCCGTCCGTCCGTCCGTCCGTCCGTCTGTTTGAACGCAAACTAGTCCCTCAGTTTTAGAGATATCCCGATGAAATTTTGCAAGCAGGCGCCATTTTGCATAGGATTAACCATTTGTCGGAACCAGCAAGATCGGACCGATGCAAGGCATAGCTCCCATACAATCGATTGTTCCGATAAATTCAAAAGCTAGGAACGTAAAATTTTGCAAGCTTAGTACATATTGTATTTGTAACGTGTGTAGTGAAAATGACGCACATCGGACCAACATGACATATAGCTCCCATACAATCGATTGTTCCGATAAGTGTGGTTTGGTATTCATGAAAGGTATAAAGCCTTCGGCACAGCCGAAGACAGCCCTTTCCTTACTTGTTTCTTTTTAATAACCATCATCGAAATTAAATACTATGGACTCAAATGATTCTATGGTTTATTGAGTTTCAATGTAATTGTACAATATTTGCAATTAAATTACTTCTTTAATGACGCTGCGGCATAGGAGTACAGTGTAGAAATCAGAAATAATTAAGAAATCAGTAAAGCGGGAAAAAATTATACCACGGTAGGAAGTTTTACAACAATCGCAACGACACACATCTTTCTTTATACATTAATTTTCCCCACCCCCATATCTCGTTGGTCTTTTTTACCCTCTTCATTTTCTAACACCTATACATGTAAAATTTTGCTCCTCTTCCTCTGCGCGCACTAATATGCACATTAAGGCGCCTCACGCTCCATACAAAAAAAAATGGATACCCTGCTTCCATCGGAATTATACACTTCAATGTATTCTAGGACCTTGATCAAAATATTTCGAAAAAATATTAATATTTACCGGAGCTAAACCGCGTTAAAAAAACGCTAAAAGTATCGTTTTTTATGTATAAAAGGAGTATGAAAAAATATTTTTTAATAAAAGACATTAATGCACATAGTTTCGTTATTATAGCCAATAAACTTTTTTTGGTTTTGTACCGCTTTCTTTTTGTAAGTAAAGAACACAGAGTCCTTCCTGGCTCATGCGCCCCCTTCTGGGCACTACGCATCTGCTCCCTACTGAGCTAATATGAGCTGAGATAATATTGTTAAATTATTACACGTATATACACTGAAAATTGCTTGTACTACTATGTTTCATAGTCTAATTCGTATGATATTATGTTTATTTTGGTAATACGTTTTAATTTGTAAACTGTAAATAATATGTTCGTGCTGTGTTATGTAAACATGATAAAATTGAAGGCAACAAGGCTTAGGTGCCAAATAGAACATTTGACGCAGGCTACGCAATTGTCTTGATAGCCTAGTAGTTACAATTTTGCCCTTACCAGCGGGGGACTCCGAGTTCGAATCGTGGCAAAGTTTTTTTTCTATTTTTATACCTTTCATGAACATGAAATTTTATTATAACTTTGGTCCGATGTTTGTAAGTATGAAAATAAGAAGAGATAGACCCACCATTAAGTATACCGAAATGATCAGGATGATGAGCTGAGTCGATTTAGCCATGCCCGTCTGTCCGACGGTCTGTTTGGACGCAAACTAGTCCCTCAATTTTGGAGATATCTCGATGAAATTTTGCAAGCAGGCGCCATTTTGCACAGGATTTATCAACCAGCCAGATCGGACCGATACAAGGCATAGCTCCCATACAATCGATTGTTTGGATAAACGGGCTTTGGTCTATAACTCTTGAAAATGACTCAGAGCGGACCAACCTAAAATATAGCTCCAATATAATCGATTGTTCCGATAACTCTGGCTTGGGCCATGTATTTTTAAATTAACAGTTTTGTAAGTAAGGATCGGACACTTAAAAAAGTTATGCGTATTCATGACAGGTATGAAGCCTTCGCCACAGCCGAAGACAGCAATTTCCTTACCTGTTTTTTTTTTAATATTTTATCTTTGTTTTTATATTTTTTTAAGAACTAATTTTTAGTAAATATTAATAACATTAAAAATTTGCACACAATGCAATTATTTTGGATTTTAAGCTGGGTATCACTGCCATCAGGCGCGTTTTTAAAGGGGGGTTTTGGGGTTCAAACCGTCCAAAATTTCCGAAAATTAAAAATTAAACGTCTGTACTAGAAGAATTGAGGTGGTAAGAAGCAAAGGAGTGTAAGTGCCTTTTTCACAAAAAACCAGTTAAGTGCACAATCACATTAAAACACCATTTTATTTGATGGCAAAAGGATATATTCCAAAAGCAACATCTACCTGCTAAAAGAAATAGTGCTAAGCAATTTCTTCAAAGTACTTGGAGGCAATGGGATGGCAAAGGGGTGTAAGTACTACCACCCCTTCACTTAAAGCTCTTTTTTTTAAATTACCAACTTAAATGCGTTACAATTTATCAAAACAATCTTCTAAAATATATTGGAAATAAAAAATAATAAGTCTGAACATTTTTAAATGCTCGTGATTTTTTTCCAAAGCTTAAACTTTGAACCTGTTTTTCTCATAACACGGGCCGACAAGAAATTTGACCATAAACCAGACCATACTTTCCTAAAGGTTTTCGATGCGCTGAATTCAAATCTGGACGCAGAATTGCTCTATCACGTCAGGATTTTGAGATATCCTAACCTAAAAGTGCAAGAACGGTGTTTTTTTTTTGAGGTTCTATACATATATACGACAGATTTTTTTTTAAAGCAAACATTGCATCTTAAAGAAGAAGTCTTCCTCTTACTAATGGCGTTGAGTTTGCTCAAATATCTTTTTTTTTCGCTAGGATAGAGCAATTTAAAGTTGTATCAACATATAACATTTACTTAGTTGTCATTTGAATTAAAATTTTGTAAAATATTTTTTGTCTGTTCCTAAAATATACGTGAATTTAATCTTAAACTAAATAAATTTTAATAAAAATGTTAAGTAAAATGCAAATAGACAAATCTCCCTGTGGAAAAAAGAGATACCAATTTTGCAATGTTTGTGGAGACTTTTAACCACAGGAATTTCGTAGATCAATAAATGACTCGATAAAAGAATCATATCGTTTATGTTATAATAAACCAATGAGAAACTTAGATAAATCATGGGTACCCCAATCTATTTGTAATGCTTGTAGAACAAATATGGGGAGATGGGACGAAGTTAAAACAGAGGTCGTCATTCAACCAGCTATTTGGCGCGAGCCTGTAGATCACGATAATGACTGTTATTTTTGCTTAAGCATTGTAAGTGGCTTTAACAAAAGGAACAAAAGAAAAATGAAATATCCTAATGTAGAGAGTGTAACGCCTGCCAAGAAAGGAAAAATAGAAAGATTTGAAGAAAATAATGTACATAGTTTCAATTGAAAGTATAGATGAGGCTGAGAAAGAAACAACGAGTTTTTCTGAAGATTCATCAAGCGAGGGCGATCCAAACCTTTTCGAACAAGAAGGTTTGGATGACCTTATTCGTGATCTTGATCTTCCAAAAGATCGATCTGAACTATTGGCTTCAAGGCTTAAAGAAAGAAATATGTTGTTACCTGGGACAAAGATAACGACGTATAGAAAAAGAGATGAGAAGTTTGTAAAATTTGTTTCAATAGAAAATTCTCTTGTTTACTGTAATGATATCAAAGGGCTTATAAATTTATATAAACCAGATATGTATAAACCAGAAGACTGGCGTTTGTTTATAGATTCGTCTAAGGAAAGTTTAAAAGCAGTGTTACTCCATAACGGCAATGATTTTGCAGCGATCCCAATTGCTCACTCAGTTATAATGAAGGAATCTTATGAAAGTTTTAAATTTCTTTTAGAAATAATTGATTGCAACTCTCACAAATGGCTCATTTATGGTGATTTTAAAATGATCCAAATGGTTCTCGGTTTACCACAAGGATTTACAAAACATCCATGTTTTCTTTGCCTTTGGCATAGTCGTTCGCGAACAAATCATTATAAACAAAAGAATTGGCCAAAAAGAAAAAAATGGGACATTGGTCAAGAAAACGTCATCAATGAGAGTCTTGTAGACCGTCAAAATATTTTGTTACCACCTCTCCACATTAAGCTCGGTTTGATGAAGCAATTTGTTAAAGCACTAGATAAAAATGGTAATTGTTTTCAGTATCTTCATTCAAAATTTCCTACATTAAGTGACGCAAAAATTAAAGAAGGCATTTTTACAGGACCCGACATAAGAACCCTCATGAAAGACAAAGATTTTGTTACATCTATGAAATCTGAGGAGAAAAATGCTTGGATAAGTTTTAAAGAAGTTGTACAACATTTTCTTGGAAATACTCGGGCTCCAAACTACAAAACTAATGTTTGTACTATGTTGACTAATTTTGGAAAGTTAGGTTGTTTGATGAGTTCAAAATTACATTATCTTTTTTCACACTTGGACAGGTTTCCAGAAAACAATGGGGCTAAGAGTGAAGAAATGGGAGAAATGTTTCATCAAGACATCAAACAAAAAGAGCGGCATTATCAGGGAAGATGGGACGAAAGGATGATGGCCGGATAAAAAACCAAAAAAAAAAACAAACAAAAACGAAAAAAAACATGGATAAAAAGAAAAACATAAAAAACAATAGACCGATTAATAATTTTTTTCTGCAGCGAAACATTGTTGTTTTTTGGGTTTCTTAATAATTTTTTTGTTAATTATTAAAAGTTTTTTGTTGAATTGAACAGGAAAAATTTAGAGACAACCGCCATAGCTTTTCTTATAGATCCATTTCGGAAGTTGCTAACTTCACTCATCAGAGAAATTTTGGCACGCAATGCTAACTATTGAGCTAACAATACGCTGGGTTTTTTGCCTTCTAAACGCCCTGTCAATCAACTTTTTACCAATTCATGAACCGACAGCGCCATCCGGCGATTAGATAGAATCATGATGGATTTATTACAACTCTGTTTTGGTATCACAGTATTGCCAACCATATGCTCTTGGTTTTTTGTTATTGAGATTTTACACAAACAACAAGCTTGTGTTTCTGGTCTTTATATTTGAAGTATCCTGGTTCGGTACGAGCTATAGACCTATTAATAATTTTTTTCTGCAGCAAAAAATTATTGTTGTTTTTTGGGCTTCTTAATAATTTTTTTGTTAATTATTAAACGTTTTTTGTTGAATTGAACAGTAAAAATTTAGAGACAACCGCCATAGCTTTTCTTATAGATCCATTTCGGAAGTTGCTAACTTCACTCATCAGAGAAATTTTGGCACGCAATGCTAACTATTGAGCTAACAATGCGCTGGGTTTTTTGCCTTCTAAACGCCCTGTCAATAAACTTTTTACCAATTCATGAAACGACAGCGCCATCCGGCAGTTAGATAGGATCATGATGGATTTATTACAACTCTGTTTTGGTATCACAGTATTGCCAACCATGTGCTCTGGTTTTTTGTTATTGAGATTTTACACAAACAACAAGCTTGTGTTTCTGGTCTTTATATTTGAAGTATCCTGGTTCGGTACGAGCTATAGACCTATTAATAATTTTTTTCTGCAGCGAAAAATTATTGTTGTTTTTTGGGTTTCTTAATAATTTTTTTGTTAATTATTAAAAGTTTTTTGGTGAATTGAACAGTAAAAATTTAGAGACAACCGCCATAGCTTTTCTTATAGATCCATTTCGGAAGTTGCTAACTTCACTCATCAGAGAAATTTTGGCACGCATTGCTAACTATTGAGCTAACAATACGCTGGGTTTTTTGCCTTCTAAACGCCTTCTAAAAAACAAAAAAAAAAAAAAACAAAAACAAAAAAAAACATGGATAAAAAGAAAAACATAAAAAACAAACAAAAACAACAAAAAAAACATGGATAAAAAGAAAAACATAAAAAACAACAAAAAAAACAAACAAAAACATGGAGTCTTCACCGGCACGTCCACGTTTCGTGGCACTAGGTTCGGCTGAGAGCGGTAAAAATTCTTCGAGGTTTGTGAACTTGGGGTGAAGGCTTGGCTTTGTGGGCTACGGGTATATAAGCCTGGGGTTTCGGGTATTACGGTTTTTGGGCTTGGGGTCTTGGCATTGGGGTTAGCGGGCTTGGGGTTTATGTGTTTATGCCGTCTGTGAGCTTGGGGTTTGTGGGATTTATTTGGACTTAAGATGTGTAAGCTTGAAATTTGTAGACTTATCGTATGTGTTCTACTGCATCATACCTACGTTAACTCAGTGGTTTTTCAGCTATAGGAAAATTAGGAAATTTATAAACTTTAAATTGCTCTATCTTAGCAAAAAAAAAAAGATATTTGAGAAAACTCAACGCTATTCGTAAAAGGATGACTTCTTCTTTAAGATGCAATGTTTGCTTTTTTAAAAAAAAAATCTGTCGTATATATATAAACTCAAACATAGTTAAAACGGTATTTTTTGCACTGCGTCCACATTTGAATTCAGCACATCGAAAACCTTCAGGAAAGTATGGTCTGGTTTATGGTCAAAAATTGTGGTCTCATTTTGTCGGCCTGTGTAATGATACCCCTTTGCTTTTAACCGCCTCAATTACTCTATTCACTTTTAAAACCCCTGTTAAGAAAATAGCATTAATAGCAATAAACGAAATGCGAAAGAATAAAATTAAATAATATTTCACAATGAGAGAAGTTATTGTTATCAATTATCAGATCAACTTAGCATCTCAACTACATAGCATGTTAACAACAGCAAGAGTGATTCGAACTCAAGTCTATTAACTGCTTTTCGAGTTATGAATACAGCGGACAAAAATCGTAAAAATGAGTGTCTCTCGTTATTGTAGTCACGGTTACCATAAGCTTAACCAAAAAAATGACCAAGAAGAAATTACCAAGCAGTACAGTCGTATTGAATTATCAGAGAAAGTAACAATTATACTTGTCAGGTGATAGTAAAAAGTGACGCTAATGTGGCAAAAAAGAATTGAAAAAGTTTAAAAGTAAAAGCCCTGTATGTTGTTGAAAAGAAAATGCTGAAATGAAATTGTGTACATATAGCAGCCAAGAAATTTTGACGTTCCGTTTTGCATGTTAAATACTTTAAATTTGGCGGTTTTTTATGAATTTCAATGTTATTTTATTCACCCCTATTCTGCATTTCGATTACGGTCCCGCTCTACGCTCCGCTGGGATCGAAAGTAGGTATTCTGAGTTACGCTTGAATTGAGAGAAGAAGAGGAAGAGCTATACATTTTTCGAAATCAGCTGTTTGCCTAGGAATGTGTGAAACTGAAACATAACAAAGCAAATCTGCACAAATTAGTGCCGTTGAAATAAAAGTAAAATTTTATTTTGATTTATTAGCTTAATTACATATGTTTGAGCACTATTGAATAAATTGAGTGAAATTTTATGGATCATTTGATTGATTGTAGCAGACAACGGAAGACCAACAAAAAGCAAGAGGACACTGTTGGTGGATGTTACCACATCGCCAGTAGGTAGCTGCAATTTTCAATAGAGTTGGTACTAGAAGAGTCTGCTTTGTCGACCAGGTATACAGATGGTTGGTGTCGCGTCGTGGGGCCACACCATACGGCGAGCAAACACTAGACATGTCAGGATTAAGTCTGACCAAATGTGATACTTTTCGCTGGATGAAGACAGTAGCCGCCCCGCAACTGACATAGAAGTTTACCGAGTATGTGTGGGTGCTATGGAGTGGCAGCCGGTGCACGTTTGGATATAATGGCAAAGGAATATAGAATTCAAAGCCACTACCTTAGTTTTAATTGTCTTAATAAAACTGTTAGATTGGTCTTTTGAATGCTAGTCTAATTTTCGGTAATTGTTTGTAACCGGTGCCGAGTGCTAATGCGCGTCCAAAAATATTGAAAATATTAGATCTTCGTAGGCGGATTCACTCTCTACATTTTTGGACAAATATTAGCACTCGGCACTGGTCGCAAACAATTACCCTGCAAACATATCAAAAAAACATCATTAGAGCACAAAAACAAAATATAGAGATCGTTTTACAACTTTTACATACGAGTTTTACTTAAATTTTAAGAATTTTAACAAAAAATCGCCGAAATTAATCTTATATTGTTTGCAAAATAAAAAACAAACGGTTATCCGCCAACAAAATTGCAACTTAGAAAAACGGAGCTACGATCGTATTGTCGGCCGAATTGTAAGTTTCGAAGTTGAAATGAACGGAATTGAAACGCAGAATACCAAAGTTGCCAAGCGGAGAAAATTTCGATCAACGTCGAAATGCAGAATAGGGGTGAATTTATTTTGTAGATTGGGTTCCACACAATTAGTGATGAATAGAACGAACAACAGCGGTCCAAGGATACTACCCTGGGGAACCCCAGAAATTGCCATTGTATGCGACTTACAGTTTTCAACTTCAACACAAAGAGATCTATTAGACAGATAGGACCTCCACTAATTTAAGAACACCGAGTGGAAACCAATTAACTCCAATTTCATCAGCAGAATATGATGAGACACTTTGTCAAATGCCTTAGAGAAGTCAGTGTATATTGTATCTACCTGGGACTGTAGAACGACCAGAAACAAACCCATGTTGGCGCGGTTCTATAACGCTCTTAACAACAAATAAAAGTTTTTCTTTAATAATACTTTTAAAGAGCTTAGAGCAAACTGAAAGCTTAGCAATAGGTCTGTAATTTGAGACATCATTTTTATTTCCAGACTTAAAGATTGGCGTGATCGACGCTGTTTTCCACCTGTCAATAAATAAGCCCGAGGATAGAGATAGATTTAATATATAGCATAGAGGAATGCAAAGAGTTGAACTACAGTGCTTCAGAACATAGTCCGTCAGGGTCACATTTTAGCGAGGGCACATTGCTTTACTAACGTCATCCACAGATAGCGAGAGTCAACCGAAATCAATGCGTTCAAATAGGTATGTGCCAGAGTGAGGACTATTTTGAAAGGTAACTTCATCTTCGAAATTAGATTTGAAAAATTCCGCAAAAAATTCTACAGTGTCATTTAGAAACTGAGAGCAATTGTCATTGTACTTAGGTATGTTGGAAGAACCTCGTTTGGACCGAATAAAATTCTAAAATGCCTTAGGATCTTCCTTCAACTCCACTTCTAACTTCCTCATATACTGGTTATATAAAAAATTATCAAGATCATTGAACTTCTTCACAATATTTAAGTACTAATCCCTAAGAGCAGTATTCGAAGAATCGGCCTTATACAACTTACCATATTTATTACGTCTATTTTTCAACCTTTTAAGAGTAGCATTGTACCAGGGTAATTTATGTATTTTAGGGGCCCGGCGAGGCACCTTATCACAAAAAACCTCAGCCAACGTCCTCAAGAAAGTCTCGAAACAGAAACTAACGTCATTATACTGCAGAATATTTTCCCAGGATATATCAGAAAAAGTACTATTTAGTACATCAAAGTCAGATGACCGAAAATTAAAAGAAAAGTTATTTAAGTCAGAACATATCGGGATGGTATCAATACTAATTACGTTGATGACGAGCGGAACATGATGACTGTCAGGCTGCCAGGCTTTCAGAGAGGCTAAAAATGTAATTCTCACCCACAAAAACCAGATCTAAAAGCCTAGCAAGTGCATTAAAGGCATTATTTATGTGAATAAGATTACAACTTAAAGTCGTGCGCAGAGGTGACGTATCGGTAACCTTATAAAGCAGCTGATTCGACCAGCCTTATGAGAAACAATGTAATCGGTTATTGGTGCTACTATCTGTAACGTAACCTTACCGACCAAATGCATGTTGGTTTTTCTCTTACGTTAAGGATACGACTACAACGATACGACTACCGCACCAATGTCCCGGCCTCAAAAGGATATCTATAAAATTTTGTTTACACTATCAAGACTTTCCAGCGTAACACCACCATGATAAATGGCTACGGTCAACACCGGCATACTTAGAAACGTACAGTACAATTTGAATGACAAAAGTAAGATTTTTGAGTGGATTTAGTACAATTCATGAAATGTTATTTCACAACCCTGGCTCACCCGCTCATATACACTTAAGGCAGTAGCGCTAAACAGCCTACATCCAATAAACTAGAATCGCCGCAATCGAGCTTTGATCTTTTGTTTTTTAGAAGTTTCTTGCATGAACCTCTGGAAAATGCTAGGATAGTTTTCGGCCAAAAGAAATTATGAATTATTGGAGGGACGGAAAAATTTAAGCTATGTTATAACATCCCTTAGCATAACAACGATGACGAGCATGGAAGACCTTCAACGCAACATCATCATTTAAACGTAAGTACTCAAATTATTTTATGCTGTATATCGAATTTAATTTTTCCAAAAAATTTTTATTAACTATTTTTTGGCTTGCAATGGCAAGATGATATTAAAACAAAACATTTAATAATTTTTCATGGTTCCCATTTCAGACCCCTTTCCCTTCCAAGTTTTAATTTCATTGAGGGTAAATAATTTGAATAGTATCGTATCGTGCAAAACTCATACCTTAGGGTTTAGTAATATCGGTAGGTCACTGTACATAATTTAAGATAATCGAAAATTCAGATAAACACACGTTAAGCTTATTTAATCAGGGCTGTCATGGAATCCAAGTCGGTTTTGCATTTTATCGGAATTGCAAATCAATATTGATTTCATTTGGTGTCATGAAACCGTGTCGGTTTTGCTATTTTCGAATGTAAACAAAACCGATTTTCGAATCAGCTGTTTTGTGTGGATCGCAAATTTTATTTTCGCTTTTTTGACAAAAATTGGTGAAATTCCATTGTTTTCTTTAATAAATCATAACAATTTATTAGAAATAAAAGTATATGAGTTAAAAATGGCATCTGCAGTTGTAGCGTTCATGTTGATGGAAGAGGGAAGTTGCGGGAAGGTCAAAATAAAAATTTTGAGGGATCGCAGCAACCCGCTTGAGCTGCCGGACACAGCGTAAGTAGATTTATTGCAAGGTTCGCTTGTAAATACTTATATGATATTTGCAGGTTCATAACGTATTATAGGCTAAATAAAGAGGCTTTCCAAATGGTACTTGACAGTATTGGCCGACACTTGGCACGATCTCAAGTTCCACCAGTACTGCAGTTAGCAGCTACTTTGCGATTTTTATATTTTCCCCTAGTGCGAATAAAAATATGAGCCTCATTAATATTTATTTTTATTTAAAACCATCATTTACTCACATTTTTATCAAATTTTTCTATATGCAATTGAAAAAAAAGCAAATCCAATAGCTGCCAGCTGCTTGGTTTATTTCCGATAGCAAAACCGATATTATCGGTTTCTGTGACACCTAGATCCGACATAATTCCGATTCGAACACATTGGGTTTCATGACACCAAAGCAATTTTTCTGTTATCGGTTTCTATGACAACTAAATCCGACATAATTCCGATTCGAACACATTGGGTTTCATGACACCAAAGCAATTTTTCTGTCGGTTTTAAATCCAATTCCGACAACTATTGGATTCCATGACAGGGGTGAATATGTTGCTCTCGTAAGCGGTCACACAAATGCATTCCGTGTACAAACATATGTACATGCACACGTGCATAGATAACTTGTTGCAGAGTCTTGATCATTACATACATACATATTCATATTTAACTAGATTACGATCAAAGACCACATAGGTATAGAGGAAAAAAAATGTTCCTATTTATGAATTCCTTATAAACTCGGTTTTTAATGCGGAAAAGCGCTGAGGTAGGGAGTGTACCACATTGTTAGTTTCTGAATTTTTATATGATCCGGTTCCATACAATTCAACTTTTAACTTTTTTATTACAACTTTTTCATACAATTTAACTTTTTTAGTCCGTTCCAGATCCATTAATCACGGGTGATACCGTAAAAAAATAGGGGCTCCGTAATAGCCAGGTAATGACCAAGACCTTAAGGAAGAAGTCGGTACAAAGACGGCCCCGAAAGACCTCGCTCCTCAATTATCCAAATTATGACTACCCACATGTCATAATGTGGTGTACATTCTTATCGTTGAACTTTGCTTCGCCACTGCTTACAATCTATTATACATAATTAGTTATTATAAATCTTATTACACGATACTCCAACGTTTTTTACAGTTTTATATCCACGAATACACATTTACATACGAAGCAGTTAGTGCTCAAATGTCTTATTGAGCAAGTGAGTGAACTGTGTTGTAGCGAAACACTATTGGTTAATGGGAATGGCTGTAGTCATTGTTAGTATTTTGCGTAAATTCTCACACAAAGATATAGTGCGCGTGATTTTTTTTGGTGATTTCACTGACGCTCGGGATCATTTTGTTGGGACTACTTGCCGCCTAGTTGGTGGACTACTTGTTTAATTTCTCAATTTCATGGTCTTTTTGTCATATTTTCGGTATAGTTTTGGGGACTGTTAAAGACTTTTTTATGGTTGGTTTGGTAATAATAAATAATATTTAGCGTACTATTTATTTGAGTAGTTGTAATTCAATATGACCCAACCCGAATTTCGGCTATACCGAAGTCTTTATACCTTTCATGAATACACATAATTTTTTTAAGTGTCCGATTCTTACTTACAGTTTGTACAAACTCTTCAAAACTGTTAATTTAAATATACATAGCCGAAACCGCGATTATCGAAGCAATCGATTGTATGAGAGCTATATATTAGGTAGATCCGATCTGTATGATTTACACTACACAAATCACATAAATAATAAGTAATAACCTGCAAAAGTTAATGTTCCTAGCTTTTTACCTGCAAAATTTATAGCCCAAAATCCATTTATCGAAACTATCGATTATATCGGAGCTATATGTTATGTTAGTCCGATCTGGGTGGTTCACCACACACGTTACGCATAAAACCAGTGCTCAACCTGCAAAATTATGCGTTCCTAGCTTTTATATTGCAAAAGTTATAGGCCAAACCCCATTTGGCGGAACAATCGATTGTATGGGAGCTATGCGTTGTATTGCTTCGATCTTGCTGCTTCCGACAAATGTTTACTATAATACCAAATTTCATCGAGATATCTCTAAAACGGGGAGGAAAGCTTGCGTTCAAACAGACAGACGAGCATGCCTAAATCAACTTAGCTCATCGCCCTGATCATTTGCGTATATTCAATGGTGGGTCTATCTCTTTTTTTTCTCATACTTACAAACATCGGAACAAAGTTAAATGCAATTTAATGTTCATGAAAGGTATACAAATATACGAAAGAAATGGTTTTATAATTTTTTATTTAAATAAAATTCAGGTTTGTAAGTTTTGCAAGCTCGAGACCAGTTAACAATAATTCATAATGAATTTTAATTGTCAGTTTTTTGGGAAAAATTGATAATTGGAGAAAAAATACAATGTTAAATCACAGCGATGGATAGGATTACATGTTTCAGAGTTTCCAGGGTCATCATCAGATCCCTTTTCGGACACTGGGATATGAACCAGTGTCTGCACCAAAGCCGCTGTTAGAATATTCTAACACTAAGCTATGATGCCCTGTGACGTCACAATGCATTTATCTCCACTTCAATTTATTCCCTTTGTTGTTTTGTTGTTTTGCCAACCGTGTGCACACATTGTTGTTAGACCTTCGGTCATATGTACGAATGTGTGTGCTGGACTTTTTTGTTTGTACATATTTATGTACGTAAACCCGTCCTACGGTATTTAATATTTGTTGTTGGTTTTTGCGGTCTTTCTTGTTTTAAATATTTTTAAGTTTTGCAAGCTCGAGACCAGTATACAATAAATTATAGTGAATTTTAATTGTCAGTTTTCTGGGAAAAATCTTTCAGTTATAATGTTAGATTGAATTAATTAGAAATAAGCAGGGGTTGTTCCATATAGCTTAAAGGAAAACTGCTAAGGGTCAGTTTCATAAAAGCCCATACAGAATACGTCAATTAAACTCAGGTTAGCGGTTACCGGCTTTTATGAAAACGGCCCTCAGTCTAAAAACAAGTAAGGAAAGGGCTGTGCTCGGCTGTGCCGATGGCTTTATACCTTTCAAGGGTACGCATAACTTGTTTTAGTGCCTGATTCTTACTTACAATTGTGTTACAAGCCCCTTCAGCCTCTGCACCTAAATTTAGCTTGCAATGCTTGCTTGGCATGAGTGGTGTGTGCACTGGCATTAATTCGGGAGCTTCAGCGTGAGGGAGGGTTTCAAGCACTTACACCAAACCAAACCAATATATTTTAGCACACTAGGGAAAACTACCTAAAATACTGAGTACTACCACCTGCACCTGAAAAACCCCATACCTGGCAGCGCATAGGCTGTTAACGGCTCCCCTTAGCCCACCCTACCATGGCCCTAAGATGTTACTAGAGCCCCAACCGACCGCCCACACCACTTACGGAACCAAAATTAGTACTCTAGAACTCCATAATTTGTAATTTTTATTACAATTCAACTCATTGCCAGTAGGTTGGTAGTTATTTTGATCTTCTATGTACTTATATCTATTAATAATATCGAATCTTATAGATATCCCTAAGCCAACTCTTAAGACTATTGACAACTTTTCCTAGGGGGTATAGTGATCAGCTGACCAAAACTATCCCATTTCATTAACTATGTACTTTGGGTATCTGGTCAACGACCTTGCCGCTCCCAAAAAAAGGCGAGAACAAACTCTAATCTACATCTCTTGCTTTTGTTTAGCAAAAACAAAAAAAAACAAATACAAAGAAAATATGGAGTTGCCAAAAAAACAGAAGAGAAGATGAATACATATGTACGTACGCACTTTTGTGCTAACTTAGCTCATCACACCAAACCAAAAATTTTGTCTCTACTAAAGGGTTGCATGCGTTAACTCTGCTACGACTAAACCAAATAACTTTCTAGTTCAACGCATAACTCGAATACACATACAAGCAATTTATTGTTGGTTGTAGTTTTTCGCTAGCGTCGAACTCGACTCGTTCGTAACATAAACACAAATAAACCACCCCTTCAACTTCAAGTACATTCGATTACAAGAAGTATTTACACACATTTTTATGTGCACTCATTGTTCGGATATTTCTTTAAACTGGATTTAGTTAACTAGTATGTATCTTAGGCAATCAAATTATTGTTGTTTTCGGCTAATGCTAGCCTGTATTGTTGATTTGATGTTGATTGATGTCATCTAATTTTTGAAAAAAAAAACATTTTTTTTTATTTGGCCCAGTCTAATACTCATCCTAGAGTAGGAGCTAAAAGTACCCGTTTGGGCGAAAAGTGGATACGTCCTTTTGTACCCGTTCGGGTATAAATATATATGTATGTCAAACGAATGTGAGCTGACATTAACCGCATATTCCCTTGCAACTGATCCCTAACGCATTCGAAACTAATCGCATTTTTGCCAGGTTATGTATGTGTATGTACACATCTGCGTTGCTTTGTTTTCGACTAAAGAACAACTTGCATACATACATACAATTTATGTACAGATTTTCTTGCCTCACTAAAAACTATGAGTTAACTGAGTTCACTAGTGCAACTTCATTTACTCGCACCACATTTTTCTTGAACAGTGTTTACTCACAGCAAACGAGTTTGTTGCGTACTTGTGCGAGTATTTTTAGTTAAGAGCACCAGTTAGAACAACAACTAACAATATTTGCTTCATATTTTATCCGAACATGCGAGTACATATTTTTGTTGTTTGTGTGAGTTGAAGCTCAAATTTTGTATGAGTTATCAAAAGTTAACTTTTTTAGGACTTATGCAGCTCTTTAGTCTCAACATACATACATACATATGTATGTAAGTACATGTGTAACTGAGCACCTTCTCTAAGTTTGATAAAAGTAAATGGTTGGTGGACAAAATGCATTAAATTGACTTACATTCTTTTGGGTGTGTTGTTTCACTTTAATTACTCCAACGCTGTCCTACGAAGCGTAGAAGACCTTCCTTGCTTTGTAAGCAGCTGCTTGTACTCGTGATCATGAAGCGTAGTCGTATGTATTCTTGATAAATAGATTTTAAGAATAATTTCGTCCAACCAATATGTTCTCTAAATTTACATAGTAATCAGCGAGGCTATTTCGATGCACGTGACTGTATTTGTGATAAGCGAAGGTCGCTTAAAAGGACCGCCATCGATATGAGCGGGAGCGAACAAACAAAAAGAACTCTAAGAGATTGCAAAAGCTTGAAATTAAGGGAATCTCTCACCTCTTTCTGAGATCATCGATTTAATCTGTTTTATAAGTTAAAGAGTAAGAGTGGAAGAAAATTCAAATAAATGTAAACTATTAACACCTTGTGGACAATTTTGGGAGCTAAGCACATGCTAAAATACAAATACTTGTATGTACATACACTGAAAAAAAAGTGCGCTTTAAAATTAAATGTGAACACGTTTAAATTTTATTTAAAGTGTCTCAGTCTATAGGTTCTCTATGGGGAACACAAAAAAAAATAGTTTGTAGAAGTGCTAATTTTAAGTTGTTTAATTGTTTACTTTTAATTTGAAAGTACAAATTTTTGTTTTTAATGTAAAATTCTTAAATTTAAAAATTTATTTTATAATGAAAAACTTTATATTTTAAAGTAAAATATATCATTTATAATGTAATCACTTTTAAAATTGTATTAAAAGTGAATCCATTTAATTTAAAATATTTTAAAGTTTAAAAATAAAATTATAACGTTTATTTTGAAAGTGTTAAATTTAAAATGTAAAGTGATCAATTTGAAGAAAAGTGTTAACGTTTACATTTAAAGTGTTCACTTTATAAATCAAAGTGGCACTTTCTAATTAAAAGTGTTCACCTTGAAATCTAAAGTGTTCACTTTATAAATCAAAGTGGCACTTTCTAATTAAAAGTGTTCACCTTGAAATCTAAAGTGTTCACTTTTTAAATCAAAGTGGCACTTTCTATTTAAAAGTGTTCATCTTGAAATCTAAAGTGTTCACTTTTTAAATCAAAGTGGCACTTTCTAATTAAAAGTGTTCACTTTGAGATTTAACGTGTTCACTTTATAAATCAAAGTGGCACTTTCTATTTAAAAGTGTTCACTTTGAAATCTAAAGTGTTCACTTTTTGAATCAAAGTGGCCTTTCTATTTAAAAGTGTTCACTTTTTGAATCAAAGTGGCACTTTCTATTTAAAAGTGTTCACTTTGACATTTAAGAATTTAGAAGTGTAAACAAGATACAAGAATGACCAGTCAGGTTAAAATTATACCGGAAAACGACTTGCTGCGAATTTTTGGAAACGATATCCAAATTAATGGGCAGATCGCCTTAATCTGCTAAAGGAGTTTGATCTGGAAACACTTTTTCTTGACCTAAAAGAGTTTAGAGAAAAGTAGTTTTTCTGGCGCAAGTCAAAGATAAATATAATATTAATTTTGAAGCTTATTTGCGACGTTAAGCACATACATTCAAGGGCGGATCCAGGATTTTTTTTTGGGGGGGGGCACGAACGCCCATCATACAAAAAAATCAACAACTGAAATATGCTTATTTTATCTTCACAAGTACACGGATATTAAGAACTTACATCAAAGTCAAAATAATAAAAAACAGCATTTCTGTTTAGTAATAGCAGTTTTATTATATTCCATCCATGATTACATGTTTAATAAAGACAGTTTTCTTCTGTGTTTCCTGGTGAAAACGTCCAAACAGTGCTGGTTGTCACTGGAAACGTGCACAGCAATTGACAAAGGGTTCTAATATTTGGCAGCATCGTGGCTCGTTTGTAGGCAATCTGTTGCCAAATTTTTAGCTCTCCCTTTATAGCTAAAAAACAAGGAAGATCTTCTTTATAAACTTCAGCACCTTGCAAAACATTATCTAAATCTTCGTCGTTAAAGTTATGCGACAGCAACTTTTGCAACTGTCCGATTCTTTGTAGAGGAGCGCTAGGGAACCTGGTTGACATTTCACTCAACATGAAGTCTAGAAATGGAATATAAACTGAAAGTCGGTAATATTCTTCAACTGATTCAGTCTGAATGTTTGATCGATTGATTTGACGACCGGTGGTTCTACGGACTGTGATTTCTGTACCAAGTTCATTTGCAATGGCCTCAGCCTGGTCGAACTGTTTTTTAAATGTGTCATTGCTAGATTCACGCTGCCTCTGCAAACTTGCTGTGGTCGTAGTAATAAGCTGAACTGCAGAAAGTATGTCAATATCTTTGGCTTGAAGCGATCGAGATAAGGACAGGGTTATTCCTAAAATATCTGATAGGATCACCAAGCTTATTAGGAATTCTGACGAAGTTATCGATTGCAGTGAAGAAAATGGCAGTACAGAATTTGTTCTGCTCCCATATTGCTGATCAGCCATTTTTTGTAATATTGGAGGGAGACATGGCAACACGTCCATAAAGGTCAAAACCGCTTCATGCCTCTCAACCCATCTTGTCTCACACATTTTTTTTAACATATTTCGTTTGTCTTGTGGCAGATTAGATTGTATTTCTTCTCTAAGAAGATGTATTCCTTTAGCCGATTCACGGAAGAAAGTGGTAGTACTTGCTATAACCCCTACTGCATTTCTTACACTGGGTACGGTGCAGGCTGAGCTAATAGCCAAGTTAAGCCGGTGGCTTGCGCAGTGGGTAAAAAAGGCTAAGGGCTGAACATTTAATATACGTGCCTGAACACCTTTTAGTTTGCTGCTCATGTTTGCTCCTCCATCATAAACTTGACCACGGCACATTTTAATGTCAAGGTCATGCTTTTCTAATGCATTCAGAATAGTTTGTGCAATGCTTTCACCAGTGGTTTCGACAACTTCAATGAACATAAGAAAATCTTCCTTTATTTCGATTTCATCCAACTCGAAATAGCGAATACTAATTGATAACTGTTCACAAACGGAAACATCTGTGGTCTGATGGACGGGACAAGGAAAGACGACCATCGAACCTAAACAAAATTTCTAAACCCACAAGGATTACACTACTCACCTATTTATATCCCGTTCCTGTAGTGCGTTGCGATGTACTCGCCGGCTCCGCGGAGTGTAATTGGACACCGCTCACTTTATCAGGAAGTACATCATTACACCTTTGCTTCTTCGGATGGAAGAACGCGCTTAAGTTTTGTTGTCTTTTTCTGGCACTCATTTTTTTAACAAAATCACTTAAACACGATAGCACTAACAATAATCACTTTTCACAACTTTTCATGGACTATTTGACCAATCGAATAATTAATCACTTTTGTTAACTTGTAGCGCAATAAAATAAGAAGATAAAGCACCCCTGCAGCACAAAGGTAGTTGGCGTTGCGGTACAAATTCATATGAATTTTTATGCATCGCACTATGGGAAATCTTAATAAAACTTGTCTCAAAAATAAATTTTTCGCAAATCAAAAGAGTAGATTTATGTAAAGCATTATGCATGGTGCCGAAAAATTGTCGTTTGGAATTTTTTTTTCAGTAGAGTGCTATAGCTATTGCTATGAATATTTGCTCAAACGATTTCGCGATGATCAGCCCCTCGGAAATAGGCGTGGCAGTAACCCTTTTTATGCTTTACAAAATGGGAGATATGTAACTAAAATTAAGGTTAATAAATGAGTCGAAATACCTATATATGTATGAAAGGTTGGTAGTAAAAGTCAAAAATATGTTTAATGCAAGTGAAGCAAACCTTATAAAATATTTGATACAATCACATAAATAAAGATTGTACAGTAAAAGTCAGGCTAATCGTTTTTTCATTAAAAGTAAGAGATATGTTTTATTTTTCCAACCATATTTCCGACTTTAAATGAAAAAAGCAATTCGTCTGACTTTTACTGTAGATACAATATTTTTTTACACTTTTACTTTAAATATACGTTTTCAATTTAACTACCCCAGCCTTTCATATGTATATGTCTACATATGAGGAACCTTATAAAGTAGTGTTATTCATAGTAAACTACAGAAATCCAAAAAAAAAAATTTATTTTGCAAAAAACTTCACAACTAAACTTTGACAACTCGTTTTTGACCATTTGCCAAAATTATGCTGCGTTTTACGCTCGAAAAACTTTGTATGAAAATGGATTCTAAAAAGTTCCCTAAAAATTTGACTTTGAGGCAAGTTAATAATAATAATAATAATTGTCCCATCGTGCGGAGGTCGCCTAGACTCGAATTTGAAATTTTAACAGCATTGCAAAACATAGTTGCAATTTAAAACCTTAAGGGTTCTTGTGGGCAAACTTAGCAAACCTCATACACAAACCGTTGTTGTTTTAGTCAGATGTCGCATGAGCCGTTAACAAATATTGCCAATACCCACAAAAAATTCGTATAAGGGATTATAAGGAATAAGGTATACGGCTGCATCACATTATAATAAGTTTATCATAGTTCCTCTATGGCCTTACAACAATTCTTATAATAAGTTCATTATATTCACCTTTCTTTTTATAATATTGCCTAACTTACATGTTCTATCAGGCCTTATGCGTAAGGTTGTCTCACAGAGAGAGATTCTTTTAATTAATCTTCATTTAAGACTTACTTAATGACCTAAGTAAAGAAAAAAATGTATATTATAAGGAATTTTGCATACAACGGAATTCGTTACAAATTTAAGGCCTTATATTACGTTCACGTTGAGCCATAAACTCGAGTTTATTGACAACAACAATATGAATTAACAAAAAAAATCCCCTTTTAAATGGAGTTTATGGCCTAAATTGAACGTAGCCTAACCCTCTTATGCATATATATACATATATATTATATATTATACATATATATTTTAATAAGCTGTTATAATTCAAAATTTGTATGAAAATGTCATTGTAAAAAGCTTTATAAACCCATTTCATTTTTGATGAATAGGGTTAAATTATGTAAGCCGTATAATCAAGCGATGTAAGGTTTCTAACTAAAAGAAATGAAATTTTTGGTGGGTACCTACACATGCACCAAGGCATCCACACAGTATACACCAAACGAATAATCAAAATATGTAGTTTGATGTTTGCGTTACACAGAGTTTTATATATATCTGAACCAATATGCAATAGATTTCGAAAATTCAGTGATTCTTCATCTATTTAATGGAATTTCCATACCTAGTGTACAAAAATACCGTCTGGGGGGCACGATTCCGAAAATGTTGCTAAATTCAATTATTTGTAGTCTTTTTCGACTAAAAATGCTCTGTGATGGAGTATTAACAGTACAAAAAGGATGTCAGTAATTGGGATGAGGTTATTGACAAATGGCAAACAACATTTACATTTCGGAAGAAGGATTTGGCAAAGCTTTCCAATTCTGATTTTTTGCAGGAGTGGCCAATTTTAAAAGACTCCTGTTTATTTCATTCGTTTATTTTATTTGTATTGCATGCTATTGTAATTCGCAATAAGCTTATAAAATATTTCGAAGATATAGTTTATGGTTTCGAAAGCCAAAGTGTGGTTTTTCCAAGCGAAAATGAGGGAGCCAATCGCGCCATGCCTCAGAGCCAACAGTGCTCGCCACCAATAATACATACATACCCTCTCGTTCTCCAAAGAACAATTTTGAACATTTAGGCAAACATGGTCGTCAGAACCTGAGCCAAATGCATAAATAAAATTTGAGCAAAACGGTCACATAGCACCTGAGCCAAATAATAAAATAAAACAAAAAATAATAATAACTTAAAAAACAACTCGCCTTTTCTAAAGCTTAGACATGGTCCTTCGAGCCGGATTCGAACCGGCGACTTATGCATTTCACTAGACGACTAAGCCGTCTAGGGGGGCGAGGATGTTTAAGCGACATACATACATAAGCTACGGTTATTTCATTCGTTTATTTTATTTGCATTGCATGCTATTGTAATTCGCAATAAGCTTATAAAATATTTCGAAGATATAGTTTATGGTTTGGAAAGCCAAAGTGTGGTTTTTCCAAGCGAAAATGAGGAAGCCAATCGCGCCATGCCTCAGAGCCAACAACAAATACATTTAGGGTGTCACAGGTGTCCCGCACCTCCCGTTCTATAAAGAACAAAATGTTTTTAACATTTGCGCAACACGGTCATCAGAACCTGAGCTAAATGATTTAATAAATACCTTTTGAGCAAGACGGTCGCCTAGGCCTGAGCCAAAATGTGGTTTTTCATACCGAAAATGAGGAAGCCAATCACGCGCCATGCCTCAGAGCCAACAGTGCTCGCCACCAATAATACATACAGGGTGTCACAGGTGTCCCGCACCTCCCGTTCTCTAAAGAACAAACAATTTTGAACATTTGAGCAACACGGTCGTCAGAACCTGAGCCAAATGCATAAATACCTTTTTAGCAAGACGGTCGCCTAGGCCTGAGCCAAAAGGTGGTTTTTCCAAGCGAAAATGAGGAAGCCAATCGCACCATGCCTTAGAGCCAACAGTGCTCGCCACCAATAATACATACATACCCTCTCGTTCTCCACAGAACAATTTTGAGCATTTAGGCAAACATTGTCGTCAGAACCTGAGCCAAATGCATAAATAAAATTTGAGCAAAACGGTCACATAGCACCTAGCTCGCCACCAATAATACATACAGGGTGTCACAGGTGTCCCGCACCTCCGGTTCTCTAAAGAACAAACAATTTTGAACATTTGAGCAACACGGTCGTCAGAACCTGAGCCAAATGCATAAATACCTTTTTAGCAAGACGGTCGCCTAGGCCTGAGCCAAAAGGTGGTTTTTCCAAGCGAAAATGAGGAAGCCAATCGCACCATGCCTTAGAGCCAACAGTGCTCGCCACCAATAATACATACATACCCTCTCGTTCTCCACAGAACAATTTTGAGCATTTAGGCAAACATTGTCGTCAGAACCTGAGCCAAATGCATAAATAAAATTTGATCAAAACGGGCACATAGCACCTGAGCCAAATAATAAAATAAAATAAAAAATAATAATAACTTAAAAAACAACTCGCCTTCTCTAAAGCTTAGACCACTCCTGAGCACCATTTCTGGCATTTAAAAAGAAATTTAACACAAAATTCACGGATATACAAATTTTTATATTTTTTTTAGATTAATCTAGATTTCACATTGATTTATCCACAAAAAGATAATCTTTTCTTTTTTTTTGTTGGTTTTGCGGTCAATTTTGTTTACAAATTTGTAAGTTTTTGAGCAAGCTCGAGACCAGTTAACAATAATTCTAAGTGAATTAATATTGTCAGTTTTTGGGAAAAATTGATAATTGGAGAAAAATTACAAACATAAATCAACAGCGATGGATAGGATTACATGTTTCAGAGTTTCCAGGCTAATCACCAGATCCCTTTTCGGACACTGGGATATGAACCAGAGTCTGCACCAAAGCCGCTGTTAGAAAATTCTAACACTAAACTATGATGCCCTGTGACGTCACAATGTATTCATCTCCACTTCAATTAATTCCCTTTTGCTTGTTTGTTCTTGCCAACTTTATACACAAAATTTCTTAAGACATGCCGTCTGTATGTTATTATGTGTGTTGGTCTTGTTCCCAGCTAGAACGTACTAAGGGATTCACCAATACAATCCCAAAACTTTGACAATTTATTGCGAATGTAGGAACGTCAACACTTTTTTTCATTCTTGACATACTAGCGGCGTTTCGTTCTAACAAGTGCGTAATATATGCATGTCATATAGTTAAGTTATGGTTGGTTATTCGAATTTAAAAGAAAGGAAAAAATGCCAAAGGACGCTGTCAGGTGTGCACTTTTATTTATTTATAAATTGTTGGCTACATACAAAAAAACTAACAACTTGTAGTAAAATAGCTGCAAAATTTCATAAACTCCCAGCAAACACAGTCTCTAACGTTAGAGAAATACTGTAGTTTTACATTAGAATTCTAATGTAGTTCTCTAATGTATCTCTAATCGAAAATCACGTTAGAAAACTATTCTAGAGGACGATTAGAGAACGATTAGAGAAACACTCGAATAGCGAAGATGCGTGTATTGTCAAGTTTTGTATTTATAAACTTAGGTATAAAAACTTTGAATTTCATTCCCATTAGATATTTAAGCTTAAAACATGTCAAACATATTTAAAGCAATAAATTTATCGAAATAGAATTATACAAGAACAATTGGATTTCATTTCATTTCAGTTAGAAATTTCTCATTAGAATCCCATTAGAATTTCACGTTAGAGTTCGAATCGATAACTAACCTTTTTCTCGATATCGAGAACTAAGTCCCCTTTTTGTCGAGAATGCTATAATTCGCGACAGTTTCACAAATCGTTCTCTAACCATCTACCTTAGAGAATAACATTAGAATTCGAGTCGTTTTCTAATCGTCCTCTAACCTTAATGTTTGCTGGGCTAGTGGCTACTTAAAATTTTAAAGCAATAATGTCGGTTTACTGCGGATTGGGCGAGTGTATTGAGGTGCATATAATGGAATTTATTAAGTTGCTTGTGAAAGTGACTCCCTCATGCTATTGTGTCTAATTATTCTACATAGGATTATGAAGTGCTGCACCTACTTGGCAAAGGCAGCGGAGGGATGAGAAACACATGACCATGTGTGGTAAGTACTGCGTGCAATAATCAGTGCTTTATTAAATAACACAATTTTTGTATTCTCTTTTTCACAGGTACACCCAATTACATATCACCTGAAGTAGTTACGCGTTCGCCCCATGGTCTGCCTGCCGATGTTTGGGGTCTGGGCTGTATGTTTTACACGTTACTAGTTGGTCATCCCCCTTTCGATACCGATGCCTTGCAATCAACCTTGAATAAAGTTGTAAAATCTGAATTTGTAGTGCCACATCATTTATCATACTAATGAAATGCAAACCCAAGCACGCGCTCCTAACTTTGAGCAAATATATCAACAACAGAAAAACCAAGAAAAAGAACAGCTGCTTTACCAACAGCAAAGTTCTGGCAGTTGCGACAATGGCGTTATCACATTTGCAAGCAGCTATTCCAGCTCATCACGATCTGCAGCACTGCAACGTTCACGTTCGATGGAAAAGTGTCAATCACGTTGCGCTTTGGAGCGCATTCATGAACACCAGCAACAACAACATTTTGTAGATTTTATGCCTCTTAAATCAGCTCATTTGTGTAACTCTTTTGGTGCCGATTTTATGGGTACATCTTCAATACGTCCCTTTCAAGCATCGACTCCGCAAAGCGATAGCATGGATGTTGAATGGCAATATTCAAACTCGTCGAAGTGTCAACATTTGCCACCAACTCCTATGCGCTTAAAAACCACTTTCCATTTTTATAATTTTTATTCAATATATATTTATATAAGGTAAATGTCCATAATTTCGTGGTACTAAGGAATTTTCTGACTTTCTACCTCTCTTGAGTAAAAACGGATGAAGGAAAACTAAAAAAGTAAATTTTTCCCATTGAGTTGATCTATTAAGATAGCTTTCCACTTAATTTCAAACAAAACTAACAAATGTTTTTTTTTTATTTAAATAAAGATGTGTGAGTACCTCAAATGTTCCTAATTTCGTGGCAAAAATTTTCTGATGTACCTAACTTCGTGGTAAAGTGTCCCTAACTTCGTGGTATTTGGTTAAACTCTAATTTTGTGGAAAATAAAAGTTATTTTCAACGCAAATTCCTAAAGATACACAAATTTATTTATAAAAATTTATGTTCAAAAATTTTAAATTTTAAATAATTTTTTATTGTTATTGTATTTATGAAAAGAAAGCGTTTTAAGACCAAGTAAGTAAGTAAAAAATTACTTGTAAGCAGACCTGTTAAATTTGATTAGTACTTAGTAATCAATTGATTAGACGGATTTTTTAATTGTTAATGATTATTTCAATTGGTTTTCGAGAAAAGGCAATTAGTAATTGATTACGATTGAAAAAAAAAACCAATAAAAATTAATTTAACTGATGTAATTTGTTACTTTTCTCAAAATTACTTTTATTTATTATTACTAAAAATGTTTTTTTTTTTAATTTTTGTGTTTTTTGGTCTTTTAAGTTTTACAACAAAAATAAACAATAAAAAAAAATTAATGCAGTTGATGTAACTTTTTTTTTTTTTATAATTTCATAATATTTTTTTTTTTTTTTTTTTTTTGGTGTTTTTAATTTTTTTTGTATTATTAATTTTTAAATTTTTTTTATTAATTTGGTTTTTTTATTCTTTTTTTTTTATTTTTGATTTCTTGTTAGCAATGTATGTAAATGCGCAGTATACCACGAAATTAGGGGGCATGCGATAAAATTGATGTACGTAATTTCGTGGTATCGCTCTAAGCGGTAATATGAGTTTTATATTTAAATTTTTTTGTTTACTATCGCTATTCATTCATAACAAAAGCAAAAAAGTATAAATTAAAAAAAAAAAAAAAAAAATTAAATGAAAAATTATTGAATAAACAAAAGTTCTATAATGCCATTATTTCGTTAAAATGTTGTGCTTCGCAGAGCTTTTCGATTAAAATATTGACGAATGGGTTAATAAAAGTGTACCACGAAATTACGTCAAAATCTTCCTCAGGGGTTTCTTTAATAATTAAAATACTTAAAATAATAGGGTATCTTATGAAATGTGAAAGAAAATAAGTAAAACATAAAGTATTATATTCCCATAATTTCGTGGGTACCACGAAATTAGGTACATCACAAAAAACATGTGTCCCTAATTTCGTGGTATTTAAATATTAAATAAAATGTAAATGAGAAGTTATTGAAATAAGTTTTGCAGTAATAAAAACGTTTAAGAAATGTTAAATAAAACCAAAAAAATTATCATAAAAAAAAAAAATTTAAAGATACAATTTTTACAGGCTTAACAAAATCGACTGGTCCCCTTAACAGTTTCCTTAAGAGGCCTCCCTACAAAAGGCTCATTTTCTGAGCTTCCAACTTTATAATGCTTGTTATTTAATAGGTTTAATTTTAAAAAATTTGTAAAATATCCATTATTACACCCGAAAAGTTAATCTTTATTATGAAATTTTCAGTTTTAAAAAAAACTCCCCAAATTCCTTGTTTGAAAGAAAAAATCGAAATACCACGAAATAACGTACTACCACGAAATTATGGACATTTACCTTATATAACTAGCAGACCCGGCAGACGTTGTTCTGCCTGACCAGTGACTTCCCTAGAAATACATTTTCAACTATTTTTCTATTAATTTTTAACATTCCATTTATTGCAGTGCTTTAGTATATGCAATGCTTCCGGTTTTAACGTATTTGGTATAAACAAATAAATTTGTTGGATGTCCAACTCAAAAAACGAATCTTTTGAACTCAATGGCTATGACACAAACCATTATGCGCTGCTGAGCAGATGTGTAGTTAGTATTTATTTAATTATATCCTATATCTACCACTTAACGCCACTATTATGATTTTATGGAAATCCTATAATACTCTGGATATGTATAAACGGCAATAACAAACAAAAAAATTAAGTGCTTTGATTAAGATTTAAGAACGTTAAAATGTCACTAAAGCAAATACATTCAGGGATATAACGAATTGAAATATTACTTAGAACTGACCACTTTTCCAAAAAATTTACAAATGTATGTATGTCGTACCCCACGAAGATTTTCACGTATTGGAAAAGTTTAAAACAGATCAACCATAAACTTTGGACATTATGGAAGTACAAACAAAGTACTGAATACAAAAAATGTGGGCGTGGCACCGCCCACTTTTCCAAAATTACATAAATCTTGAAAATCCGGAAATATTTCCCAAAATTTTCCCTCACACAAACCTTCTCTTATGCTATGTTTCCACCAAACCAAACACCGTGTTTAAAAGGGTTTGGGTTATGTAGAAATGTCAAGTTTTCCACTGATAGTTTGCCGGAAAATGGGTTTACACCCACTAAACAATTTATTATGATCGTCGTTCCGATTTAGTGGGTGTAAACCCATTTTCCGGTAAACTCTCAGTAGAAAAACTTGACATTTCTACATAACCCAAACCCTTTTAAACACGGTGTTTGGTTTGGTGGAAACACCTCGTTACCAATTACGAAGAACTGAAAAAAAACTTGAGTCAAATCTGTTCAGCCGTTCTCATTTTTTTCCTATCATTTTTGAATTGATTAATATGAAATAAGAAATTAATAATATAATTATGTGATAATACTTACATGTACATATGTATATATTTTAATTAAATATTTTTGAACAATGAAGCAATTGTATAAAATACGAATAACGGGGTTTCACAAAATGCGTTCACTACAAAATATGTACATATGTATATGGATTTGATTTTAACTTATCCCTCAGCAACACGAAAACGTACATATGTACATATGAATGTTAATTTTGTTTTTATTTAAAGCGTCATACATACATACATATGGGTGTTTCCATGCAGCCGTATGCGACATTCGTACACTTTTGGAGTAATATAAATCTCACATAAAACGAGTTTTCGGGAAAATAAAAATACAGTTACGTTGCAATTAAAAAGAAGTATGTTTGGAAAAAAATTGGTCGCCCTGAAAGCTTTGGTGTCTAAAATATCCGTTCAAAATGAGGTGATAACTTACGCGACAAAAACGGAAGTGCTTATATTGTGCACATACATATATGCGAAAGTCTGCGAATTAAGATAGTTCTTAATTTCTTTGAATATTCGTAACCTAAGCTAAATAATGCACCTTTACAATCCTCTCATATTTAAAGAGAAATCGTCTCTTTATATTATTATTTTAAAAAAAAACTAAATAACGTACGTGACATAACGTACGCGACAATTTTTCTAGTATATTAATAATAAAATGCAGGGACGTAACTGTTATAAGAAATATGATAAAAAGGTCCCATTTAACCATTAATACTGATGTATTCAAATATTGGTTATAATTAACCATTACCGTAAGACATTTTTTTGGTCAACATAATCATTATAAATGAGAGAAACATTTTTTGGTTAACAATAACCATTATTGTAAGTGACATAATTTTTTTGGTTATCGGTAGCAAAAAAATGCTAACAATATAAAACAACTTGAGTTGCTGGAGTGGCATGACCAATGTCTGCAAGTTCCTCGAGGAAAAATTTACCACTATTCAGCAAAAATAGTTTGCTGTCGAGTGGGTCACCGATAACCAAAAAATTTATTACTTGCGATAAGGGTTATTCGTAACCAAAAAAATAAATCTCTCATTTATATTGGTTACGATGACTAAAATAAAATAAATCTGATGATAATGTGAATTCTGAAAGAAAAAAATAACAATTATTTTCGGTTCCTGATAAAATGTTTTTTGTTTGAAATTTACACTTTAATTAGGAAACAAAATAAAAATGTATTCTTATTATGAAAACTATATGATAATGAAAATAAAATCGAATTCATAACATATGTATTTGTTGATATACATTCTTTATATATTTACATAAACTCTAATATTTTCTCGTAAGGAGTATGCCGTTCGAGCAGTATTTATATGTATGTTGACTGTCGACGAAAATATCGATATATTCACAAGCGTATTTATAAAATGAAAAAGCATCTGGTAAAATTATATTATTAGCTTTTACTATTTGCCACACCTTTCTCTTTATAACAACACCTATTCCATCCACAGCGCCTTTGCCATGCGAGGTGGCAAAGAAATTCCATCCAAAATATTTGCAGCTAAATTTATTTACAAAATAAGGGATGCTTGTTAAAATAAACTTATTTTTAAACTGCACCTATGTATTCAGGATAATGGTATTGAAAAAATTGCTTTTAACGTCGATTTTAATGTATTACAATAAAATATTCATACTTAAAATAACGTATGCGACAAACTTTAAAGGGTAATACAATTTTTATTACTTCGATTCAAAAGAAAATATCAGCGAATATATTTAACTAGAAGATCTCTTGATTTGGAGTTGTAATCTCTATTACTTGCGACTGTCAATACACAAATGATATAGACAAATAATGTTTTTACATAACGTACGCGACAAAGGTATACTATCAAAAGTAAATTAAAAAAATACCGTTATTCGAGTTCAAACTTCTCTTTTTCTCATTTTTGTAAGTAGTTGGCATTGTTAATTTAATTTTAAAATGTATTTGCACTACTTCAAATCTCTTAATTTAAGTAATTCGGAAGAGAAAATAGTTGATTCAATTTGCGAAAACTGAGTTGAAGAAAATCTCAGTTTTACTCTTCCGTTTATGAGTTTTAAGATACCAACAAGCTGTAAATACTTCCATTTTATAAAAATTCAATTCCTTTTCCCTTAATAATTCGTCTTAAAACCCATTTTCTGGTCATATAATTTTTTCAGTCGTGGTTGACCTTCTCATGGAAACACCCATATGTATGTATGTACGAAGCGAAGTACCGCTACCGAGCGCTCGCTTAACTTAAATCGATTCATTTGGTTGACAGCGAACAAACACACAAACAGCTTTTTTTAGAAAAGGTGCTCCTATTGTTTAAACAATTTTGGTTAAATAATATATGAATCAACTATTTTTTTTGATGCAGAACGAAAGTAAATATTTCAAAGTTTAACTTCAAGTAAGTTTCATTCTAATCGGTGGATCCGTTTATGATTTGTGGCTGTGTAAACAAAAAAATTTATGGTTTTTTACCGATTTCCACTCCCCCTTGAGATATAAGGTATCCTATCTTTCAAGTTGGATCAAACTGTAGATGCTGTGCAAATTTCATTAAAATCGGTTGAGTAGTTTAGGAGCTCACCCTGATTGAACATGTGACACGTGATTTTTATATATTAAGATTATAACTTATTCTTTCATTTAAGATGAGGATGCAAAACCGGGTAATGTATAATTCCTCATGCAATCCCTTATTTAATAGATTATTTAATGCCTTATATTTTCCCTTATATATTGGCTCATGTAATTCATATAGCAATCCCTTATATAATTACTCATTAAGGCCATATTTAATGCCTTACACTATGGCTTAAACATCCCTTATATATAGGCATTCGCATGAGAGCGATATAGCATGAATAAATACGTGAAGATTATATAAGAGAGAGAGAGACAAAATCTCACACGCATATGAACTTATCCCTGAGATTTCTCCTTTTGCCCTGTACAAAATAATGGAAAGTTGTCAAATTTCCTTAGCGCTATGGCATAAATGAGTGTTCATTTAAGGCATAGTGTTCTAGCTGGGTTGTTTGTACATATTTACATATGTATGTAAGCCCGTGCTATAAGCTCGGCGAAACGATCCAGCATGAATGGCATCCACTTTATGTGGGTGAGTTTCTCGTGACACACGTACTTGATTGCATGATGAAAATCAAAAAGTTTTGATTTTTGCGCTTTGCATGAACGTTTAGCAGTCTGCATGACATGCAATAGTGCCTCAGTTGTGTGTTGACATTCGAGGTGAACAAGTCTGCGGAAGAAAATCAATTTATACTAAGATTTAATAAATCAATTTTACACTAAAAATCAACTTTTAACTATTTAACTTGAATAAAAAATTTAATAAAAGTAGTTAAAAGCTGGTTTAAAATCGAATAAAGATAGTTGAAATACCTCACACCCCAGTTAACAATAATTCTAAGTGAATTAATATTGTAATTTTTTGGGAAAAATTGACGTCACAGGGCATCATAGTTTAGTGTTAGAATTTTCTAACAGCGGCTTTGGTGCAGACACTGGTTCATATCCCAGTGTCCAAAAAGGTTTCTGATGATTAGCCTGGAAACTCTGAAACATGTAATCCTTTCCATCGCTATTGCTTTATCTTTGTAATTTTTCTCCAATTATAATTTTTTCCCAAAAACTGACAATATTAATTCACTTAGAATTATTGTTAACTGGTCTCGAGCTTGCTCAAAACCTTACAAATTTGCAAAAAGAGGGATAATTTTAAAACCAAGATAGTGAACTACTTCTATGCCAACATACGGAATCAGCAATCAATAGATCTTCTGAACCAAGCAAAAACGACGTAAGTTGTTGTTAAATTAATAAAATAACACTAAATAATTTTTTTTTTAGATTGTCAAGACCAAAGTATATTAAACAAAGTAGAAGCGAACTTAACAGTTCTCTCTTTTCTGTAGGAGTTTTAACGTCAAATTAAAAAGAATTTTAACCCGTTCGATTTTAAAATTTCTTATTTTTATCAGTTTGTTATTTTTATTGAAGAAATAACAAATCGTGGTAATTGTTTACGACTGCAACCGAGTGCTGAAACACGTCCAAAAATTGCCGGGAGAGGTATCCGATTCCGAGAACAATTTTTTTGTGTACTTTGCAAGATATTTGCAAAAGAATTAAACAATTTGTGTACCATGAAGACGGGATCTCGTCATTTTTTTAAATCGTGGACAATCGTCATCAACTCAAGATGTAATTCACACAAAAACTATAGAAAACGCGAAAACTATAGATGATAACAATGATAACAATATTTATTTTCCGGAGGCCGATTTTCATTTGAACCGAAAAGTGTCTCCGGTACTCAGTTGTTCGCTGTTTTAAAGCTCCTAGTTGTGATGAAAGACGGCCACGGTGGGAACTCGGTGTGGCATTCTTCCTGTGCCATAGGTGGAAGTCGACAAATATTGTCCCAATGTCGAGAGGTAGGCTCCAAAGTAGCACTTGGTGGCAAAAGTGAGCTTATTAGATAGTTTACAAATAAGTACATTAATAATTATTTGACTTTAGCAAATGCGGTTTAACTTTTTAATACAAAAATTGTATGGGGCCCAAATATTGTACGTGGGCCAGTAAGGGTAAATACGTTGGTTTATACTTTTTTGAAGTAAGAATTCCTACAAAATAAAAATATTTCAGTTGTGAATTCTACCTTGTTTAATTTACCTTGGTCAAGACTACATTTTTACAATTCTTCTCAATTCAGTTTTGCTGCCTTCAGCAAGATTTAGTGTAGAAAGCCACCATTAAAGATGCTAATGAAAGCTTCGTATTGCAGTTAACAACAATAAGCGATTACTCAATACGAATAGAAGAAATTGTCGGTAAATATTTTTATAATAAATTGACTATACAGCCGTTTATAATTGTGGTAGGAGACCCTGAGGACGATCTTAAAACCTTTTATATTTACTTTGGCAAAACTTTGTACAAACTAAATTCGTTTATTGAAAGTTTGGATATATGATTTAAAATCTTTCACGTGTTTAATCTTAAATATCCTCAGATCTGCGAAATGCCATGGATGTTTATCCAAAAGTATTTTTATGAATTAGATTCAAAATTTGATTTAAAAAGTTCAAATCTTACTTCATTGTTAACACACATGAATGAAAAAAATTAAATTTTGTAAATTTTTCGATTGTAATAATGTATAAATGTTTCAGATGTTTTCATTTATTTAAAAGTGTTGATGTGCTAATAAGACATTTAAAACACATGCATTTATTGTCAAATGGAGATAAACTTCAATGCGAACAAAATAAATGTAAGCTAATTTTTTCTAACTTTAGTTCTCTAAAGCGATATTTGTTAACACATAAGAATATAATTTACACTTTAAAAACACCCTCCACATCCTCCCTAATTAGGTTAGATGAACCCATTTTATCGGATGAACCTATCAAAGTAACAATGCCAGATACAAGTTCACAATTTCATATAAATAGAGAACAAACCATAACGGATTAAAAGTAAGTCTTTAGCTTTATGTCTGCAACTATATTCAAAAAGTACCACGCCAAGAAAAGATGTTTTAAATCATAGGTGGGCAAATTAAATGTAAGCATGTATTGGTAACCGCGAGCGTGAAGTATAAGGATTGGGTTTCAAAGTTTGAATCTACGCATCGAACACAAATGACCATTTCACATATGTCATTTATATCCGTGCTTTCATCCAAGCATATGGAGAAAAATTTGCAGTCATCAATGAATTATAACATTTTATTTATGTTATACATTTCAAATGGGGCAAAAATATACTAGGGCATAAAAAAACATCAACATACCGACTACCTATGTTACCTCGTTGCTGTCTGCAGCGCGACTGGCAGGAAAATCAATTCCTTATCCCACAGTGCCAAACTGGTTTTTCGCTCTCAATAGCGACTGAAATAAGAGCGTAAGAATCAGTGTTGCCAGGATACAATTTATTTTGGAGCTAGATTTCAGAAAAAAAAGAGCTAGATTTATTCAAGAAAATCCAAAACATGTAAAAAATGAGCTAAAAGGCACTTAAATATTGTATGTAAGTTTTTACATTTATTTCATACTAGCAGGGTACCCAGCTTTGCTCGGTATGTACCTAAGTAGTTAATAAATTCCCGCTACCTTCAATTGCGAAAACAATTTACAGGCTGAGAAGGTTCAGAACAATATTTATTTTCCCACATTATATCCCGTTTATGTCTACGGCAACCACCTAAAGTAAAGGCTTTTTTTAACAGTCTAACTTCGACATTTTGCCATCTCCCCTCTATTTGAGTCTTTAGCTTTGCCTAGATTATTAACAGCAGAAAAACATTTTTTCAGTTTGGAAATATTGAAATAGGAAATATTTCACAGTCTCTTCTTATGGACCGAATTCAATCGTACAACTTAAAAATGTCAGCTAGTGAGGATTTATGCTTTACAAATTTTCTTCCACTCATGATAGGAGATTTAATTTCACCAGACGTAAAGCATTGGAAACTGTTGGTGTTGCTATTAGAAATAGAAGATTTATTATTTGATTCTAGTCTTTCTAATTTCGATCTAGATAAGTTAAAAAATTTAATTAGAGCACATCATCAATTATATATTCTACTTTACGGTAATTTGAAACCTAAGCATAATTTTTTGGTGCACTACCCACGCGCAATTGAAAAATGTGGTCCTTTTAAGTTTGTCTGGGCAATGCGTTTCGGGGCAAAACATAAAGATGCAAAAATATATTTTAACAATATGACATCTCGAGTAAATCCTGCTTATACGCTATGAAAAGTTCTTTTTGTTTTTCAAATTTTTTACATAAGTATATACATAGATGGGATTCCGCATGCTTTTAACACTGAAACATTTATTACAAAGGACTTAACGAAAGAAGAATATTTTCCTAAAATATTGAACTTTGAAAATATTAACTATCAATCTGCTTATGTTTCGACTATAATACTTTATAAAGGAATCGATCATCAATTGATTAACTTTGTAAATTTTCTCCAATTATCAATTTTCCCAAAAACTGACAATAAAAATTCAACTATGAATTGTCCGGCGCGTCCCGGCGGGCGCCGCCCCCCTTTTTATGTATACATACATACTATTGCATATAATGACAAAGGTTTTCAAATAATTTCATGTTACTTTTACTAGGTTTTTCCACTCGTTCTCATCTTTTACATAGAAGATTTTACTATTTATTATTTTTCCGCTTATTATTTTAAACTTAAGATTGGACATTTCATTTCTTTATAGCACCGATCTCTAGCATGAATGCGTGAAAAACAATAACTCATTGTTTTTCTAAAATCTTACCTTACTACAGTTATAGAAACAGTTACAAAAACATTGAAACTTGTTAAATTACAATCTTAAGAGAAATGAAATAAGTCCCAACAAATATGAAGTAACTCCCAATGCAATTTTAAGAGAAATGAAATAATTGGAAGTTATTTCATATTTCTTGGCACTTATTTCATTTGGGAGTTCTTTCATTTCTTTGGGGACTTGTGGTTTCCAATATTTGGAAGTTATTTCATTTCCTTATTTGGGAGTTATTTCATTTAGTAAAGTTGGGAATTATTTCATTTTTATTGGGACTTATTTCATTGGGAGTTATTTCACTGCACCTGCAAAACTTACAAATATGTATAACAAGAAAGACCGCAGAAAACCAACAACAAAATAAAGTTATTTTATTTAATGAATTATAAATGAGTTATAAATAAGTTATTTCATAAATATAAAATAAATTTAAATTTCAATATGTTTGAATAAAAAAAAGTGAATTAAAAGCAATTAAAATTGTGTGTTTTCTTTAAAGTTTATAGTGAAAGCTTTTAAATTGCATTTGAAAGTGTTCACTCTCAAAATAAAAGCTAAAGCTTTTAATTTGAAGCTGAACGTGTGAACTTTTAATTTAAATACTAACATTTTTAAATTGGGTTAAAAGTGTGAACTTTAAAATCAAAAGTGTTTAAATTGTATTCGAGAATGCGTATATTAAAATGTAAAGTTTTCACTTTAATTTTTAAAGTGCTAACATTAATAATTTACATTTTAAAGTGTTAACTTTAAGATTAAATATTTTTCAATATGGCTGGTTTTCATACATAAACATTTTTAATTTTAAAGTTCCTTGTACTGGATTTTAAATGACTTAAAAGTGTTTATTTTCTGAGTGTAGTATGACTATGTAATTAATATGCTATGAAAACAACAAAAAATAACTTTTAAAGAAAATTTCGCTACCAAACTCGTTGAGACAATATAAATGTATTTTTACAGGGTCTTAAAAATGTGCATTGAGGTAAGTTTAAGGGTATGTAAGTATTAATTTAAGGTGAAACAATGTATTTCAGCTTAAGGTAAGTACTTGCATATGTCTGAATGTATGTAGTTATGTAAAGGTAAGTACGGTAATTTCTACAAGTTTGATTTTTCTTCATTTCAGGTTATATTCATGAATTTTGGGATTAGTTTCTAGCGATCTCGAATCCCTTGAAAATACAGTAAAGTGGAAAATCGCCTTTTCAACTAACTTATTTAAATATCTAAGCTTCCAACTTACCTGGCGTAGAGGTTATCCGTGATCATTAAGGCGGTACCTCCGGAGCGAGACCTGATCATTGCACTTCGATTGGGTTGACCTCTGCGATTATTCCTAACTTTACTAAAATTGAGAGTTTTAAAAATGGCTTTACATATTGGGTTGGAATTAGTAGTTTAATTTTGAACTTAGCCGCTAGGTGATACAAATCTGGTGTTAAGGTGGGGTTGGACTCCGGCCACACGTTGCCGGCGTAAAGATGGCCTTTCATCTTGCAAGTTGCCGCTACCGCAACACACATGCGTACACACACTTCCTTTGGCTAATAATTTAGATGGGTTGTTTTTTTTTTTTGTTTTAAACCTGAAAGGGGGATTATATTTTAGCGTGTGCAGGTAAATTCAATTGTGTACAGGTAAATTCAGTTGTTCGACGATTTTGAAAATTATCATTTCCTTGGATGGTGGGCTAGACCCAAACCCCGTGTTATAAATATTTCGTTCAAATTAATTTTTTTGTTAAAGATATTGAATGTTGAATTTTTGATAATTTTTTAATATGATAATATTGGAAAATTATTTTCTCATGAACTACTGCGGATAAATCCATGATTTTTTTTTTCATTTACAGATAACTGTCTTTACTATATTATAGTAATTTTATGCGATCTAATTGTTTAATAAATAATATTTAAACAATTTTTTTATAAATAATACAATTTTTTTTACATTTTGCACGCTCAAAAATACGTCAAATAACGCGAAAAACGGTCATCTGCTGCACATAGACCGTTGGAGGCGCGCTAAACAATAATGTTCTTATGAGGTTAGTTGTTATCAAGTTATTTTTAATTATTACAAACATATCAAAATTTAACAGATTGTATGAACATAATTAATAAAAAAGGGGTAAAGCTTTTTAGTATTTTCTTTTATATTTTTATTGCTTTTATGATATTACAGAGTACATATAAGGAAAATGTGTTGAAAAAAAAATTGTTTGTTACAAAATAAAAAAATACGAAAAGTTGTTCATGCTGAATACTTTGGGCAATAAATTTAGCTCATTTGTGCAATCCCCCCTTATTTTCCAACACATTCACATTTCCAAACAAATTTTGTTTTTGGAATTTCTAATGCACAAAAGAGATAATATCGACGGAACTATCTCCTTTTAAAATAGAAGAACATAGATGTACATATAATTTTATGTCATGTTTTCTGCTTAATAGGATTTGGCAGATGTCAGCATAATAAAACGTCAAAATGAAAAAAAAAATGTATGTAGAAAAATTTTCAAATTTGAAAAAAATGTGTGCCGTGTAAAGACAAAGGCTTTTTAAAAAGACAGCCGATTTATTCCTTAGCGCCAAGTGAAGGAGTCAATGTCACAACGATTGTGCTGTTGATCAAAAACTAACTCTTTATTTTCAATTTAGTTTTACTTATAGTGTTTACATTATTTACTTAAGAACTAAGTTCAGCTTTGAGATTGCAAAGATGTATGTTGAAATGACTTGGTCTTGGAACGAAGATATCGATTCCTTATTAATGGAAACTTCCATTAATAACGGAAAAAGAAGATCATAAACAAAATACAGTTTTGTTATTCTAAGGCTGCGTTTCGATTTAATTAAAAGACGGTTTGTTGTTCTATAACTTGCAGTATGAAGAATCCGAATTTTGTTTACAGTTACCATAAGGTTGATGTCGAATTCGTTTTTAAGTAGGGTATTTAATTTGTCTTGAATTTCAACATACAAATCCGCTTGAATCTTATACGATCTTTCTTGTCGCTTTAAACTTGATTGCAATATTATCTTATATACAACGAATGAACCAATTAAAAATGACAATAGGGTTAATAATGACATTGAAAATGTATTTTGAGTGAAGCCATTATTAATTTTTTGTAACAAATGTATATTTTTAAATTTTAAAGTTTCTTCATCTGAATCAATGAACATTAGTATTTCATAATTTTTTAAATCGTTTTGTTTAAGAAATTTTTCAATTTTACCAGTTGGATTTTCGAATGTTTTATTGTCTATGTTTACAGATGTATCAAAAGTTACTAAATATGTGCCATCTACGTTGGTTTCATTAACTTTGTGCTTTCCTGAGATTAAAATAGCTCCATCTTTTATTATGTCTATTTGTTTCTTTATTTCTTTAATTTTTGTACAATTTGCTGGTTTTTTGTTTAACAAATATATTAGCAGGTTTCTTTAAAATCTCTTTTACTAAAAATATTGTTTATTTCAATTTTACATTTTTCAACAGATATACATATATATGTAAATGTGTTGTCAAATAGTGCAACTTGATTTTCAATAATCAATTTACCATTAATTTGTGCAATTCGTCTAGTTTCAAGTAACATGCAGGTATTTTTGACAATAGGATATTTTATGTATAATATAATTAAATTTGATTTTTGCAAGATTTTAAATGTTGAAACATCCAACAAATCAGTCAAAGTTAATGTTTGCTTTTCATTTTGAATTATTTCTTTTGTTTCTTCTGTATGGAGTATATGTGAATTTAAAATTCAACCTTTTGCTAATGTGATAGTCTGCAAAACATTTTGTAATTCATCAATAATAATTTTTATTCTTTGTTTACGAATTATTTTTTCCTGAGAAGCACCTGCAATATCATTTACTAAATTTGTTAATCGTTTTATTTCCTTAACATTTGCGAAATTGTGATAAATTGCTCATTATTTTTTTCGACTAAATCATTTATTTTGCTAGGTATGGTTACAAAATCATCGTGCTCTGGAGTTCCTGAAATCCATTTTCACAATGTTCCTATTTCATTAATTCCTCTTTTAGTCCTAGTTTTGTGCAATTGCATTAAAGAAGATTCTATAATATTAAGTTCTGCCTCTACTTCTAAATAATCTGTTGTTAAATATGTGTGGCTACCAGAGCCTTACCAGCCACATCACTGGACGGAGGCTAGTCATCAGTCAAAAAAGAAAAAGCTATCACATTTGATAAAAAATTATACAAAAGAAGAGTTGGCTTTTGCAACTGCTTCCAGCTTGAGGTTATCAGGTCAGCGGGATGCGGCATCGATGGTAGAAAAGCTTATAAACAATGGAGAGGTAACTAAAATAAAACATGATATGAATCGGCCTACATCAATGATAGTTAAATATACTCCAGAAGAGGCATTAGCTCTGTATATAAATCGAAAGTTTACAGTTGAAACATATTTGGAAATACGATCTGGGGCTATGAAACGACATGCTGACATTTACCCGTCATATGATAGGATTAAGAAAGCAAAAATGGCATGCTATCCTCCAAAGGAATCTATTTTTATAACTGATATCTCAGCGGAAGTCCACCTGCAAGCGTTAGTCGACAGAACTGTTTTACGGCTTGCGATAGTTCAAGAAGATGTTCTGACACAGGAAGCATCTGAAGATAATCTTACCATTATATATAAATGGGGTTGCGATGGGAGTGCAGGGCATTCAAGATATAAACAAAAATTTACCAACGAAGATAAAAGTGATGAATATTTATTCGCTGTATGTTTAGTACCCTTACGTCTTCAAACAGAAAGTGGAAAAATATTATGGAACAATCCCCGGCCATCATCAGCCCGTTATTGTAGGCCTATAAAAATTACTTTTGAAAAAGAAAGCAGCGAACTTTGCAAAAAGGAAATAGATAACATTGAAAAACAGATTCAAGATATTCAACCAACAAAAGTTTTGGTTCAAAATAAGGAAAAGGTAGTTTTTCATAATTTTCAACTAACGATGATTGATGGAAAGGTGTTCAGTACGATCACCGAATCCTCAACACAAACATGTGGAATTTGCGGGGCAACTCCAAAGTGTATGAATAATATTGATAAGGTTTTAGAGAGAAAGATTAACGAAAATTATATAAATTTGGGACTATCGACCCTGCATGCATGGATTCGTTCATTTGAGACTCTATTACATATATCTTATAGGCTTGGCGTACGCAAATGGCAAATTCGGGATGAAACGGAAAAAAATATTGTTAAAGAAAGAAAAAATATGATTATAAAAAGATTTAAAGCAGATATGGGATTGTTAGTAGATCTTCCAAAACAAGGTTTTGGGACAACCAATGATGGCAACACAGCCAGACGTTTTTTCCAGAGTCCTTCAGTTGCTGCAGAAATAACAGGAATTGACGAAAATTTAATAAAACGGTTTGCTGTCATACTCCAAACTATGTCATGCGGATTCGTTGTTAATTCCGAAGCATTTGGAAAGTATACCATTTTAACCGCAAAAATATTTGTTGATTTGTATCCATGGTATTACATGCCCTCTAGTATTCATATAATTTTGGTTCATGGGGCAGACATAATAAACAAATCAATACTTCCAATAGGAATGCTCTCAGAGGAAGCACTGGAGAGTAGAAACAAAGACTTTAAAAGCTACAGAAGGTATAGCACAAGAAAGATGTCACGTAAAATTACTATGGAAGATTTATTCAATATATTAATTGTGTCGTCCGATCCCCTAATATCATCAATCAACAAGCCAAATACATCTAGGACAAAAGAGGCATTCAATCAAGAAGTACTCAAACTTTTGTCAAACCCAGAAGTAGCTGTTCATCATGGGTTCGACATCAACCCAGAAGCAACTGTCGATCAAAGCTCCGACATCACAGATGAAGAGCTCGAGTCCAGTTTCGATGATTAACACCACGTTCACAGTCTAGGACTAAGTTTTCTAATTAATATTTTTTTAAATTTTTCTTGTAAATAAGCTACCTCAACAAAAACCTAAAAAATGGAATAAAAAGATTAAACAAATATTAGGCGTGTTCACTTTAATGTAAAAACGGTAAACAAACATTAAAACAATTTAGTTTGTATGGGGGGTGCCACGCCCCATTTTCCGATAACACCCACTTTTATGCGGCAGTGTGGTTTTGATATCCCTTAGCTCTATACCAATTTTCAGGACCCTGCTATTAATCCTTTCTGAGATATGATTTTTTATCTGCTAGAATGAGCTGATATCACACTGTGCGGCAGTGAGTCCGATACCCCGTGTACTGGTCGGAATGGCCGTGGTTCCGAGCCAGGTTCGATGCTTGCGCCGTTTTTCGAACGACGCTGGTAAGCGTGGGTGGCGAGAGCGCTGTAATTTGGCGAAATTGTATATATGTATGAATATATTTTTATTCTCCTAATGTGTTTTTTCAAGTTTGCAGCCTAATGCAACTAACTGATTGGCAGACTTAAATTTTGCAAAAAGTTGTCGTACGGCACCGTACCACTGGAACGCATGCAAAGAAAACTTTATTGCAACTACGGGATTACCCGGTAGTGCGTTTCGCTAATTTTGATACATATGTACATTAAGGTGCCTCGCCAAAAAAAGTTGCACTGTTTCCACCGGAATTTCAAAATTCACTCTTTTCTAAGGACCCTCCCAAAATATTTCGAAAAAATATTAAGATTTACCGGAGCTAAACCGCGTCAAAAAAACGCTAAAAATATCGTTTTTTATGTATAAAAAGAGTATGAAAAAATATTTTTTAATAAAAAGCATCTGAGATGATAGAGTGCGAAAGGTAAGCATAAAAAAGTTTAAAAATTTTATCAATACTATTATTGTGTACCTGTGTGCTAGTATTCGCAATGTGTGTAATTGACCAAAAAGGGTTAAATTTTGCAGAAATGGCAACATCTCGAAAATACCTTTTAAAAATATTTTTTTATGCTCCTTTTATACATAAAAAACGATATTTTTAGCGTTTTTTTAACGCGGTTTAGCTCCGGTAAATCTTAACATTTTTTCGAAATATTTTGACCAAGGTCTTAGAATACATTGAAGTTTATAATTCCGATGGAAACAGGGTGTCCATTTTTTTTGTATGGAGCGTGAGGCGCCTTAATGTACATATATGTATTTTGCTACAGTTCACTGGTGCTCACTAGGGCCGCGCACACAGCGACATTTCCGCTTTGGTCGGTATTGACATTGTAAAGGATGTTACTAATTGAAAGAAAATGTTTCGTGGCTCAATGCCGAATTATGAATGTTCTCTTTATTATGAAATTCAGGCTTATTTATAGTAAATTAATCTAAACATTTTGTTATACATATTTACTCTAATTCTTACATAGCTAAGTCTAACATAAGGCATGAAGCCCAACGCACGCTCACACATATGCACGCTAAACTGCTTCAACGCTTTGGTCGTGGGAAAGTATCGTAGCAGAGAAATACATAGCGTCAGAAATTACTTAGTTGCAGTTTGTTTACGTTTGCGACCAAGTAACTTAGACGGCGCTCGTGCTGCGTATTTTGTATGTAGATATGTATTCATATTGGACACACTACACCTCCTTTCCTAAAAAGAATCGTTTATATACATATTTATATGAACGATTCTATTTCATTTTATAAGTTTAAGTTTTATAGCTCGCCTTTTACAATTAATGATCGACCGATCTTATTTCATTTAATAGCTCTGGCGCGTTGGACTTTTTGACTTTTTGTTTTGTTTTTAAATATGCTGTGTTTACTTTTGTTACAAAGTTTTGGTTGTGTTTACCTTATTTTCAAGTGGACAATACATTAATTTATTTATTTCTGATTTTTTGTTTGTATGTTTCTTTATTTATGCGATACATTTTTCTTAAGTGTATAGTTACATTGAGGGTAATGACACGATTTTTTTTTTTTACTACGTTTTTATTTGCATACAATAAATTTCTGAATTTATTTGTTTATGTGTCAGTGTACAATAAAAATTTATGAGTAAACATTTGAGTTAAAATGCAGTGTATTTATTCTAATAGTTTAAGTCTATTCTTATGAATTAAAATTTTATTATTCTCATTGCTTATAATATACTTATTATTTCTATCTATGCTTTCTAGTTTATAAGGAATTAGAGTAAAATTATTATTTTTATCAATATTGTCTACCTTGTAGGGCCCTCTATACCTAATGTCTAACTTATGACCTGCTTCATTTTTTACTAACACTAAATCTCCTATATTTATCTCCTTATATTGTGTTTTCCTATCGTAACTAATTTTTTGTTTTTCCGAAGATTCTTGTACTAACTTTCTTGCTTTTTGTTGTGCTACTTGTAACCTATATTTAATTTCCTTATCATAAGCCTCATGATTATATACTGGGCTAATTATATTCTCTTTTAAAAATTCGTAAATCAGAGGTGTCTTTCCAAAAACTAGTTCAAAGGACAATAGCTGTTGAAGGTGTTGTATTGTAACAATACGAAAAATATTTAAGGTATTCATCCCAATCATCTTTGTCAATATACATATATGTAAGAACGTACATATTCATTGAATGTTCTATGACTGCGTTCAACAGTACCTAAAGTTTGATGATGGTAGGGTGTTGATGTTTTATGCTCTATTTTTAAGAGTTTGCACAATTCCTCAAACAAACTATTTTTGTATTCGGTAATCGTTTACGTGGGGTACCGAGCGCTAATACGCGTCCAAAAATGTCGGGAGAGGTATCAAAAGACGCGTTTCCGTCCCAGGAGCATGAATATAACTCCGCTCAACCAATATTTTCATTATTTTGGAAAATATTTGCGAAAAACCGAAAAATGACCCGGGTTTAGGGACCCGATCCATGTTTTTTATGTGCAGAACACCTTTCCGCGTAGGCGGCCTTCGGCCGCGCTTCTAAAAATAACCCTGGGCTACGCCATTCCAACTCCGGGTGTGTGCCATAGCCGTGGCTACCGCCACGGTGATGTCCTTCCGCGTGCCACTCTTTTCTCACAGGGTAATGTGATTACAACAACCACATGAAAATGACAGAAAATTCTGAACTTTAACTGCAAATATCTCGCAAACTACTAAAAATATTGGTTCAGCGGAGTTATATTCATGCTCCTGGGACCAAAACGCGTCTCCTGATACATATCTCAACATTTTTGGTTGTGTATTAGCGCTCGGTACCCCACGTAAACGATTACCTTGTATTCGGTTCCCATATCCCTTATAATTGTTTTCATACAACCAAAAATCAGAATGAAATTCTCAAATACAGCCTTAGCAACTGCTACAGCATGTTTGCTTTGGACGGGTACTGTAACCAAGTATTTGGTTAGGTCACATATGGTAGTAACCGCATATTCATTTCCATTTATTGATTTTGGTAATGGCCCTATTGTGTCTATCTGTACTATATCGAAAGCCTTTGGTGGCGTCTCCGTTATGGTCATTCGTTCTTTTATATGTTTGTTAGTTTTATTTTTGCTGCAGTGAATGCAATTTTTAACATATTTTCTGATGTCATTTTTCATATTATTCCAGTAATACTTTTGTCTTATTTTATTTAACGTACGATTTATTCCTGGGTGGCCACCAAAAACAGGATCGTCATGATACTTTTGAAGAATCTTTTTAGTATTTTCTTTTTCTGTCACATGCATAACCTCCAGAGTCAATGCAATTGTTAAATTTTTGAGAACTTTGGTACCAATTTCTTTAAATGCATTTACTCGAATATAATTATATTTAAACAATTTGTCTCCTAAGGACAACTGTATTTTTCTAATCCCTAAATTGTCGGCTTCTCTGCTAAGCCTGGTAAAGAATTGACCTAAATCAATCTTCGCCTCAACAATTAGGTCGCTAGTATTTATTTCACTACAAATTTTCTTTCCTTTTTTGAAATATAATTTCGGTGGATCGAAAACGAGCTGGGCTAGCTTTTTAACTTCGTATTTGTATAGCGCTTCATAAATTATTGAGTTCTCTTTGTGACTTACGATTTCTTCATTTTTAATACTACTGGTAGGCTTTTTAGTTTCCGATCTTGTCGTAACTTTTAAAATCTTACAAGCCTGTACTGACATATCTTTTAGATCTTTGATATCTATGCGAGAGAGTGCGTCTGCTACGTAATTTTCTTTTCCAGCTATGTACTCCACTCCAAAGTCATATTCTTCCAAATCTAGTTAGTTTAGACGATGGATTTTTCATCGAAAATAAAAATGTTAAAGGTCTATGATCAGTTTTTACTGTAAATCGTCTGCCATAAACATAAGGTCGGAAATATGTAATGGCCCAGTGAATAGCAGCTAATTCTTTTTCTATTGTAGCTTTATTTGCTTCACCTTTTGTGAAAGATCTTGAAGCATAGGCAATTGGTAACTGTTTTCCTTCATATTCTTGACTCAAGACTGCTCCGCAAGCAAATCCACTTGCGTCTGTTGTTATACAAAATTCTCTAGTGAAATCGGGATATTGTAGTATACTAGGGCTAGTAAGTGCATTTTTTTAGTAATTAAAAGATTTTTCGCAATCTTTTGTCCAATCAAAAATCACATTTTTCTTGCAGAGTCTTGTTAATATTCTGGAATATTCTGCAAAGTTTGGAATAAATCTTCTATAGTAATTGCAAAATGCGACAAATCTTTTTGCTTCATCTGCATTTTTAGGAGTAGGGTTGTTTTGAACAGTATTAGATTTGGATGGATCTGGTAAAATACCAGCACTAGTGCATTTGTGTCCAAGATACGTTACTTCTTGGCTGAAAAACAAGCATTTATCTGGGTGCAATTTTAAATTATATTTTCTACATGTTGCGAAGACATCTCTCAGGTTTTTTATCATATGGTTTTCTGAACACCCTAATACGACTAAATCATCCATATACAAAAATGCTTGTGATGGTTTCAAACCTGCAAAACTAAAGTCATCATTCTTTGTGTAATAACCGGCTTTGCTTAAAAAATTAAAATATAAATACATATCAACAAACAACAGGCAATCTTATTTCTTTTTTTTTTTTGCATTGGTCTTTCTCCGTACATTCTTCATCAAACATTTTCCTACACACATACAATGCCACAAGAGGCTGGAAATATGACAACAAGAAGACAACAACAGCTACTAAAAACAACGAGCAATGTTCTGTCACCCAACACTAATAGCGCCAACCGAGCTGCAGAGCGAGGCGTAAAAGGGGAAGTTATTTCAAATGACCAGCTTCTTAATATGTGGGAGGAAAATTGAAAAAACACGAAGAAAACATAATAAAGCATCTTAACGAGTCAATGAAGAGTTTGGAGGATAGGGTAATGCAGCGAATGAGTGAGATAGCCGGTGAGTTGGCAAATACAAAGGAACGAGTTGGGAAGATCCAAGAAAGAGTGGAAGGTGTAGAAAACATATACACAGAATTAGAATTGTTAAAACACAAAGCTAACAACATGTATGAGGAGATTCAAAAATTTGAGGAAAGAGCGGTCTCCACTGATATTGTCCTGGTAGGAATACCGCCTACTAGAGATGAAAATATCAGCAATATATTCACAAAGCTGTGTAGTGCCATAAGTGTCGAACCACCTAATATGCGATCTTTCTTTCGTATGCGCACAAATAACAATAATCAAATTAAACACAGCACACGACAGAAGTCAACTGCTTAAAGCTGTCGCTGCATTTTGTAAACTGAAGAAGAGATCGCTAATACTCCCTGACATCGATGAAGTTGGCTATGGTAGTATATTTGTGCATGAGAGTCTATCAAAACGAAACAGAGAAGTCATGCACCACGCTACACTGCTGAAACGTCAGAAATTATTGGCATCTGCTTTTAGTTTGAGAGGCAAAGTTCATGTGAGAGCGCAGCGAGGCAAAGAACCGATAAATGTGAACAGCAAAAGCGATATTGATGCCATTGTCAGCGAAGCTAAGAGCACCAACGAAACACCTACAATAACAACATGTTAACTATTTTTAATTTCTTCTTAATTCTTATTCGATTTACCTATCTTTCTCTCTCTCAGATGTATGTATGCATTAATATGTATGATCTTTTTCGATTTTTATCACTTCGTTATGATTTGAGTAATTCCACCGTTGAAGGCCAATTATACAGTGCTGGATGCGTTTATGACCATGGTTAGCACAAATGAGTGTTTGAACACTGACAACGGATGTGTTAAAATTTATTTTAAATGCTGTAAGCAGCAGTCACCCAGGTTTTCAGCTATGCCATATTAATGCCCGCAGCTTTAATATGCCAAAGCTCGATTACATGAACTTTATTTTAGAAAACTCTAAAATAGATATGATATGCGTTACTGAAACTTGGTTCAATGAAAATACCGGCGATAATGTGTACGAATTACAAGATTACAGGGTTATAAGAAATGATAGGAAAACTGGTGCTAGAGGTGGCGGCGTCGCCATATATTGCAAGAAAAATATTCCCCAAAAGGTGATTTATAAATCTAGTGAGTGTGATCCCGTGGAATTCATAATTATGGAGGTTGGTGATAGTTTTGCGAAGTGTCTTATTATATGCGCATACAACCCTAGTAAACTGTTTGAATTAGATTCTTTGTTTTCGCAATTAGCACAACTTTCACATACATACGAACATATTTTACTCTGCGGGGATTTAAATATTGACATTCTTAATAATGATTCGCGATCTCTAAAATTAAAGGATAGTTTAACCTCCAATGGCCTAGATATAGTTAATACATTTCCCACTCGGTTTTCACCAAACTGCAAGCCTAGCTTGCTAGACCTGATGTGTACATCCAACAGCTCCGATGTGCTTCATTACGACCAGTTTTCGTTAGCCGGAGTATCGGACCATGACATGATGTTTCTTTCTTACAATATTGACCTCAATTGCTCAACTTAAACTCAGTTTTATTATCGAGATTTTGCGGCATTTAACTTTTCCGAGCTGGCACATGAAGCTAGTTTTCTTAATTGGAACAGCGTATGGATGTTTCCTGATATTAATGAAAAACTTAACTTTCTAGCCAAGCAAGTTATTTATTTATTTCATAAATATATACCGCTCAAAGAAGTAAGAGCTCGAAGCAAGCAACAACCGTGGTTTACCAAAGAAGTTATGTCAGCGATTAAATCACGCAACAGGTTTTACAACCGTTGGAAGAGAAATCCTTCTGAGACGAGTTGGGGTTTTTATCGCCAATCGAGAAATCAAGCTGCATTGCTACTAAGAAACTCGAAAAGACGATTTTTCCAGTCTAAGCTTGATGCTGGCTTGCCGACTAAAAGTCTCTGGAAAAATCTTAAATCTATTGGTATAGGAGGTAAATGTAACAGCAGTTGTAATTTGGATCCAAATTTCATGAACGATTTCTTTTTAGAGTCAAGTAAATTTAAAAATATTAGTAATTTCACAATAAATGAAAACTTGGTATACAATCCGGTAAATGCCTTTCCCTTCAACGTAGTAACGGAGAATGATGTTATAAAAAGTATGCTTTCAACTAAATCGAATGCCATTGGAGAGGACGGTATAAGTCTTAAATTTTTAAAACTAATCATCCACAACATAGCCTCACCTCTTACTCATATAATCAATTTTTCTATAACAACTTCAACCTTTCCCGATTCTTGGAAGATAGCTAAAGTTATTCCAGTTGCAAAGAAACCGTCGGCAATGTTATCAACTGATTTTCGTCCAATAAGTATTTTGCCAGTTTTATCAAAAGTCTGGGAGAAACTGATGGTTGCACAAATTACAGATTACATTAATGCCAATAAGCTAATGAACGAAAATCAGTCTGGATACAGAGCCTTCCATAGCTGTAATACTGCCCTGCTTAAAATTATTGAAGATATCCGGCCAGCTTATGACAGAGGTGATCTAACCCTGCTAACGCTTTTAGATTTCTCCAAAGCTTTCGATACAGTTGATCATTCTATACTTTTGTTGAAGATTAGTAAATATTTTGGATTCTCGAATAGTGCTGTGAGATTCCTACAAAGATATCTACGAAATCGGAGGCAAAAAGTGGTGGTTGATAATAGTTGCTCGGAGATGAAGCGCCTTGATTCGGGAGTACCACAGGGATCTATACTTGGCCCAATATTGTTCTCTATGTTTATAAACGATATGACCCATTGTTGTAAGAGTGTATCAATACATTTGTATGCAGACGACGCTCAGGTTTATTTATCTCGTCCGGTTGGTATATCAGAGGACTTAGTTTTTAGGATGAATGAAGATCTTGAAAGCATCTCTTCGTGGGCAAAGAATAACAAATTAAATTTAAATGCATCAAAGACTAAGGCCATCTGCTTTACCTATTCATTGCAGCAAGTGCGATCATTGTCATCGATATCATTGCAAGGTACAACAATTGGTTATGAATCTGTGGTTACTAGCCTTCGGTTCAAACTAAATTCATACCTTGGCTGCAAGGATCATATTAGCTATGTTTTAAGCAAAATCTATTTCGTATTAAGGAAATTGTGGTACACAGCTGACTTCATTCCGATTAATGTAAAACTAAATCTGGTGAGAACTCTTATATTTCCCCTGATTTCTTTTGGCGCAACCGTATTCGGTAATCTGGATCGTGAATCGCAAAATAGGCTACAACTAGCTTTAAACAATTGCGCAAGATATATATTTTCCAAACGTAAATTTGATCATATATCTGAATTTTCCGCCAAGATATTTAACTGTAGTCTTGCGAGCTTTCTAAATTACCGAAATGTGGTGTTTTTAAAACAATTAATTCATGACAGGCAGCCAGAATATCTCTTTGAAAAATTATGCTTCTCAAAATCAGACAGGACATGTAATTTTATTGTTCCCCGTTATAAATATTTGACATCTTCCAGAACATTCTTTGTCAGTGCCATCAAACTATGGAACTCTTTGCCTAATCAACTTAAAAATGAACGCAACACTAAGCGCTTTAAATTGGCTTTATTTGAATTTTTCCAATAAAATTTATACATACATTTTAACTCTATCACGCAACTCTCAGAAATACTGTCATTATTTTCTTTCTCTGCAAATCTTATTCTATTTATTTTCATCTATATTTTGGACCTATCTAAATCCAAATATATACATATCTTTTTTTTTAATTATTTATTTAATGTTATTTATTTATCTCTTAAACTTAAGGTACTTTTGTTAGATTTCCATAAGTTGATGTACTTTAAGAGACAGAAGTCTCATCTGTACAGTATTAATGAAATAAACTTAAACTTAAACTTAATTTCGGTGGATCGAAAACGAGCTGGGCTAGCTTTTTAACTTCGTATTTGTATAGCGCTTCATACATTTTGGTTCTCTTTGTGACTTACGATTTCTTCATTTTTAATACTACTGGTAGGCTTTTTAGTTTCCGATCTTGTCGTAACTTTTAAAATCTTACAAGCCTGTACTGACATATCTTTTAGATCTTTGATATCTATGCGAGAGAGTGCGTCTGCTACGTAATTTTCTTTTCCAGCTTCTAGTTGGTTTAGATGATGGATTTTTCATCGAAAATAAAAATGTTAAAGGTCTATGATCAGTTTTTACTGTAAATCGTCTGCCATAAACGTAAGGTCGGAAATATGTAATGGCCCAGTGAATAGCAGCTAATTCTTTTTCTATTGTAGCTTTATTTGCTTCACCTTTTGTGAAAGATCTTGAAGCATAGGCAATTGGTAACTGTTTTCCTTCATATTCTTGACTCAAGACTGCTCCGCAAGCAAATCCACTTGCGTCTGTTGTTATACAAAATTCTCTAGTGAAATCGGCATATTGTAGTATACTAGGGCTAGTAAGTGCATTTTTTTAGTAATTAAAAGATTTTTCGCAATCTTTTGTCCAATCAAAAATCACATTTTTCTTGCAGAGTCTTGTTAATGTTCTGGAATATTCTGCAAAGTTTGGAATAAATCTTCTATAGTAATTGCAAAATGCGACAAATCTGTTTGCTTCATCTGCATTTTTAGGAGTAGGGTAGTTTTGAACAGTATTAAATTTGGATGGATCTGGTAAAATACCAGCACTAGTGCATTTGTGTCCAAGATACGTTACTTCTTGGCTGAAAAACAAGCATTTATCTGGGTGCAATTTTAAATTATATTTTCTACATGTTGCGAAGACATCTCTCAGGTTTTTTATCATATGGTTTTCTGAACACCCTAATACGACTAAATCATCCATATACAAAAATGCTTGTGATGGTTTCAAACCTGCAAAAGCTAAAGTCATCATTCTTTGGAATGAGTTTGGTGCTACCTTAAGACCATAAGGCAATCTTTTAAAGCGATATGTGCCGTTATCAGCTGTAAATGACGTAATGTCTCTTGATTCTGCACATAATTCTATCTGGTGAAATCCAGACATGAAATCTAAACATGAAAAATATTTAGCTCTACCTAGTTGGTCTAGAATATCGTCTATTCTTGGTAACGGAAATTTATCTGCCTTTAATTTTTTATTTACCTGTCTGTAATCAATAACTAATCTCCACCTTTTTTCTTTATTGCCGGGGAGGGATTTCTTGGGAACTAAGAGAATTGGACTATTATATTCGGAAATTGAAGGTTCTATTATATCATCTTGAATTAATTTAGTTACTTGTTTGCTAATTTCGCCTTTATGTGCTTCTGGAAGTCTATAGTTTTTTATATAAACAGGACTATCATCCTTCATATGTAATTTTTGTTTGTAAAAATTATTAGCTGTAATCGGTTCTGATTCTAATGAAAATATGTCGATAAATTCTGAGCATAACGCGTTAAGCGATTGGTTAGCGAATGGTGGAAAATTTGTATTCAATCGTTCTAATTTTTCTTTACTATTAATATCATTTTTTAAGTTTGCATTCCTTATAACTGTGTAAAAAGTTTTCGTACTTTATACTACAATATTCGATTAATGCATTATTATTTGTTGTATTTATGATTCTTACAAATGAATGATGAGAATTTACTATAGTGTTTGCAATAAAAATTCCTTTTTCTATTTCTTGTTGTGGTATTAATAATTCGGGATTTTGATTTACAATGTAAATTTGTCTAATGACCTCCGATCTAGCGGGTACTGTAATGCTATTGATAGATGGTTTATTTGTCATCTCAATGACTATATTGTCGTTGTAGTCATTCGGGCGTAATATTAGATTGTCTCCATTTTTATTATATTCCAAAATGAAATTGTATTTCTTTATAAAATCGAGTCCTAAAATTCCATCACATGGGATTGGGAAATTATCTTCAACTATGTGGAATTTGTGCTTAATTAGGAGATAATCATCTTTTAAATCTGCTTCAACTGTTCCTAATGTAGTTGTTATGACTTCACCAATGCCTTTTAAATCTGTTGTACGTGAAGTATTAATGGTGATATTACTATCAATTTGACCTTTTTTAATAATAGAGATATCTGCTCCTGTGTCTATTAGGAGAGTTGAAAAAGAGTTATTCAGAGTTGTTCTGAAAGATATGTAGCTGTTTAGGTGTAAATTAAATGTATATATTAGTTTATCTATTGTTGGAGTGGAGCTGGTTAGTTTTCCTGTTGGTTGCAATTGCGAACATTGCGTGTGTTATTCTGATTGGTTCGGCTTTGATTACCAAAAGTTCTATTCCGAGTATGGAAATTATTACTTTGCCTATTACGCGTAGAATTATTGTAATATCTACGATTTTGATTTCCTCTGTAACTGTTACTTCGGTAGCCTCTTTGAAAACTACCACGATAATTATTTTGTGTGCGAGTTAAATGCAACACTGAATTTGGATTACCGGTTACTTCAGTACAGCTATTGGTGAACTTAGAAATGGCTTCGTTCATAGAGGTGAACGTACCAGCTTGCATAATAACCTTGACCATTTCGTTAGAGCAGTTTTTGCACATAGCTTTTACCGCTGATTGTGTAGCGTATTTAGTTGCTAACTCTGGTGTTAGTCCGTCAGATATGTATGCTCCTTCTAATGATTTTGTGAGCTTTTCAATCTCAGAAGTATATTGGTTTGCAGTTTTACTGCGTTGTTGGATGTTCAGGAGTTTTGCTGACAAAACTTCGACTGATTCACCCTTTGGTTTGTTTTGTGTGTTCGCTCGTTTATCGTTACTTGTCTGGTTATTGTACCTGCTGCGTTGTTTTGCTTTTTGCAGACTAGTTTTAGAGGTTCGAATATTGCATCAGAATTGGTGCTAGTTTGTTCGTTTATTATTCTTCCGTCAAATGTACAAACTAGCACCAATTCTGATGCAATATTCGAACCTCTAAAACTAGTCTACAAAAAACAAAACAACGCAGCAGGTACAATAACCAGACAAGTAACGATAAACGAGCGAACACACAAAACAAACCAAAGGACAAAAATTACCGACTTCTATTCAAGCACAAGATTAACATTACCTGACCCACAAACTAGTTAACGAGTTGCCGCTCGAGAACATTCAGCATTACCTGACATTACATAGCGTTCAGCAGTGCCTGACAAACAAACTAATAGACGAGTTTCAAAACAACCCTATTGCAGCTTGCCGCTCGGGAACATTCGTGAAACACGAACCTAACGCACGAACTATATACACGCATACTAACTTTACCTACAGCATTCAAACTATAAATACTGGACAACGGATAGACACAGATCAGAACGAAAACTTACACTGAAGATGGCGGATCGCCGAAACCGGTTTGTAAACAAACAAAAATTGACAAGGGATGACGGAAAATCGTTCCAATATAAATCTAGCATTCACCCTGTAGGAAAAACAGAAAATAAAAATAACTCCCTGACATTGGAAAAAATTTGTAGTGCCTCTAGCTTGTGGTTAGTTGTTAACTTGCTATGCACCTTTTGTGTGGTTTTTCCTATATTGTTCAATGACTCTAATATTATCGTGAGGTGTTTTAAAATAGTCACCCTTTGTATGTATATACTTTTATTAAGACACTTATAAGACTTTTCCGCCAAAATCTTCTCTTCTACGAGTGTATTCAGAATGGCTTCCCATTTGTCCATTGGGATATACATATATCCTTTTCTTTGGTTTAGACCTTATCTAGACCATCTGCTCGGCTCATGTATTTTTTCTTTAAAAATTTGTTGTAAGCAGAGTATAATTTCAGGAATAAATTCAAACAAGTGGAAATTGTTAATATTATTAACAAGATTTTAATAAATTCCAATGCTTCAGTGTGGTCAACTACTTGAATGGTATTGATCACATTCGCATTAGGCTCTTCCAGTTTCGATTCGTGGCCTCCCATTGAGAAAAAGAAAAAAAATACACCAAATGAAAACAAAAAATTGTTTCTTCTATTTTTTGTCTTTACTTTCCTTATTTAACACTTTTTTTCTTCTTATAAATGCATATCTTATTCTAATGTGGGTCTGTTCGTCCCATGAATTTGACCTCGAACCTATATATTTCCTCAGAAGTGGTCAATAATGGTTCTAATGCGTTTGCTATTGTTGGTTCCTTAGGCATTTCGATTAGTGCCCACCATTTCCTAAGCCAAACTAGATCTTTTTCTGCCTGCCTATAAGCTTCTATTTTTCTTAATTTTCTAAATGCCTCTTGCGTGCTTTCTGATTCCAAGTTATCAACGATACTGTTGATAGCCTCGTAATCAACGTTATCTGGTAAGGCGTTCTGCATAAAAAGATTTTATTATTAAATTCCAAAAACAAAATTCTTTAAACACTATTAAGAATTTGCCTAATTTCGTTTTTTAAACGGATTCTTGTCTCCGTGTCTGTGGTCAAATTAATTATTTGGTATAGAATCGCTACCGCTTTCCTAACGTTAAATCTTCTTCCCGCTCTCTTCCTTTTGCCTATAGTTACCTTTGGGATTACTGGTTCCTCTATTCTTGGGGGCTTAATTCTATTCCTATATTCTTCTATTGTAATTGCCTTAGGGCCCTGTTTAATTATTTCTACTACTTCTTTTTTTCTGTTTTAGCTACCTCTTGCGTTTTTATCTCTAACTCTACCTTATTTTATTCTTCTTCTATTAATTTGCTGTAACGCAAGAATATCGCGTCAAATTCTGCCTGACGTATAATATCCTCGTTCATTGGGAGAGAAAAAAAAACAATTAAGAGAGAGAAAAAAAAATCTTATCTTTAATAGCAAAAATTTTACTTTTTGCCCGTAGTGGCAGCAGCCGATAGGTTGCTATATGCTTCTAAAAATACATGTAATATGGATACTTAAATTATCTGCTTGGTCCGTGTTTTGCTGCTCCTTTGCCCTGGTATTCATTTATATTCCACTTTTTATGCTATGTGGTCCGTGTTTTGCTGCTCCTTTTAGACGTTAACCGCTTGACCCGTTGTTTTAGTTGTAGTATTCTGTATTTCATGGTCTTGGTCTGCCTTTGGTCAGCAGCCATTGGTAAAGGTTTTTGTTGTTGTTTTATTTTAATTATTATTCCTTGGTCTGCCTTTGGTCAGCAGCCATTGGTAAAGGTTTTTAAAAAAAGGAGGTCTGCCTATATTTCAAGCAGCAGACACGGATGTTTTAAGGAGACTGCCAATTTAGTTTCGGCAGCTTAAGGTTATCGGCAGGATCGCCATGTAAAGGATGTTACTAATTGAAAGAAAATGTTTCGTGGCTCAATGCCGAATTATGAATGTTCTCTTTATTATGAAACTCAGGCTTATTTATAGTAAATTAATCTAAACATTTTGTTATACATATTTACTCTAATTCTTACATAGCTAAGTCTAACATAAGGCATGAAGCCCAACGCACGCTCACACATATGCATGTATTTACATATAAGTATAGCGCTAAACTGCTTCAACGCTTTGGTCGTGGGAAAGTGTCGCAGCAGAGAAATACATAGCGTCAGCAATTACTTAGTTGCAGTTTGTTTACGTTTGCGACCAAGCAACTTGGACGGCGCTCGTGCTGCGTATTTTGTATGTAGATATGTATTCATATTGGACACACTACAACATTCGGTACCGATCCGGGTAGAGAGTGTGAGTGGAGGGCGGTTTTCGGGTTTTTTATGGTTGTTTTGTGGGCAAAACAGTCCTGCCCCCCGAAAAAACAAACCCAAAATCGTAAAAAAATTCAACAAAACCAAAAAAAAAATTTTTTTTCGAAGCGAAAAAAAAACTTTTTATTTTTTGGACTTGTTTTATTTTTTTTTGCCTCGCCACGGTCGCCGAGGTGCGGGACGAACGGAGATTTCGTCCCCACTTCGCCCGGAGTAACCAAAACCGTAGCATCACTAGCGCGCTGGCGTGATCACTAGCCAAGATATTTACATATATGTATGGCGCTCGCATTGAGCGACGGTACAATTGAACCACACATACATATATATGTTTACTCACGCTTTGCTAGTGAGTGGTCAAGCTAAGCTCGCGACAATAAATATGTCGTAGATACATATTTACACTTCCTCATTTTTTCTCTGCTGGCCTAGTGGAGAAAAAATGACCCAATTCATTATTCTCATTGTTTCCTTCATGCGTAGTCACTAGCAAGCAGAGGTAAGTAAATTTTGTAATTATACATGAAAATTTTGTGTCTAACCCATGGCATACTCATACAGGTAATATCGGCGCTGTCAAACTAAAAATCGCTTTCGCTAAAACGTCAAAACAGGCAGTAGCAAATACAAAATATGAAAGCGTTTGTAAAGCATGTTTGACAGTTTAGAGAAAAAGAAAATAAAAAAAATCTAATCAGCTGCTGAGTTGATATTACCTGTATGCGTATGCCATGGTCTAACCTTATTTTTTCTTTCTTTTCAGATCGGCATGGACACATGGAGGCAGATTTGGTGGATCCCCTGGACGGCGCATGGGCATATTGGTAGGATTAGGTAAGTTTTGTATTAGCACTGTACTGTATCATTTCGGTAGCAGCGCAATTTACTTTGAAAAGTGTGTCGCAAAGCTGTGGCGGCCGGCGCATGCTTTGTGACACATTTTGTAGGCATGTATGAAAATTTGTAGGCACTTTTACTTATTTTTGTTTCGTTGCAGGATTCCTTTCCAGTTTTCTTGTGTCAGCAAAGAGGATATCATTAAGCAGCAGCTTTCAACGTATATGTGGGCTATATAATTGCGCTATACCGAATGTACAGAACTGTGGGCTATCTCCATAAAACCTATTGGAAGGGAAGTTCTGTCTCAGATTATTATTACGAGCATAGTACATTAAACAACCAACAAGCTATTCAACAATTTACATTTTTGTAAAGAAACCAAGTAGAACAAATTTGTGAAACACTGCTGAACGATCTTAAACTAGTGTTAACGCAAAGACGTTCTTTCTCAAGTAAATTGTCAAACGACCTAGGCCCTTGTGGCAAAGTTATGGATGTACCTGAGAATGCATTTCGTGGTTGCGTCGACCGTTTCCATGGCGTCATAGTGGATTCGGACAAGGAGTATGATGAAAGCACAGAGTTTCCATCATGTAACTACAACTTCCGCAGTTGTACTGTATCGTTGGCTGCCAACTGAAGAATATGCTAATATACCGCCATTTTGCAATACCCTCCTCGGTGTGGGCGGACTTGTGGTCAATGACAATAATGAAGTTCTTGTTGTTAGTGATCGTTTTGCATTGATACCAAATAGTTGGGAATTGCCAGGCGGCTATGTGGAACCAGGTGAGAAAATCGTTTAGGCAGCAATACGCGAGGTCAAAGAGTAAACCGGCATTGATGCTGAATTTCGTACGATTATTAGTATGCGGCATTCGCACTCTGGGAGTTTTGGTTGTTCGGATAGGTATGCGGGGGTCGCATTAAAGCTTCTCAATTCAGAACAAACACTTTTTGCGATTCTGTAACTTTTTTAACGCCAAGTGTTAGCGTTAACTTCCCTTAACACCGAAAAGTGTTAGATAACAAATTAGTTAGCGCGAAAAAATTTTGTGGTGTTAAAAGTTATAGAAAATAAGTTCTCCGAACATGAAACCGAACTCGCGACGCGCACGTTGTAGTCCGAACGCTTATCACCTGCGCTACTGCGACATGAACGTCGGCGCTGTCAAATGCTGTACTTAAGATGAGTGCAGTTTTCCCCTCAATTTTAAAGATATACATACATAAAACAGCTAACACTAAAAAGTGTTAAGGAAAGTTACAGAATCGCACTTTCGTTAAGAGCAAACGCCAAAATTCGGCGACAAGCTTAACACTCGGCGAGGTGTTAAAAATTACAGAATCGCACTACAGATGTATGTATGTAAATGTGAGCGTGAAATTGCTCGAGCGCAATGGATGCCTATCGATGGGTATTTACATCATCCAGATGTGCATGAAACCAATCGTCAGTTTGTGCGCACTTACTTAGATTATAAAAAGCGCAATATATGTTTCACTTAGCAACGTGCACAACATCGTAGGCTAAAACGTGAGTATGCATTGTTTTATATGAAACCAATTGAAGATTACAGTAACATTGTAGCCTGCGTGAAGTAATGATTACTTTAAAATGCGGCGGGATCTGCATATATTGTAAAAGTACCAGAGGGAAGTTGGCACCCAGGTACATAGTATATAAAATATGAAATTGACACAGTGGCCTTTATAAATATGCACATTTCTATTAAATATAAAATTTCTAATAGCTTTTTTTTTTTCTTTTTTTATATATTAAATGCTTTGTTGTTAAAAAGAGTTCCATTTGAAGACATCGGATCTACGTACTTCACAATCGTAAATAGGGGTTTCACTAATAAAAACGCATTAGCTGACCTGATATCTTGTCCCTTTCAAGATTTTCTTCTCATATTTGTTTTATATACCTATGTGTATATTTAGAGAATAAAACAAATATTTTTCCGAAGTTGTTGGCTTTGTTTCGTAATAGAGGTGTTAATCTGTATTTTAAACTCTGTTCAGGATTAATGCTTTACTCGGCCGTCCGCCCGTCTGTCCGCATGCACTTTCATATCAATGATAGTGCACAAAATTAGGTCCTGGATGGTAAGATACTACCAGGTAGTGGATATTTTCGTGCTAGCATATCGCGGTTTATTTGGAGGCGTTGTGGCTATGCCAGCCCATCAATGTCAGGCGGTAATGAGATGACAAGTGGGCTTAACTCCGTTCTTTCGGTACTGCGTGAGGTTTAATGGGTTCCATTCGCATGGCAAGAGTTCCTTCTCTTGATTATAGACCTTTTTCGGTAATTGTATACCACAACTGTCAACTGCTAAACCACTTCCAAAAATGTCTGGAAAGGTGTCAAACGACGCGTTTTGGCCTTAGGGACAATATTTCGAGGGCGGAAGTTCGATAATCTCGTTACGTCAAGAGATATTTGTATTAAAGTGTGGAATTTTTAGGGCGTGTGCTTACATCAGTTAGAATAGCTATGTATATTATTAATCCTTGTAGTCAATACTCATATTTCTTATTTTCAGGTATATATGATTAAATTGCGGTATGATGGAGTAAGTGTCCCCCAGGGCGAGTGACATTGGTAATTTATATATATATGTTTATTTATATTAGTATTTTGGGGTTTGTATACGAGGGTGGGTCCATCTGCTGCCAACTTGTCGTGGCAGATGGATTAATTTTCAGTGGCAGAAAGGTTCGCCTTGCTGCGTTAGGTTTTCTTTGGCCTCGTTTGCGAGTGCAATTAGGTTTTCTGTTGCAGAATGGTTCGACTTTCTGCGTTAGGCTTTCTTGTGTCCTCGTTAAGAGTAGCGAGTGAAGGGTGGAAGTTTGGAATATGGGAGATGGTAGGGTCTTGGTTGGAGGTGGAGTGGATGGTTAGGATGAGGTAGCGGGCCTCTCGTCATCCATTCCTTCCATAGGGAGCAGAATCAATTTGACCAACGGTCTTCTGATCTGCCCTTTTTCGGTTACGAGGTCCACTACACGCACTCGGTTATCTTCGCCGAGGTGTACGTGGGTAACTCGACCATTCATTCGGAGTCAAGTTGTCTTCTTTGATGACAACAAGATCCCCCACCTTAATGTTTTGTTTCGGATGCTTCCACTTCACTCGTTTTTGAAGTTCGGATAAGTATTCCACTTTCCATCGCCTGCAGAAGTTGTTGCTTTGATATTGCGTAGGCCTGCGCTCTCTTTTGCTCCATGGAAGTATGGTATTATGGTATTCGTGTTCTTGTACTGGCCATTGTGAGTTGTCTTCTTGTAACCAAGAAGGTCCCTGCCACCACAAAGAATTGTGAAACGACCCTATATTTCTGGTTGGATTGGGTGCGTCTACACGCCCGGTTAGTATCCAACCGAACACAATTTCTTGAGCCAGAAGTGTACTTAGTACATTCTTTTTTAGTCCGCTCAGTATTAGTTATTTGTGGATATATATCTCCGCCTAGAATGAGATCTACTTCTTCATTAACGTAGAATCTTTTATCTGCCAAAACTAAGTCTGGGAGTGCCTGCATAGTCATTGCGTCGATATGGCAGGATGGCAGATTCCCAGTTAGTTTGTCTAGAATTAGCACAGAAGTTGTTAGGCCAAAGCAAGGGTCCACTGGTGAACGGAGTTCAATGTGGGAGGCCTCCTTGACTTGAGCCTACACAGCATTAGTGATACCCGAAACCTGGGCATGCATCCTTTTTGCTGGTAACTTGATTCGGCGTTTTAGTCGTTCTGTCATGAACGAGCATTCTGAGCCAGAATCTATCAGTGCTCTTGCTGGGAAGTCTGTACCATTATGATGAATGGTGACTCGAGCTGTCCCTAGCAGCACACCTGCACTTGAATGTACATGGCAGGATTTTGCATTTCGGTAAGAATCCGAGCTTGATTTTGAAACTTCCCGGCTCTCTTGTGCCTGTTGAGAAGTAGAGGCAGTATAATCAGCATTATACTGATTCGGGCTGCTGGTTGCCTGCGTCTGTAGAGGCTCCGCATGCAGGAGCGTATGATGTCGGGAGTGGCATTTGTTGCAGTCGTACGAACTGCTGCACTTCGACACTGTGTGTCCTGGGGATAGGCAGTTTAGGCAGCCCTTGGTGGATTTAACGAAATTAATTTGCTCCACCGCCGTTAATTTTAGAAAACGGGGACAATTTCGCAATCTGTGGGAGTTTGCTTTGCATTTGTGCACAATAACTTTGTGACATTTGCTTGGTATGCACCAAGTCTTTTTGCAGGAGTTTCGTTGGCAGGTCGCATACTCTGCGGTTTCTGCGCTTTCGAAGAAGCCCCTATGAACCCAGACACTGTTTCAAGTGTCTGGAAGCGGTTGGACAAAAATTTGTCCATATCCTCCCACTTGGATATTTCCACTTTATGGTCTATGCTTTGTTCCCATAGACCAAGAGTACTTTCCGGCAATTTCGTTGAACATAAGTAAGTTATAATTGCGTCCCAGTTCGAAGTGTCAATTTTATGACTTCGCAAGGACGAAAGGCAATTATTTATATCGCGTTGCAATGTTTTAATTACGCTACCACACTCACTCTCTACCTTTTTCAAATTGAACAAAATTTGGAGTTGCGAGTTTACAAGTATACGTTTATTTTCGTATCTCTCGCATAAGTTTCTCCACGCTATCGAACCCCTCATTCGTGAGCGGACATTTTTTAACAATATCTTTTGCCTCACCTTGTGTCTTGTTGTTGAGGTGGAAAAGTTTCTCAACAGGTGTGAGGCGCTTATTCAAGATATAAATAGCCGTGAACATGTCACGAAATGTTGGCCATGACAGGTAAACCTCAGTATCGCAAGGACGCAGGCGGATACTGTGCTCAAATTCGGTCTTTTCTTCCGTTTTGGAATCGCGTTTTGTGAACGTCGCTTGGCGTGTAGCCATGCAGCGTAAATATATGGCGTATGCCTTTTTGAATTTTAGTTTAGCTGATACAATGTCAGACGCTTCCAGCTTGTTCGAGTTTAACAAGTCATCTTGGGCCGTTCTCGTTTTCCTCCACATTGACTTCAAGTCCTCTTGTTGAAGGCCAAGAGTGAACTTGGTGTGGGCTCAATCCTCTTTTTCATTATAGTCAGCTTCAAATTCACTGATCAAGTCAGCCAACTAATGAAGCTTTCCATATTTTGGGTTTTGAGGAATTACGAGATATAATTAAAGGCAGGAAAGTAAACCCAAGGTACGGGAAATGCTCAACCGTGTAATATACTAAAATTCAAGGGAATATGAATAATGGCAGTATTTACTCCAGAAATCACCGAAATAACTCAATACAAAATTTTATAAGCAAATATTTATTTCTGTCTTATAGGACAACTTTGTTTATTTATTGGCAGTTAGGTTAGGTTAGGTTTAAGTGGCTGCCATAACGGCACACTTAGGCCAGTTGTAGTAGGCCCGTTGTGATACCACAGAAAGACACCGTTACTCCTCATCCTCGAACCACTTTGTTGACTTGATGTAGGTCATCAAGTCCCTGACGTCCAGCTCCGCTACTTAGCGAAGGTTGACTAGATAGGAGGCTCCCAGATAGCGTCGTCTGGCCTCAGTTAAGGCGGGACAGGCGCAGATTAGGTGTTCGACTGTTTCCTCCTCTTCATAGTCTTTACAGCTTCTGCAACACCGACGATAGGGCACTCCCAGTCTCTCCGCGTGTTTGCCTATGAGACAATGTCCGGTTAGTACCCTATTACTTTGGATATTTCATCCCTTCTTAAAGTGTAGATTCGACGAGATTTCTTCGGATCCCATTCTGGCCAGGTCTGCTTAGATATCTGGCAACCTGCTGTTTGCAGCCATCTTTTTTTGGCTTGGTCGTAGATGTATTCTTTCAGCATTAGCTTGCATGTGGCGAAGGGCATCCCTAAGCGTTCTTTATCTGGAAGAACCTGCTAGGTCGTGCCCTGCCTGGCAAGTTCGTCTGCCTTGCAGTTTCTTTCGATGTCCCTGTGCCCCGGGACCCAGATGAGGTTCACACAGTTCTGTTGTCCTTTGAGTAGACCCCTCCTCCCACTCTACCGTTTAATTTGGAGCCGTCGGTGTATACTAGGGTGGTCCTTATGATCGAATGTGCGACTTTTTGCAGTCTCACCCCCTAGATCGGTTCCACCATGGTCAAATATAACGCATATAAATTTTTATCCCGATTGGATACGGTTAAGGGGTGCCGCACGGGGGTCAAAGTTTAGATTGCCCTATGGAGACTCCAAAAATAAAAATGATTATTTTTTTAATCTAACACCCGAAATCGGTAACAATATAGTCGAAAATATTATATTTAAAATTTGGTCCCGATTGGACACCGTTAAGGCATGTCGCAGGACGGTCAAAATTCAGATTAGCCTATAAGGTCAAAAAAGAATACAAATTATTTTTTCTTTTATTTCATACCGTAAATTAATAGCACTAAAGAAGAAGTAATCACATATAAAATTTGGGTCCGATTGGACACCGTTAAGGCGTGTCGCACGGGGGTCAAAGTTCAGACTAGGTCTAAAAAATTCAAATTTCTTCTATTTCATACTTTAAATTGATAGCAATAAAGTCGAAGTAATCACATATAAAATTTGGGTCCGATTGGACACCGTTAAGGCGTGTCGCACGGGGGTCAAAGTTCAGACTAGGTCTAAAAAATTCAAATTTCTTCTATTTCATACTTTAAATTGATAGCAATAAAGTCGAAGTAATCACATATAAAATTTGGGTCCGATTGGACACCGTTAAGGCGTGTCGCACGGGGGTCAAAGTTCAGACTAGGTCTAAAAAATTCAAATTTCTTCTATTTCATACTTTAAATTGATAGCAATAAAGTCGAAGTAATCACATATAAAATTTGGGTCCGATTGGACACCGTTAAGGCGTGTCGCACGGGGGTCAAAGTTCAGACTAGGTCTAAAAAATTCAAATTTCTTCTATTTCATACTTTAAATTGATAGCAATAAAGTCGAAGTAATCACATATAAAATTTGGGTCCGATTGGACACCGTTAAGGCGTGTCGCACGGGGGTCAAAGTTCAGACTAGGTCTAAAAAATTCAAATTTCTTCTATTTCATACTTTAAATTGATAGCAATAAAGTCGAAGTAATCACATATAAAATTTGGGTCCGATTGGACACCGTTAAGGCGTGTCGCACGGGGGTCAAAGTTCAGACTAGGTCTAAAAAATTCAAATTTCTTCTATTTCATACTTTAAATTGATAGCAATAAAGTCGAAGTAATCACATATAAAATTTGGGTCCGATTGGACACCGTTAAGGCGTGTCGCACGGGGGTCAAAGTTCAGACTAGGTCTAAAAAATTCAAATTTCTTCTATTTCATACTTTAAATTGATAGCAATAAAGTCGAAGTAATCACATATAAAATTTGGGTCCGATTGGACACCGTTAAGGCGTGTCGCACGGGGGTCAAAGTTCAGACTAGGTCTAAAAAATTCAAATTTCTTCTATTTCATACTTTAAATTGATAGCAATAAAGTCGAAGTAATCACATATAAAATTTGGGTCCGATTGGACACCGTTAAGGCGTGTCGCACGGGGGTCAAAGTTCAGACTAGGTCTAAAAAATTCAAATTTCTTCTATTTCATACTTTAAATTGATAGCAATAAAGTCGAAGTAATCACATATAAAATTTGGGTCCGATTGGACACCGTTAAGGCGTGTCGCACGGGGGTCAAAGTTCAGACTAGGTCTAAAAAATTCAAATTTCTTCTATTTCATACTTTAAATTGATAGCAATAAAGTCGAAGTAATCACATATAAAATTTGGGTCCGATTGGACACCGTTAAGGCGTGTCGCACGGGGGTCAAAGTTCAGACTAGGTCTAAAAAATTCAAATTTCTTCTATTTCATACTTTAAATTGATAGCAATAAAGTCGAAGTAATCACATATAAAATTTGGGTCCGATTGGACACCGTTAAGGCGTGTCGCACGGGGGTCAAAGTTCAGACTAGGTCTAAAAAAATTCAAATTTCTTCTATTTCATACTTTAAATTGATAGCAATAAAGTCGAAGTAATCACATATAAAATTTGGTTTGTGTTGGGGACCGGGGTGAAGGTTATGGCTACTGAAAAAATCAAAATATATTTTTATACCCAAAATCGATATTAATATAGTTGAAAACGTCATACATAAAATTTACTTTCGATTGAAGTCCGCTAAGCGGTGTCATAACACCCTAGAAGCCCCAAAAAAATTCAGTAATTTGTTGCTTTTTGTTTTAATTTTTTGTTCATAAAAAATATTATATTTGCTTCAATTCATTTATTTTACATTCAAATTAAACACTAAATTACAAAATTTGATATGGTTCCGATAAGGATTGCTTTGTTGCGTTAGGGTATTTTTCCCTATAAAATTTAACTACTTGCAATATGTATTGTTTGTCCACCTCATTTTTGGATAAGATTTTGTTATAATCTTCTACAAGCTTAACTCCTCTCTCTGCCGTGTCGTTAACAACTTTTAAATTTTTTATTTTATTAAAAGCTTTTATATAATTTTCATTTGTTGGCCAACAATTAGGGTCTGAATAAATAAACTCTTTGTTTATAAAAAATCTATCGAAAAACATTAAACTGCTTTTGTCCACGAACTGATCTAGATCATTGCTGAATACGTTATCTTCACTATCTTTTACAAAATTATATTTTTTTTCTTTTAAGCAATTGTCTTTCCCTAAAGCTACAACAATTTTTTGCTTGGTTTTACTTGAAATTTGTTCATCAAATAAGGCCAAACAAACTGTTTCCGGTGCAAGATACCACAAATGATTTTTGAATTTAGAGAGCGTAGCTTCACCCACGACCTGGTCAAAATATTTATACAGGTATAACTGTTTAAGAAAGAAGAAGTCAGCTCCTGGAGCAGCTACAGATTTCGAGGCAAGCATCCAATTCCTTAAATAAATTTTCACAATAAATATGCACAAGTCCCGGAGTGCTGCTTCTAATTTTTTCTCCAAAACGTACTCTTCTCGAAAGATATACATTTTTAGAGTATAAATGCCTTTTGCCATCCACCGGGCGTGGTGAAATGCACCTGGTGTTGAAAATGTATATCTTTCCGGAGGGCAACCGAGAAAAACAAGTGCTAACTCTACAAATTCTTTATAATCTTCACGGGGCTGTCTTGAAACTAAAATTTGATGGAAGCTATCTACGAGCTCATCCCTGTTGGGTAATGCTGCTCTTACGAACCGGTCCTCAATTCCAGCTTTAAAATTTTGTTGGTTCAAATTAGACCAGGCGTCTCTAAATTCTTTAAAAATTTCAACGTTAGGCCCCTTTGATAAGGGTAATTTTGATTCAAAAGCACTACGTAATACTATTTCATAAATGTGGTGGCGACACGGTAAATGTAGCAAGCTTTTACCTAGTTTTTGCTCTAGGAAAAAGCAAGCTCCCTGCAACCTTCCTGTATTTGATGCCGTTGTATCACAACACAGCGCTTCAACTTTGTCGTGTACTTTCCACTTTACAAGTTGGTCGTACACTACCGATGCTTGTGCTTTTCCGCTTCCGTTTTCAATTGCTGGAGCACCGAGAAGTTGCTCTCCATCTTCCCAGGAAATGATTATTGGAAGTCTGTCCACTTTACCTGTTCCGTGAGTTGATGGCAACAACTTTCCATCCCAGTGGACAGTAACTGACGTGGTTGCTTTCGATTCAAACGATCGTTTTATTTGCTTCATTATTTCTTGGCGCTTTTGTAGCCGACATCTTCGGATACTAGTCCGGTTTATGGTTAGAGATTTGACGTTTTTACCAAGCGCTTCAGCTGCTGCTATTAGTATTCTGACAGCATTTCGATCACTAACTTTGCACTTGTCAAGAACGGATACCAGTTTGGGTGTGATAAAATTTTTCTGCCCTCGTTTGTGTCTTGATTTTTCAGACAGAGGCGCTTGTTTGGGGGTGGTAAAACTTGTCGGCCCACGTATATATTTTGGTACTGGCACTTCTGGTGAGTAATTATTTCCCCGATCCAGCTCTTCATTTTCGCCCTCTTCAAAATCTTCTTGGAACGCTGTGTAAAATAATATTAAAGATTTCATAATTGTTCAATTTACACAAGGAATCAGTGGCGGATCCAGGGTCTGGTGGGCGAGGGCGATTTCAAACCGATTTGCCAATTTTAAGTATTTTAAAAGGAAAAATACCCCTCAGACATGATTTAAGCCATCTGCAATTTCAAACACACATTCAAAATTTATTTAACGTGAGGTCTGTTCATTTAAAAAAGCAAAAATTCGAAAATTCCAGAACCACATTAATGGCGAGGGGGAGAAGGGGTGGGAGGGGCGAAAATCGCATCCATCGCCCTTTCTTTGGATCTGCCAACGCACAGAATATGTTTTACCTTCAGCTACGTCTACATCGAAGCTCTTACTAGCAACTTTCTGACTTTTAGCACAATTTTTGCTCAATATTGCGCCTAATCTTCCTTTCCTCCTCTGATTTATGAGAAACTCTCTATCTTTTTTGTTGCTGATCAAGTTCAATGCTTTTTCGTGAGCAATATCAAACAAATTTTCCAACTCCTCGTAAAATTTCGCCTCTTTCGCTTTCTGATGAGTGGAATTGCGGTTACTGCTTTTTACAAGCAAACGCCACTTCGCATATAATGCTTCCAACTTCACTACACTATGCTGTTTAGGCCTGAGGGGAATGCGATCTTTTTGCCAGAACACTTCCGTCTCTTTTATCACAAGAGATGCACTCTCATGAACACTAAGCTTTGTTTTTCTCACATTGTGGAAAAGAACCCGCAAGACTTGCCCATTAGAAGGCAGCTTGGCACCGGTAATTTGGCTTTCGACGAAGCCCACTAAATATATCTTATTTTTTTGTCGCGATTCCATATTGACACGAAATATTAACGTACGGTCCCGACCACTTGAAAACTCTACTAATTTTTTGTAATTCAATTGTTTATAATATTGACAAAAACCCCGAAAGTTGCTTTTTACAGACCATTTCTTACCTACTCAGTATTATTTCACACCATAGGTTCAGGTGGTCTCGAAGGTTTAGTAATTAAAAACACTATTAAGTATACCGAAATGATCAGGGCGACGAGCTGAGTTGATTTAGCCATGTCCGTCCGTCCGTCCGTCCGTCCGTCCGTCCGTCCGTCTGTCTGTTTGAACGCAAACTAGTCCCTCAATTTTAGAGATATCTCGATGAAATTTGTTATAGAAGACAGCCCTTTCCTTACTTGTTTTCTTTTAACTTCGACCCCCTTCCGATACTGCTAAGCGGTTTTCAATCGAAAGTAAATTTTATATGTGATATTTTCGACTATAGTATTATCGATATGGGTTATAAAAAGCTAATTTTGACTTTTGACCCTCGTGCGACACGCCTTAACGTTGTCCAATCGGACCCAAATTTTATATGTGATTACTTCGACTTTATTGCTATCAATTTAAAGTATGAAATAGAAGAAATTTGAATTTTTTAGACCTAGTCTGAACTTTGACCCCCGTGCGACACGCCTTAACGGTGTCCAATCGGACCCAAATTTTATATGTGATTACTTCTTCTTTAGTGCTATTAATTTACGGTATGAAATAAAAGAAAAAATAATTTGTATTCTTTTTAGACCTTATAGGCTAATCTGAACTTTGACCGTCCTGCGACATGCCTTAACGGTGTCCAATCGGGACCAAATTTTAAATATAATATTTTCGACTATTGTGCTATCGATTTTGGGTGTTAGATTAAAAAAATAATCATTTTTATTTTTGGAGTCTCCATAGGGTAATCTGAACTTTGACCGCCGTGCGGCACCCCTTAACTGTCTCCAATCGGGCTAAAAATTTATATGTGATATCCTTGGCTATATTACTATTTATTTGGGGGGTGAGACTAAGGATATCTCATGTTCAGTTTGTCTCCATACAAATAAGGACCACCCTAGTGTATACGGACACACCGCCTTTCGCCGTGAAGCAATTATTAGGCTCCTCCCAGTCTTCCCTCCTGGGAATACGTATTTTGAAGTAACGGTCATCAGCTGTTGTTGTCGCACAGCGATCCGTTCTTGTTGGAAGAAAACTGTATTGGTTCAGTATGCTAGAATGCCCCGTGGTTTTTGTGCTCGAGCAGGACGTTTCCCTCAAACGCAGGGCTGATGCTGCCGCTGCTTGGTATCCTGCACGGTCTACAGGCAGTACGTCAAGGATGACCTGAAGAGCTTCACTCGGTGCAGTCCTCAGGGCCCCACTGATACTGATCATACTGGACCTGTGGACCTTGTCAAGTAAGTTTCTGTATGAAGCCTTGCTCAGGGCAGGCCACCATACTACGACTCCGTAGAGAAGTATGGGTCGTATAATCGCAGTGTAAATCCATTTGCAAGTTTTGGGACCGAGTCCCCATTTCTTCCCAATCGCTTTTTTACACGTGTATAATGCTATGTAAGCTTTATTTTGACGCTGAACAACATTCTCTTTCCAGTTCAGCTTTTTGTCTAGAACTACGCCTAGGAATTTCGCCTTATCGGCTAGTTCAAGGCGCACCCCGTTTAGTTCTGGTAGAGCTAGGGGTTTTATTTTGTACCGTTTGGTGTATAAAACAAGTTCCACCTTCTCCGAGTTGACGCTTAGCCCGCATCGAGAGGACCATGAGGCAACCTCCCGTAGAGCTGCCTGCATCAAGTCGCATAAAGTTTGTGGGAACTTGCCTCTGTATGCAATGGCCAGATCGTCCGCGTAAGCCACAACCTTCCCGCCTCCCCAGCAGGTATCTCTTAGCAGCGAGTTCACTGTGAGGTTCCATAGGAGCGGCGAGAGGACACCTCCTTGTGGTGTGCCCCTTGTGACGTAGCGTTTCATCTCAGCTTCCCCAAAGGATAAGAGTATTATTCTCCCTCTTAGAAGTTGATCGCTAAATCCCACCAGGTATGTATCTACACCCAAGTTTGTAAGGGCAATGTTAACGGCTTCCGGGGTTATGTTGTTGAAAGCCCCTTCAATGTCCAGGTAGGATATCAGGCAATATTCTTTGTTTTCCAAAGATGATTCAATTACAGAGACTAGGCGGTGAAGCGCCGTTTCCGTTGATCTTCCCTTGGTGTACGCGTGTTGATAGCCCGATATTAGGTTGCTATCAATAGTGGTAGTGAGGTGATCGCTGATTATCCTCTCCAGAGTCTTGAGTACAAAGGATGAGAGACTGATGGGTCTGTAGTCCTTTGGCTCGTAGTGAGAGGCCTTCCCCGCCTTAGGGATAAAGACCACAGTAGCGCTTTTCCATGCACTCGGAATGTGGCCGAGAGCTAGGCATGCTTTGTAAATATGACTTAACCATTTGGCTGTTATGTCCAAGGTAGTGATAAGTTGTGCGGGGATGATCCCGTCAGGTCCGGCAGCTTTGAAAGGCTTAAAACTTTTCATTGCCCATTTTACCCTTTCCTCCGTTATGGGTATGTTCACCGCCCGGTTCGTTGCAGGTATTGTCGGTGCACTCTGCAAGTTTCCCGGGAAGTGTGTATTCAAGAGCAGCTCTAGGGTTTCCTCTTCTGAGCTGGTCCAGGTGCCGTCAGATTTTCGCAAGAAACTCATAGCGGTTTGCGTCTTTGATAGTATGCACCTTAGTCTCGAAGTGTCCTCGACACTTTCAACACCAGTGCAGAAGTTCTTCCACGAAGTTCTTTTCGCCTGTCTTAGAGCCTTTTTATAGGTTCTTAATTTTTCCTTGTATTCCAGCCATTGGAGCTCGGTGTGTTTGTTTGTTTGTTTTAACAACAAAATCACTCCCCGAAGGTTTTGGGGAGTGTTGTCGAAATAACAGTCCTTGGCCGGATATGAATCCGGTACGCTCCAGTACTCCCTTGCTGTACTGCCCGACTGTCGTGGGAGCGATTTGGTATGACCAGTGCAACCTTCTAGGTCATGTCATCCCTCCTTCCGAAAGGAAAGAGAAGATGGGTAATGAGAGTTGGGAGGCATCATATCCGTAGATCAACCATCGAGTTGCACATCATTACCTTTGTGCGTATTGGTCGCCTCTTACGACCGGTATGCCTACCGCGGGCATATTCTAAACCCCAACCCGCAGGGGCTGGAGCTCGGTGTTGAGGCTCTTGCCTGTGTTGAATTGTTTCCTGCAGGATATGCGAAGTGAGTCCAAGTCTTGGGACCACCAATGAGGTTTACGCTTACCGCGCGCCGTTGGCACTGGGCAGGCTTGCTCCAGGGCATTCGAGAGTGCCGAGTTGAGGGTTGTGACCAGATCTTCCAGTTCCTCAGTTGATGAAGGAATTTGGGAGGGTAATTTCGGTAGTTCCCTAGCTAGTATTTCGTTGTGTACCTCCCAGTTTGTGTTACGTAGATTACGTTTCACAGTGGGTTGTTCCATTAACAAGTCTAAAACTATTTCTATATATCGGTGATCAGAGAACGAGTGTTCATCAAGAACGCGCCATTTCCTGACCCAACTAGAAGTGCTTTCGCTACAAACAGTGAGGTCTATTACCTCTTTTCGGTTTTTAGTAATAAACGTTGGCTCATTGCCTACGTTGCAAACTACCAGGTTAGTTGTTAGCAGGTAATCAAAGAGTGACTCACCTCGATTGTTGATATCGGAACTCCCCCATTGGATGTGATGGGCATTCGTATCCATTCCGATAAGTAAGTGGCCGTTGCTGTGGTCGGTCACCAATTGCCTCACGTTGTTTTGTGGTGGAGGTTCCCCTGAGTCATACGGCATGTAGACCGATGCAAAGGTTGACTTCGTGCCGCTGGCGGAGATAATGACCACCGTTGCGTCGCCGTTGCTAAAGTTAGGTAAGAGAAATGTGTTTAGCTCAGACTTAACCAAAATACAGGTTCTAATTTTACCTTTATCATCAGCTCGATACAGCTTGAATCCATTGGCCCCCAGTCCGCAAACCCTTGAGTTATTGACCCAGGGCTCTTGGACGAGGACCACATCGACGTCGCCTTTAGAAAGGTGACTTATTAGAGCAGCTGACGCTGCTTTAGATTTGTGGAGGTTTATCTGGAGCACTCTCATGTGCCCAGACTCCCCTTCCACCACCGTAACATCTAGGTCCTCCCCGTCGGACTCAGGCAGAGCATCCTCCATCGTCAAACTGCTCAGTGCGCCTGCGCAGTTTGACGTGGCGGAAGCCATGCTCTCCACGTCGGAGAGTTCCAGTTCTTCGGTCGCCTCTGTGTGAGTGGCGCCGGTTACTCCAGCGCGCTGCGCGTCGCCACGATAGACGTGTATTACGACCTCCCCGATGCCGTAATACACTCGACCATTCCTTTGTTGAATAGGCTCGATAGACTCCCCGTTGAGAGTCAGAACTATCTGCCTTCTAGGCCCTACCGCGTCCTCGACCAGAACGACACTCCAGTCCTGCGTCGGAAGAGCCGGATTCATCGCCTGCAGCATTATGAGAATCCTCTCAGGCTCTGCAGGGACCGATGGAACCCATGCCCTTGCCCTCGGCCGGGCTCGAATGTCCCTCCAGTTGACGACCTCTAGTCTGGCTCCGGGGTAGACCTCACACAGCCTTGCGACAGCCGCCCGCAAGCGAGGACCTTGACCTGCCCCTGGTCGGACCCCCTCGGCGGAGTGCCCGGAGACTCCATCAGAACGTCGAGAACGGCTTTTCCGATTTCGTTCCGGACATACGGCCATCGGTCTCTGGGGATGGCCCCACGGCCATTGCCACGCTCCAGAATGCCTGCGAGGATTCGGTCCTTGGCCACTTCCGCAAAACTGAGTTTACCTACCCCAGTCGCATTTTGGTGCCGTTTCGGAGGAGGTTTCATTTCCTCATCCGATCTTTGGCGCTTGTAGGGGGTCGAACTTTCCCTAGTTGGTCCCAGATTGCGTTGGAACCGCGGTAGCAGAGCTTGCGCCCTTTCTATCGCGACCCTAGCATTCTCGGACAACGTGTCCAGCGCTACCCCCTGATACCCGCTGCTTTCTTCTTGTCCCGATGCGATGGGTCCGAAGATAGAGGGCGACCCGTAGTTGCCATCGCAGCCGCCCCTTTCGTGGTGAGCCTTGCAGCTTCTCTCTCCCTCGGACCTGCGTGGCCAGGTCGTGAGACCTCAACCGCATTCGTCGGGAGAGTGGTAGCTGTGCCAGCGCTTAGTGGGGGTACAGCATCAGCAGGTCCGGCTGTGTTCGCTGTTGCCAGCGCAACTGTCGCTGCGGCCTTACTGGTGCTGGCCCTCACCTCGTCGCCCGTGCTCAAAGAGGTTGCCCTCAGTATATCCTGGTTGGACCGACCCGTAGTTGCCAACGCAGTCGGTTCACCGGGCTGAGCGTGGCTTGGTCGTGAGACCTCCGCCACATCCCTTGCCGTGTGGAGACGGGTTGCCGTCCGTTCGCCTGATGAGCGGTCGGCATCAGCAGGGGGGAGCGAGACCGTCGCTGCCGACGCAGATGCACTCGCCACCCCCCAGGTCGCCCTTCGTTGCTGCTTGGTGTGAGGTTGCCCTCACGCCCATCGTATTTGTGCCGCTTTGGCGGGGCACTCTCGCCGTTGACCTCCTCTGAGAGGAGGAGGACGAAGTTTTGTTTTGTTTGAAATTGTTGTTCATCTTGTTCGTACGACCTTTTGCCGGACGAGGCCGGTTTGTGGTCAAGGATATAAAGTGGGGAAATGTCGTACGCCGCGGCAGAGCCCCATGCCGCGGTGAGACCATGTTTACTCTCTGAGGCGGCCCGGTGTCAGAGAGGCTCCGTACTAATACACCCACGATTAACCTCCCGGCTGCAAACGTATCCAATGGGCACGGTGCCGCATAACACCCTGGATTGGGAGGGGGTAGATCTTGGTCATCGCGTTCCAGAGAGACTGGGCTTGCCGTTTGATGGTGTTCCATGTGGGAAGCCATCATCCGACAAGCTTAGTCCTGTGGCTCGCGACTAAGCCCTCGCACCATGTCAAGGTATATACCCTTCGCGAGGGTATTGGCAGTTAATAACTTAATTCTTCATCCAGACTTGGCCGTATCGTCTGAATAGATCTGTTAGTATATTAAATTTGTTGACAAACTCGCCACTCACACGCTACCGGGGATATATTTATATATATATATGTGTTGGTATTTGTTCATGGTCCTTCGGAGAGGTTCAACTTCGACGCAAAATGTCAACGGACCCTAAATCACCTCATCTATTATTAGATATACCCAAAATGGGTGAAGAAGAAAAGCCTCAAGACAGCCCAGCTGAAAGCACTGTGAGGACCCCGATCCTGAGGCTCTGGAGACCTCACAACATTTACATACATATACATATACATACATATACATATACATATATACACATATACCTATACTTTTTATGAATTGTAAATAAAAATGGATTTTATACTTTTGCACATATGCCGTTGTGCACAAAAGCAACGTACATGTTTTCGCAAGGAATATCAAGTTTTCACATTTTGCACATACGCCATGCTGCAAAATCGCCGACATAGGCTGTTTTACACATGAACTACATATCTATACTTTATAGATATTCAGCTATATGAAGTATGCCGATATTTGACATTTTCGCACATACGCCCTTTTACCCCGCAAGCACACCTACGTTTGCCCAAAACATATAATATATACCCATGTACATATGTACATACATGTTTCCGAATATATTCATCTTCTACTTTTTACAATATTAGGCACACCCTAATGCACGCTTTACAGAATATCAACAGCGACGCTAAGAGGCCACCAACCTAACTACGCCCGGCAATAGAAAATATGCAGTGCACAAACAAAAACAACCACGAGCATTCCAATAAGCAAAAGTTTCGGCCAACCAACTTAAGCAGCGGTGATTTGCTACACCCGCGGGCACGCATACATATTTTGGCAAGACAATGTTAGCGGACATAGCATAAAGAGGAGAACAAAAATGCATTGCTAGCATTGACGGCAGGTACAAATGGGATCGCAGGAAAATAATCAGCATATGTACATATGTATACAAATAATATTAATGTTTTGGGAATGTCCAGCTGATCGATGGATTGCGAGGAAAGCAGCTGACTACAAGCAATGGGGCGTTCCGAGTGGAAGCGGCACCGCGGCAAAAACAGCTAAGGTGCATGAAATACATGTAAATAGCATATATGAATATATAAACTTAGTGGAAGATGCGCCGTTAGGTTAAGATTTAGTTTTAAGAATTATTATTGTAATTTTGCGGTTTGCCGCCCGCAAAATTTGTATAAAAGGGCGATGATTTTTATGCAATAGGGAAGTCGTTTTGCGACAGCAGCTAGGAATAGTAGTTGGGGTTCTCACCTCACGATTACAAGTTTTATATTCAGTGGTGGTTTTCACCTCCGCTGACGGTCGGGCCAAGCAGGGGTTTTCACCTCAGCCGCCTTTAATATAGCTAGCCATATTCAATAAGAAAAGAAGGATTAGTACCCAAGTAAAATTAAGATTGTAGATTTGCGAAAAGAGGATAAAATCCCACAAATAAATAATACATTTTGAATTGAAAACAAATAACAGGGTTTTATCAATTGAGAGGACCTTTAGGGAATTTCTAATTTCAGAACCCTGGACGGACTGAGCGTACTCCAGCAATTAAGGAAAAGTCCGTCACAAATGGCGCCCGAGCAGGGACTTTAAGTCAACTTTAAGTCACAACGAGTATTACAAATTACAGGATTAGGAAAAAAACAAGAGGATTAAAAATCTGCTGAAACAAACGAAGTTACAACCCACAGAGTGAGTCAAGGAGCTAGGAACACACGAGGATTAATAATCTGCTGGGTAAACCAAAATCAACACATAGAGGATGGTTAGGGTATCATGGATATACCACCTCAACCGCGAGGAGCTGGTGGCATACTGTGCGGAATTCGGAGTGGAATATTCAGGAACGGTGGACGAAATGCGAAAGCTGCTATCGTCGTTTATCCAGGCAAACTGCGACAACGAGGGATTGAGGAAACGTTTTGCTGCATTGGAACAGCATCATGCTCGACCCCCTACACCAAAAGATGGCGGGCCAACTATAACAATCTATCCCCTGACTCCAATGAATGGCAGCGAACAAGGCTTCACCTATCCCGGTACAGCGAGCACAAGCAAGGCGCCAGCACCAACACACGGTATCATGGAAGGTAGACACGACGCAGGAATACAAGCCGCGCCGTATTCCTATCACCAGGCGGAATCATGTGGCAGCGTGATGGATCGAGTGCGCAGGTGGGGTTTGCGATACGATGGCGACAAGGACCCGCTTGGTTTCATAGAGCGAGTCGAGGAGCTGGCCGACAGTTACGAGATCAACAGAAACTCCATACCACGGGCGCTACCAGAACTACTTAAGGATAAGGCGCTGGTATGGTTTAGGAACAACAACCGTCACTGGCAGCAATGGGACGAATTCAAGCGAGATTTCTTGAAGTTCTTCCTGAGCTCAAGGTATTTCGAGCGTCTAGATGACGAAATACGGCAACGGATGCAGAGACCAGGCGAAAAATTCAAGGACTACGTGCTGACGCTGCAGAGTCTGATGAGACACTCCGACTACACCAGCGAGCAAAAGCTGAATCGCATATACCGTAACTCGAGGAGAGAATACCAACTGTATGTGAAACGGAGCGAATTCAACTGCCTAGAGGATTTGGTAAGCCTTGTGGAAGATTACGAAAACATAACGCCAGAGAGGGAACCACTTAGGCCAGCAGCGAGACCGTTCGTACCCAGGCGACAAGACGAGAGGTTCCACTATTTACAAGCGGAAAACAGCAGCGTACAACAGGTGAGCGAAAACCCACCACCATTGGCAAACACGGCGAGTAGTGCTCGACAAGAGTACATAGACCCACGGACAGCATGCAGACGGTGTTTAGAGTGCGGACACTTCGCTTATGGGTGCCGTAACTCTCGACGCAACTTTTGCTGGGTGTGCGGGAAAGATGGCACGTTAACTCGAGATTGCTGTCGTAGGCAACAGGGAAACGACAGGAGACCCCATTAGCTGCGAGTAGTGGGGTCTCACGCAACTCAACCTCGCCTCCAAAGAAGACATTCACACAGACACAAGGGCGAATCTTGGCGGCGGTACAAGTAGATGGTAGAGAGGTCACAGCGGCGATAGACACGGGAGCGACGCGAAGCTTCGTGAGCGAAGAAATGATGACAGAGCTAGATGCGCGTAGACTGAAAGAGGTACGTACACGAGTCGTAATGGGGGATGGTACGGTGAAACACGTGGTAGAGGCAGTAGAGGCGGAGGTAACGTTGGGTGACCAAGTACACCAGAGCGAGTTACTCGTTCTACCAGGGTTGTCAGAGAAGGTGGTGATCGGAACGGACTACATGGCCAAGGCAAATATGGAGCTGAGGTGTGGCGAAAGCGCAATAATATTCAAAGCAGAGAGTCGAGGACAGGAGAAAGCAAGGTGCACCAGCCTCGTTGAAATGTGTCTAGATATTAAAGAGCAAGCGATGCCCGAGCCGAATATAGTTACACAAAACTCCACAGACGACGCGGTGAGTACATTCCTTGAGCAAGAACTAAAAATTTTTGAGAATATGTCGGGGGTATCTAACATTGCCAAACACAAAATTGTCATGAAGGATGACCGACCTATAAAACAGCGATATTTCCCCAAAAACCCTAAAATGCAGGAAATTATTAATAAGTAGATCGACGATCTAATAGAGAAGGGTTGTATTGAGCCATCGCGTAGCCCCCATAGTGCCCCGATAGTCCTAGCAAAGAAGAAGAATGGCAAATGGCGACTTTGTGTCGATTACAGGCAGCTTAACTCCCGATCAGTCCCCGACGCATACCCACTACCTCGTATACAACATATTCTAGATAGACTTAGAAGCGCACGATTTATAAGCAGCCTAGATTTAAAGAACGGCTATTGGCAGATCCCCATGGAGGAAGGTAGTAAACAGTACACCGCATTTACGATACCTGGGCGAGGGCTATATCAGTGGAAAGTGATGCCATTCGGGCTACACTCTGCCCCAGCAACTTTTCAAAGAGCGCTCGATCGCGTTATAGGTCCAGAGTTGGAGCCACATGCGTTCGCCTATCTGGACGACATTATCATAACGAGTGAAACTCTAGAAGACCACGTAGGGCACCTCACGGAAGTTTTTCGGCGTCTCAGGCAAGCCAACCTTAAGATAAACCCTGAGAAGTGCGAATTCTTCAAGAAAAGTCTGAAGTACTTAGGCCATGTAGTTAGCGAAGAGGGAATTCACACAGACCCAGACAAAGTAGCCGCTATAAAAGAGCTTACACCCCCCAATAATGTGAAAGAATTACGGCGCTTCCTAGGAATAGTGTCCTGGTATAGAAGATTCGTCCCCGACTTCTCCAAAGTGGCAAACCCGTTAACCTCCATGTTGAAGAAGGGTTGTAAATGGAAATGGGCCGAAGAGCAGCAGGTAGCGTTTGATGCATTAAGGAATGCGCTTATACAAGCACCCGTCTTAGCCTGTCCAGATTTCACCCAGAGATTTAGATAACAAACAGATGCAAGCGATTTTGGCCTCGGTGCTGTCTTAACACAAGGGTTAGACGACGAAGAGCGGGTGATAGCTTATGCGAGCCGAAGACTAAATAAAGCGGAAATAAATTATTCACCAACCGAAAAGGAATGTTTGGCAATAGTTTGGGCAATAAGGAAAATGAGGCCATACCTAGAAGGATATAACTTTACCGTAATCACAGACCATTTAGCGCTGAAGTGGCTCAACGCAATCGAAAGTAAATCAGGACGAATTTCTAGATGGGCGTTAGAATTACAACAGTATTCGTTTGACGTGCAATATAGGAAGGGGAAGTTGAACGTCGTGGCAGACGCACTATCACGCCAACCGTTGGAAGAACAACTTGGAAGCATGACCGCGCAACCAGAAGACAGCAGCTGCAATTGGTATTCCGCAAAAGTAGCAGAAATAACGAAGACTCCCGACAAATTCCCAGATTACGTGATCCAAGAGGGAAAGCTGTATAGACGAATAGTTGGCCAAATGGATGGAGAAGATCACGTTCCATGGAAGTTGTGCGTACCCACCCCACAGCGGAAAAGAGTACTAGCCGAAGTCCACGACACACCAAGCGCAGGACACATGGGAATCCGTAAGACGATCGCACGGGCAATGACGCGGTATTATTGGCCAGGCATGTTCAGAGACGTTAGGAAGTATGTTCAGCAGTGTCACGAATGCCAAATTTACAAACCAAGCCAACAACAAGCGGCTGGTAAGATGCTGACAAGAATCCCGGAGGAACCATGGGCAACACGATGCGCGGATTTTGTAGGACCACTCCCGCGCTCGAAACATGGCAACACAATGGCGCTAGTTTTTGTAGACAGGTTTTCGAAGTGGGTAGAAGTTGTGGCTATGCGAAAAGCAACAACAGACAACCTAATCAAAGGTCTAAGAGAAAGGATTTTAGCGAGGTTCGGAGCGCCAAAAGTGTTAATAACCGACAACGGGGCGCAGTTTATTAGTAGAAGTTTCAAGCGGTTTTTGCAGGAGCTTGGCATAAAACACCAGCTGACGGCACCATATACTCCGCAGGAAAACCCGACAGAGAGAGCAAATAGAAACGTGAAGAGAATGATATCACAGTTTACCGGCAAGGACCAGAGAAATTGGGATGAGTTTTTACCAGAGATTTCGTTGGCATTAAACACAAGTGTATGCGAATCAACAGGGTATAGTCCCGCGTATGTAGTACAAGGTAGAGAGCCGAGGATTCCGGGCTCCCTCTACGACGAACAGACGTTTGGTACTGGCGAGGAGAAGATTGTTTTAAGCGAAAAGGCCACAAGGATGAAGGAGGTGTACAGCATGGTACGGCGTAAACAACAGAGCGCATCGACGGAGCAGGCGAGGTACTATAACTTGCGCAGGAGGCAATGGCAACCGGCTATAGGCGACCTGGTATTGGTGAAAGAGCATCAATTGTCCAAAGCAGTAGACAATTTTGCGGCAAAACTAGCACCCAAATACAGTGGCCCACACCGAGTGATGAATTTTGTATCACCGGTAATAGTAGAGCTGGACAAGGTACACAAGGGTAAGAGAAGGACAGCACACGTAAGTGAACTGAAGGCTTATTACGAGGCCGAGGTACAGAGAGAGGCAATCGAGGAACAGGGTGCGAGGCATAGTGAAACACGTGGGTCAAAGCCCACTAGCAAAGACGAAGAAAGCACGCTCCAACGAAGAGTACGGTTTGAAGAAACAACGAACGCCGAAGAATCCAGAGAACAAAGTACACCAGACGAGTCAGATCAACCAACGACATCCAAAGTAGCAATGCAAATGCTAAGAGCACGACAGCAGAGGGACCGTAACACAGCAGAGAAATGCGGAGCGTTATCCCTAGAAGGTTTACGGGACAATATCCCGAAGATAAAATCCCCACCGGAAAACGAACGAACGATCGTCGAAGAAATACAGGGTCAAGCATCAAGCATGGAGATAGGAATGCAGATGGCATCGGATTTCGCCAACAACATGGCCAACAAAAACCACAATAACATAATAGAATATTCTGTAACTTTCAGCTTCACGACGAGAGAGGGGAATCCAAGAACACCTATCGAGGCGAATGATAATCACGGCACACGTACGAGAGCTAGGCGCAAGGAAATAGCGTACCACGTAGTTCCCGAAGCACTAAGGTTTTAGACGGATAACGGATCACGGTGGTAATATGAACCAATTTTACACAATCATCTCATGTATCATCAACATTCGCCATAAAATATATATATCCAATAATCGGACAAAATATTTAAAGAAATTTAGCAACACCCTACAGTGGTAACGTCGTACACACGCGCAGCAGCAGCAACGATCACCTGACATACTGAAACAATAAGCGCACACAGCGGCAAAGACGTTACGAAAGGATGCAAGTTATTGGAAATGTCCTGTTACCATCAACCAAAGAAGCCAAATACACAATAACAATAGAATAAGCCAAACAGCAAAAGCTCCAAAGCTGAGTTCTGCCTAGGAAAACCACCGTTGATCGCGTCACGAAAAACTAGTATAAATACCGGCCGCATTGCCCAGGATAATCAAATAGTAAACCAATATGGATACGAGAGATATGGAGCGCTACACCAGCGAAAAGGCAGCAGATGGCTCACTCCGCCTTAAAATTCGGCGATCGACCCAACAGCCACAACCAGAGGAGGCGGTGACTAACCTCGTCACCAGTGAGAGCGAGGACGGTAGTGAGAGCGAAAGCGAGCGCGAGAGCGGCAACGACAGCGCCTGTACAGAGCCATTCGGCCATATCGAGAGCGAGGGCGAAGACGACGACGGGATCCGCAGCCCGAGCCCCAGTGGCGACGATGAGTACCGGAGCGGGCCGATGGTGCGGGAGTCCACACCGATTTCAATATCGTCGGAGAGCGAGGCCGAAGAGGAGGATAACAACCGGCGGCGAGGCGAACTGTCCATCCGACAAGAAGACGAGGAGCAGTACGGCAGAGGCTACGTCGACTACACCCGACGAGTCAACCTGCGCATGCGGCTGTACTACGGAGACGTAATGGCAGAAGAGAGGGCCCCGCGCGCAACCCAATACGAACAGGTCTGCGACGTACCAGCCGAAAGCGACGCACCTGCCAGCGGAAACGACGTGCTCAGCCTGACGGCCAGCGACGAGCTGACACCCGAGGCTGGCGGCATAGCCAACGAGATTGAGCGGTGGCTGGGTGAGGCCGTAAGCGCAACCCAAGGAGCGTGGGACAACCAGTCCGGCACGGAGCCACTCCCGGAAGCGCTAGTCCGGGACATAGAGGCGCACCTGCAACAAGGGCAGGACCGCAGGAGGAAGAGGACGTTCCGTCGGGACATAGACGGCCAAGCGTTCCGAGTCCGCATCACGAGGACGGGCCTCGTTACGGTAAGCCTCGTTGCGGCAGGTGAGGGGAGAGTGTGAGGACCCCGATCCTGAGGCTCTGGAGACCTCACAAGATTTACATACATATACATATACATACATATACATACATATACATATACATATATACACATATACCTATACTTTTTATGAATTGTAAATAAAAATGGATTTTATACTTTTGCACATATGCCGTTGTGCACAAAAGCAACGTACATGTTTTCGCAAGGAATATCAAGTTTTCACATTTTGCACATACGCCATGCTGCAAAATCGCCGACATAGGCTGTTTTACACATGAACTACATATCTATACTTTATAGATATTCAGCTATATGAAGTATGCCGAAATTTGACATTTTCGCACATACGCCCTTTTACCCCGCAAGCACACCTACGTTTGCCCAAAACATATAATATATACCCATGTACATATGTACATACATGTTTCCGAATATATTCATCTTCTACTTTTTACAATATTAGGCACACCCTAATGCACGTTTTACAGAATAACAACAGCGACGCTAAGAGGCCACCAACCTAACTACGCCCGGCAATAGAAAATATGCAGTGCACAAACAAAAACAACCACGAGCATTCCAATAAGCAAAAGGGTCGGCCAACCAACTTAAGCAGCGGTGATTTGCTACACCCGCGCGCACGCATACATATTTTGGCAAGACAATGTTAGCGGACATAGCATAAAGAGGAGAACAAAAATGCATTGCTAGCATTGACAGCAGGTACAAATGGGATTGCAGGAAAATAATCAGCATATGTACATATGTATACAAATAATATTAATGTTTTGGGAATGTCCAGCTGATCGATGGAGTGCGAGGAAAGCAGCTGACTACAAGCAATGGGGCGTTCCGAGTGGAAGCGGCACCGCGGCAAAAACAGCTAAGGTGCATGAAATACATGTAAATAGCATATATGAATATATAAACTTAGTGGAAGATGCGCCGTTAGGTTAAGATTTAGTTTTAAGAATTATTATTGTAATTTTGCGGTTTGCCGCCCGCAAAATTTGTATAAAAGGGCGATGATTTTTATGCAATAGGGAAGTCGTTTTGCGACAGCAGCTAGGAATAGTAGTTGGGGTTCTCACCTCAGCGAATGTAAACCTGGGGTTCTCACCTCACGATTACAAGTTTTATATTCAGTGGTGGTTTTCACCTCCGCTGACGGTCGGGCCAAGCAGGGGTTTTCACCTCAGCCGCCTTTAATATAGCTAGCCATATTCAATAAGAAAAGAAGGATTAGTACCCAAGTAAAATTAAGATTGTAGATTTGCGAAAAGAGGATAAAATCCCACAAATAAATAATACATTTTGAATTGAAAACAAATAACAGGGTTTTATCAATTGAGAGGACCTTTAGGGAATTTCTAATTTCAGAACCCTGGACGGACTGAGCGTACTCCAGCAATTAAGGAAAAGTCCGTCACAGCACCCATTCAAAACAGGGTGCAAATCAAAAAAAGGGCAAAGGTTTTTCAGCTGCAAAATTCATTGCAGAAAGTGACAGTATCATAAGATACTGCACAAGGTTTTCCTCAATTGCTATAGAGGAAAATACAGAATCGGTTTTTGAATTGAAAGAAAAATCACTTGATAGATTTTGGACACGGCTCCAAAAATTATACCATTTGCGAAATGAAATAAAAGGTCAAGCAGGAATAATAGTAAAACAGTTCGCACTCAATGATGACAATTTTAATCTGGCTTGGGAAGCGTTAAAAGCTAGATATGAAAATGAAAGAGTCTTGGTCGATAAACAAATAACGACCCTAATGAATTTACCAAAAATTCAAAAAGAAACAAGTGAGGAATTTCTGAAGTTACAGTCGACAGTAACAAACTGTTTATCGGTTCTAGCAACCCAAAAAGTCCCCACTGAAAACTGGGACCCCATTCTGGTCAATATCTGTGCTGCCACATTACCAGAAAAATCACTAATTTTATGGGAGCAATCGCTGTCATCCCGTAAAAAATGCCCAACGTGGCAACAAATGAAAGATTTCCTCACCACCCAGTTCGAAATTGCAGAACGGGTAGATAATAAAGCATCAAAGCCGAAAAACTCGAATGACCAAAATAGAAGCTTCTTTAAATCCCAAGCCAGTAGTCATAATTCGCACAATAAAAGTTTCAATAAATCTCAATCGTTCACATCTGAACAATATAGAAATATGTCATGCGAACTGTGCAGCGGAGGGCATCAACTAAGATCTTGCGAGAAATTTAGAAATTTATCAATAAACGAAAGAAATAACTTAGTCAGAACTAAGAAACTTTGCAACAATTGCCTATCGCCTACTCATACTGCACAGACATGTGCGAGTCAATACACTCATATTGCCGTAGGAGACATTATTCGATGCTCCATAATCTATATATTAATAGGCTAACACTCTCCCCATAGTAATTTTTGCAACCCAACTTCATATAGTATTTATAGATAGATCCCTATAAAAGTTATATTGCCATCTTGGTATGGACTATTTCTACTGTCTCGCGAAAAAATTTTTAGGAAATTATGCTTTGTTTATTTGTTATTAAACAAAAAAGAAGCCTACAAACTTTCCAAAACTCTCCAGCTATTTTGTAATCTCCAACAGCACAACATATATATAAGCTTTTACCAAAGCTACAGTATCTGACTGTTTCATTGTACGCTAGATGGACGCGCGCCTTGCGCAAGAATTTCACCACTACCCTCAGCGACATCTACAACCCAGTAGATAAAGTCTCTGATTCATAACAGAAATGATATACATGATACAGCAGTGGCGCAGGTGGTAAGGGTGCCGGCTCTGATGCGTGCGTTAACAACACGATCAAGCACGGGTTCGGGGCAGGTTAAGTTTTGTTTTTTTTTATAAATTAAATTTGCCTTGAAACATATAACATATGAAAACCTTTTATCATAATATTTTTTTTTTAATTTATTGAAGATTGGCCAGAAAAATATTACCAATTGTCTCATTTAGAGCAAAGCTGGAAGTAGACGCTGGAAAGTATAAGTAGTTGCTGGCGTCATTTTAAATAATTTTCCTTGCTTTAAAAGAATTAAAAAAAGAAAGAACAATTCCCATTTTTGTCTTCACCGAGAATCCCGATTCACCGAGAATCCCGAGAATCGAAGTCAGGTGTCCTGCAAGTAGTATACATTTATACCCATTTTGGTATACAAATTGTACAATTAGTGTCTTCATAGGACATGCTCGAACAAATGTGACCATAGGACATGCTCGAACAAATGTGACCAATTTATTCCATTTAAAAGAGACTAAACATCATCCAACTATGGAAGGTCGTCGCATGAGACAGCTGATTAAAAAGTTTTTTTCTTTAATTTTGACATTATGCCCATTTTTCAGTGTAATTTTGACAGTACGCACACAAAGTACAACATTACACAAATTACGTACGCACGGATGTATGTCACCATGCGATCACCTGTTTATTGCATCATGAGACTAAAAAAGTAGTAGTCTACTACAATAAAATATTGGAAAAGCATATTTTCTAAGCAGAAAATGTATTTTTCATACTAAGAATGAAGTTAGTTATATAGAATAAAATATTTTCATAGCAACACCAGAAGAGGAATTTTCAAAAATAGAAGAGAAAAAAGAAAAATATCAAAATCCATGCAAAGAAATTTAAAGCAGGAGTTATTAGCTTTCAAATGTTGTTGCAAATAATCTGTAGCCTTACTACAAGCCGAAATCTAATCACTTCAGTTGGTGCATGTTTTCATTACCTTATGAAAAATTTCAGCAGTATTTATATTAATACCCTAACTCTGTTGTACTACCACCCTAATGTGTGAAAACTTTGAGTGGCATCACCACCTCGCAAAATTTCGCACTTTTTAAAAACTACGAAAACCACACAAACCCCTCTGCTATCATTCATATGCAGTAATCCAGGAGCTGCCACTTGCTTTTATTTGTGTGCCATCTTAACTGCTCATGGCTTTAGCTGCCATTATGCATACTTACCATAGACTTGACTTCACTTAGCACTTAGAAAAATAGGAAGAGAGTACACTAGCCAGTTTCAAATAAGAGTAAAAGTTTCCCATATCGAATTGCTTTTCAAAAGTAATCGTGAGATTTTTTACATATAACTCAGTAAAAAGTACCAAAACGCATTTTCTTGGCATTAGGTTGCGATTTTCTGAGCTTATCTACAATCAGTATATAGTCAATGCCAAAAAAAAACTAAAAAGCATTTTGGAGGAAAAAAATTTTTTTTTAGGTTAGCCTAATTTGAATTCAATTTGTTTGACAGTAAGTTTTGCGGCTGTCATATGAATAATAAATAATAAACATCCAAAAACTCTTATCCCTATAGAATAGTTGGAGGATTTTGTTCAAAATGTTAAAAAAAGGTATGGCATCACACAGTTCTCTCACGGCCTCACTACACTTAGAATTTACATAAAAAATCAAAACTCCACAGTATTCTAGGTCAAGTCAAGTAGGGTAATCGGATACATGCAAACTTCATTAAACAGAACGCTAAGTGGCAGTTCCAAGTCAAGTCAAGTCTATGCTAAGTATGCATAATGGCTGCTTTAGCTTACACGCTCCCACATATGGGCAATCCTGTAAGCTCAAAGATTTTAAAACTCATTCATTTTACATACATACTTATGAGGGGAAGCCATGCGATTATAAACGTTACCGAAAAATTGAGAAATCGTCATTCTCTCTGCCGAAAATTTCTGCGCATTTGGTTTCTTCTACTCGGTGCGTGAAACACTTGTTCAAATTTTCAAATTTTTTGCCCTCATTCCTTTTACTAACCATAGATAAATAGATTTGAGACTCTTCGTTTCGAGAGAGCGCTGTCAAAATGCACATTTTTTATAACATTTGTCATTGATGCCACTCAGTGAAGGTGGAGTAAAACTGAGTATGGCTATTTTCATCATATATTTTGGGGATTTTAAAGGTTTTGCTTTAATTGGACTTTTGAAGGGGTAAATAAGTTTTTCGAAACTTATTTTTCAAAAATATGACAAATTAACGTATCTGCAGGCATAAAAAAACAAAAATATATGTACAAATGAAGTTTAAATGCATCATATAACACTGCCTTGGGTTGATAATGAAATATTGAATTTATTGATAAATATGGATTGATAGGATCAAAAGCACTATAAAAACCGTTGTTGGGTGCATGGGGGCTGGTCCTCTACTTAAAATTTCTGAAGTTCTTCTAACAAAATCAATAACATAAGGCCAAGTAAAAAATGTACTTATAGTATTGACCTTCCGCCTCCATATTATTATCAGGGACACCGAACCGCATGTTTTGATGTAGCACTCAACATTTTTCATAACTTCTACCCATTTGACCCCAAAGCTAAAGAGTTACCGACTATTTCGGCACATTTTTTCGTTGCCTTAGTCTGGCCTTCTGCGAAATGCCATTTATTTTGACTCTCCTGCTCTCCTGCAGTGTACAGAACAAATTTTCTAAAATTTTTTCACGCCATAACTGCAAAAACACCTAGAAATAGTAGGGTGATGTAAATTGGCATACATACATTATGTTGGTGTAAAACTGATAATATGAAGTATGTAAAAGTAAAAGTTAAAGAAACAGTTGAAAGAAGTACATAAATTAAAAAATTTTAAAAATTATAATTTTGTCACTTAGAAAGTTATTCCCGAGGATGCTTCAATTGCCTACCTCATGGGTGGTGTGGAAATGGCAAGACCTTTACTTTAGTACCAACTCACCAATTTGCTTCTTCTGGTAAATGTTTCGTTTGTTGGTTAGAGCCTTTGTGGATCAAATTAACGCACGTGAGCGTGAGTGAGTGGAGCCTTCTATAACGTACGAAAATGAGTTCACGGACATTTATCAATTGAGCTCTTATTTTCAATAAAATTTAAAACAATTTAATAGCGAGATGGTAAAATAAGCATATTTGCGACCTTTAGGGCCGTTTTCACGACTAGGCATCAAATTGTTCAACTTTTTTTTTATATTCACCAAATTTTTGGAAAAAGCGACTGATATAAACCAGTTATACGAAGAAAAGTTGTTTAAGTTCACGAAGAAGTCTATGACATGCTATATCTCCTGTGACAAAACTAAACCAAGTAAGTAGCTCACCCGCGACTTATGCAAAACGAAATAAGTCTTAGTTATTTTTCCACCTACTTACTTGGTATTGCATTTGTCACGGGAGATATGTATGTTAAAGAAAAGATTGTGGCCAGGAAAATAAGTATTTTATTTCAAAGTTTTATTTTTAGAGGAGCTGAAGAAAATTTAAATTGGTCGAATTTCGACCACGGGCGATACTAGTAATAATATTAATAGGCTAACATTTTTTCCATACAATCAATTGCCAGAGTGTATCTCATAAAAAAATGCATAACTCGAATTATCATATATTTTGATATGTTTTCATGGGCCAGGAGCTTTGCATAGGCATATTATATTTAACAAAAAATTGTTCATTAATTTGTAATAATTCATAAAAGTTTTCACCAAAACCCAAAACTGTTAACTACAGTATCTGACAGTTTTATTGTACATACAGCAGTGGCGCAGGTGGTGAGCTTGCCGGCTATGATGCGTGCGTTCGTAGGTTCAAGCACGTGTTCAGGGCAGGCCAAATTTTTTTTTTTTGCTAAATTGAATTTGCCTTAAAACATACGAAAAGTTGTTATCTTATTTTTTTTTTTTAATTTATTATATTTGTAACCCAATATTTCAATATTTTTCTGTTTATGACATCTATCTTAAAAAATCTAAAAAATTATTCCAATTTATCACTATTTATCAATTTATATTTTTTAAGAAATATATCATATTTAATATGCAAAAAGAAAAAGTACAGTTTGTAGCTTAATCAATGTTATACTTACGAAATAATTAGAAATCGCGTTAATTTACCTAAAGACATCAACTATTTTGTTCCTAAAAATTTTTATTTGCAAAAGAGTCGACATATAAATCAATATTTCTGTTTATGACATCTATCTTGGAGTGAAAAAACCAAATTTTTTGAAAAAAAGCTAAAAAATTATTTCAATTTATCAATATATATTTTTTAAGAAATATATCATATTTAATATACGGTTTCGGGTGGGACGCGTGCGTTTCATGGTTCGATCCCAACTTCGAACATAAAATTTTTTTCCCCTTTTTTTCATATTGACTATTTTTTTTGCAGGGAAATTACTAAAATCTACCTTAACACAATATGTACTTATAGACATATGTCGTTTTATGAATTTTTTTTTAAGGAATTTGCTTTTTCTAATAGATTTTCCATAATAAATATAGCTATATATCTAAGTTGAGGTCATTCGAAATAAATATCACGGAATATTATTGAAATGATATAAAAGTCAATATGTAATGTACTTATATATATACATATATCTAAATTGTTGAGGAAAAACCCTAAAAAATCCAAAATGGAAACCGGACTAATGCTCATATTGAGAACTTCGAAATAAACTCCAAATTCATTTTAAAAAAAAATTTTAAATTATTATTCTTTTTCAAAAACGCAGTCAAACTTCTATTTTTTTGCAAAATTCTGTAATAAAAGTGAGACTCAAAAGTATTCATGGTCACTATTTTCAGGTAGCTCTTGAGATGTATCCTAAAACATTTGTTTTTAACATATCTTGCATGTTCTATTGCAAAAAATAATTCAAAATTAAAATTTGTCTGGAAAATAGGACAAAAGTTGTGTTTTTATAGAACTCTAAAACGTAATTTTTTTTTTAAATGTTATGAAATTGGTACTAATTTGTTAAATTTCACTATATACGGTCGGTAATTTAGATGCATCCTAAAATCCCGAAAAACTGAAGTGTTTACACTGAAATGTAAATTGTTTTGTGGAAAACGCACTGAAAATTTTATTTGCTTCCAATTTTGTTCGATATGGCATCATTCTATGTGGCCATTATATATATTATAAAGCAGCTATTATGCATACTTAGCATAGACTTGACTTGACTTGGGAACTGCCATTTAGCACTTAGAAAAATAACAAGAGAGCACACTAGCCAGTTTCAAATAAGAGTAAAAGTTTCCCATATCGAATTGTTTTTTAAAAGTAATCGTGTGATTTTTCCATGTAACTCAGTAAAAAGTACCAAAACGCATTTTCTTGGCATTAGGTTTCGATTTTCTGAGCTTATCTACAATCAGTATATAGTCAATGCCAAAAAAAACTATAAAGCATTTTGGGAGGAAAAAAAATTTTTTTTAGGTTAGCCTAATTTGAATTCAATTTATTTGACAGTAAGTTTTGCGGCTGCCGTATGAATAATATACATCCAAAAATTCTTATCTCTATAGAATAGTTGGAGGATTTTATTCAAAATTTAAAAAAAAAAAGGTATGGCATCACACAGTTCTCTCACGGCGCTCACTAAACTTAGAATTTACATAGAAAATCAAAACTCAACAGAATTCTAAGTCAAGTCAAGTAGGGTAATCGGATACATGCAAACTTCATTAATCAGAACGCTAAGTGGCAGTTCCAAGTCAAGTCAAGTCCATGCTAAGTATGCATAATGGCTGCTTTAGTCTAACTATGTTGTTGGTATATGTCTATGAAATTTAATTTTGTTTATTGAAATATTGACGGAATATGAAAGGAGTGGTGGGTCTGATGGTGGACTTTCAAACATTACTAAGTACCGTTTTTGCCATCTCCTATTAATGATTACTGGTCTTTAATGGACAGATTTTTTTTGGTTAGTTGTCAAATTACCCGTCTTTAAAGTAAACCAGCTTTTATGAAGGCGACTCTCAATAACTCAACTATAAATAATTATATTCAGCAATAAAAATGTCTCCACTATTTATGCCTCTACTCATTAGTTACTGGAGAAAAATGCGAACAGAGGATTTAATAAGTTAAACTAATTTAAGGTGGTCGAATTTCGACCACGGGATATACTAGTAATAATTATAACAATGCCCAAAATAGTTCAAATGCCAAAAGAACCACGGGACTAGCTGCAACTGCTAGATCGGAAAATCCCGAAAGAGACAATCCCGAAAGTTGTTAAGAACAACCATGCTGCTCAAATGCAGCAAGAGTACAAACGCTTCATTCAGAAAATGAAAGCAAAAATCTCCAGCTTCACAACGCAAGTGGAAGATATTTCGAATGACTATCTTAACTTACAATTGAGAAAATTCTGGGAGGTAGAAGAACTACCCCCAATACCCGTTACTACAGCTGACGACAAGTATTGTGAAGACTTCTACGAGTCCACAACTACGAGATCAGAAAACGGGCGGTACGTCGTACGACTACCATTCAAACAACAATTTCCTGATGCACTCGCCTTAGGTCACTCACGAACCTCAGCTCTACAGCAGTTTCTAAGTATGAAAAGAAACCTACTTAAAAAAGGCGAACTAAAAACCTCATATGACAACGTTCTTGAGGAATATCTAACACTAGATCATATGGAATCAGTGAATTCCTCTGAAAAATTACAAACGGCAAACACGGCTCCTTTTATCTACCACACCACGCGGTTATCAAACCAGAAAAACTTACAACAAAAGTAAGAGTGGTGTTTAATGCATCTAAATGCACAAGCTCAGGCAATTCATTAAATTACGTTTTATACACGGGTCCAACATTACAACCCGACTTAATGCTACTTATCTTACAGTGGCGGATGTATAAATACGTATTCAATGGTGACGTCGAAAAAATATACAGACAAATCCTCGTACATGGCGACGACCAAGACTACCAGCGCATTATATTCCGCAATTCACCTAGCAGTCCAATCCGCGACTACAAGCTAAAAACGGTAACATTTGGCGTAAACTACGCCCCTTTCCTAGCCATTCGTACACTACACGAACTGGCAAAAGATACGAAAGAAAAACTACCACTAGCCGCCCCGGTGCTAAGCTCTCAAACATACGTAGACGATATACTGTCTGGAAGCCACAGCCTTCCTCTAGCGTGCGAGTCACTAGCGCAAGTTATCGAAGCCCTCGATTCAGCAGGGTTCCCATTAAAAAAGATAACTTCCAACCATCCAGAAATACTGGCAAAAATAAATAAAGAAAACTTGCTAGATACTAATTTTCTAAAGTTTGAAAAAGAGAGCACCACTAAAACTCTAGGCATACAATGGAATGCAATATCAGACCAATTTTCTTACACTCTTGAGTCGGTATCTGCAAAATCCGCAAAAACGAAAAGACAAATTTTGTCATCTATGGCAAAACTTTTTGACCCCGCAGGATGACTTGTACCAATCATGATACAAGCAAAAATTCTCATTCAAGAATTATGGCTAGATGGAACCGATTGGGACGAAGTGGTGAAACCACTCCGCTTAATAAAATGGTCCCAATTTGCAAGTAACTTGCACACTATCCCCGATACCTCGGTGGGTGAATTTCTCACCCGATCATGAAGTGAAATCCACGGCTTTTGCGATGCTACTGAGAAAGCATACTGCGCTGCTATTTATGTGCGAACCCAGCACGATGGCAAAACAAAAAGTCACTTATTAGTGGCAAAGGCCAAGGTCGCACCTCTTAAGACCGTAAGCCTCCCACGGCTCGAGCTATGCGGCGCACTCCTGCTCGCAAAACTAGCCTCGACCGTGCAAGCACATTTAAACCTGAGCGATCGGAAACTATATCTATGGTCCGATTCAGAAATAGTCCTAGCATGGCTAGAAAAGGGACCACATTCGTGGAAAACATACGTTTCTAACCGCTCAGCTCAAATCATTGACTTAGTTGGGCCGGCAACTTGGCGACATATAGCCAGTGCTGATAACCTTGCGGATCTTGGAACAAGAGGCTGCAAACCCCTGCACCTTACAACCACCACACTATGGTGGAATGGCCCCAACTGGATGGTCGAATCACCTGACGCATGGCCAAGGTCGCCTGCGCGCAATATAATAGCCCCAGAAAGTAGAAGAATTGAAGGCTTTCATACAACGTTGGAGGATTCAGACATCCTAGAGCGATTTTCGTCGTTCCCCCGAGCCTTAAGAGTAATAGCGTATATGTTTCAATTTTTAAATCGCTTAAAGAATAAGGTGAAAGGGATGGCCAATACCGCAAGCTATGCACTTACGCATCAAGACTTGCAACGGGCAAAATAGCCCTAATCGAGTCCACGCAGACTCGCTATTACAGTAGTGAACAAACACTTTTAAGGGCGTCGAAGCCCATCGACAAAAAGAGCACACTCTTAGTACTTAACCCCTTTGTAGATTATAAGGGACTGATTCATGCCAATGCCAGGCTAGCGAACTCCAGTCTCCAAATCCGCATTTGCCACAATCTTTATAAATTATCTCCACCTCTTAATGCTATACGCCGAGCACAGGCTAATGCAACAAATGATCCGACAAGAGTATTATATTCCTCGATTGAAGCCTCTGATAAAAAAATGCATCTTTGTGTGTAAAGTCTATACGCTACACAAGCAAAAGATGCGCACGCAGATCATGGCAGCTCTACCACCCGAAAGCTGCAATTATTCTATGCCTTTCACCATCACTGGTGTAGATTTTGCCGGGCCTTTCCAGCTAAAGGCCTAGATGATAAGGTCTTCTACCACAATGAAAGGTTTCGTGGCTGCTTTTGTATGCTTTGCGACAAAAGCCGTGCACCTAGAATTATGTTCAGATCTGAAAACGGCAGCTTTTCTCGCGGCATTTGCACGCTTTTTCGGACGGCGAGGATTTCCCTCGAAAATCATGAGTGACAATGGCAAAACCTTTATCGGCGCTCAACGAGCTACCGAAAAGGAGTTCATACAGTTCGCCAAAGAAGTCTCGCCGCACATCATCGAAAAAAGCGCACCTCAAGGCATTAATTGGCAATTTATCCCTCCAAGTGCCGCACATATGGGTGGACTATGAGAATCAGCGGTTAAAAGCTTTAAATCGCATTTTAAGAAAACCGCTGGCAATAATAAATTTACATTTGAAGAATTCACTACGTTACTGCTTCGAGTTGAAGCCGTTTTAAACTCACGGCCACTATCATCACTCTCGCAAGATCCCTCCGACTTTACAGCCCTCACCCCTGGGCATTTTCTTAGAGGAGCGCCACTTCTGGCCATACCAGAACAAAACGTGGACTCACTTTCCCTCATAAATCGATGGGAACGGATCAAAATCCATCATCATGAGTTTAGTCGCCGATGGAAGGAAGAATATCTTAAAGACCTTCACAAACGATATCGGTGGAACAATACTCAAGAAGCACCTAAAATTGGAACATGCGTCTTAATTCATGACGAATGTCTACCTCCTACCGAATGGCGGCTAGCCCGCATCGAAAAGGTACATTACGGTTCCGACGGTCACATCCGAGTAGTTGACCTACGTACGCAAAACGGCAAAGTAACTCGACCGCTCGTAAAACTTTGTTTTCTACCAACCGAGTCTAATACCGCTAATACCGATCGCGTAAATACTTAAAAACAATATAAAATCAAATACGGAGCAATTCATCCAACGAAGCGATGTTGCTATCCGAAATAAATACATACCTCACTCCTAAAGAGGTAGCTTTTCCTCGAACTAAACGTTAAACTATACCGCAAATAAAAACCCGTACAACAGATACAATAATCTTATCACATTTGAAACCATATGTTGATCAAGTGGTAAAATCAAGGACCCCTTTTACATTATGAGGCACTAAAGTCAATTCTCTTTTCCATATAGATAACAATGAAGTTGACGCAGTCACCCCGACTCCAGCCATCCGCTCGGCGGTCACGGTTCCCCGAGCTAGGGCATTACCCATGGCAACACCTCGCTCTGCCAATCAACGGGCAGAAACATTGCCAACGCCAATACCTCGTAGGTCTACGGATGGGGCCGATACAGCAGCCCCTGAAGCACCGTTCCCGAAGGACCCCGTAGCCGCACATAGTGCACGTTGCCTCCTTTGTCGGCGTCCGCACGCGTTGCGCTTATGCGGAATTTTCAAGGCCATGCAACCACAGCAACGGCAGCAGGTAGCCCAAGCGCATGGATACTGCTTTAACTGCTTGGCACTGTGGCATACCACCGACGCGTGCACGTCCAGTGTTCTGTGCCAGCTTTGTAGCCGACCTCACCACACCCTCCTGCATCGGACGCCTCGAAATAGCGCCCCGGCGGCACCACCTCCTCGCACCCACGTGCGACCTCGAGCGCGACCCACTAGCGGCTCCCAACCTCGACGCCCAACCTGGCGGGCCAACCAGCAACAACATCATTATAGTCACCCTGGGGCCCGATATCGCCCTCCAGCACCGACACCTGTCCCGCATCACCACAGGTCGCGCAACCGGTGCGCCAACGGACTCAGCAACGTGGTCCGTGGCCTAGGAGGGCCGGGATGGCTACGAGAGCCTGACCAGCCACATCACTGGCTGTAGCAACCCTGCCGCCAGCACAAATTTCACCACACAACATACACCAAAACATACACAATTACACGCACCAATTGTCAAACACACGAATACACTTACAAACACATAAAACACAGTTCAAATATAATTCTTATGCGAACTACCCGCCTGTTTATGCGCCATCCTTGTTTTCAATTTAAATAAATTTTGTACTAAAAACATTAAATTCTCGTTTGGTTTATTTGTGTAATATAATGTGTGCTTTTGTTTTTCTTGCAAAAAATATGATTGTTCATTTTCGAACATCGTCCTATAGTAGGTTAGATTTGTGATGTGAAAAATGTTGACAAAACTTTCGTACATTAGTGCTTCCCCATTTTGAATTAGCACAAAGTCATCGCTGGTGTAATCTATAATGTCTGCTGTAGTTAAAGTAAGCAGTAATCCAAAAATAAAAATAGCCAGAGTGTAAACCTAAAATATTATGTTTTAATATTATCTTTGTAAATAATTATGTTATCTTATTTCTCAAGTTTTCTTAAACTTGCTGTTTTCTATACCTATATCGATTATGGTCGAGTGAACTATTTGACCGTTACTAGAGCTATGTCCAGGGTCGCAGAATCTTACTTCAATATTCAGTCTCTGCATCAAGGCTTTGAATTGAGGTGTGGTAAAACTTTGTTCGTTATCTATTGTAATGCATTTTGCTTCTGGAAATGTCTGCAAAATGCGCAGGATTTTCTCTTCTATATTGATCTTATCCTCTATATTTTTTATAACTAAAAACTTAGAATATGCATTAACGTAGGTATTTAATAAATTTATGTTTTTGTGCGTAAAATACATCTATATGTAGCTGTTCACCTTAATTTCTTGGAATAGGAACCTCACTCATAGGAATCAATTTCGGGTGGCGGTCATATTTGTTTTTATTGCAAATTAAACAATTCCTAATATATTCTTTAAATTGTTTTTGCATGTCAGGCTAGTAGTAAAGTTTCTGAATTTGTTTTATATTTTCAGTAAAGCTTCGGTGTGTTTCCTCTATTATACTTGCTTGATCCCCCTAATAATCACCTCCATTTGAAATGATCCTGTGTACAAGAACTTGTTACTGAAAGTTTCATTAATTTTTTGTAGGATTCCATACAAATCTTCCACTGTGCAATAAATTGCTGTTACCAAATTTGGTTAAATAAACTCTTTAAGTATTGTTAACAAATTATAAACTGTATCAAACTCAATTAAATGTCTTGTTTTTCCAAAGTTACTCCCAGACTCATGTTTTGTGAATCTATTTTTAATAAGAACTATTTGTTGTTTAAATTGCTTGAGTGGTCTTGTTGTCTCTCTGATAATAGAGTTTTCGGCACTCTCAGCAGAATGTATGGATTGATTATCTTCTGAATCATACGTTTATTATTCACCTCCATTCGTGATAGTGCATCTGCCACGACATCCGTTTTTCCTGGTTGATATACGAACTTTGGTGCGAAGTCCTCAATGAAGGCATGCCACCTCTTCATCTTAGAATTGGGATTACTGGTTGGCATCGCAAATGTCAATGGTTAGTGATCTGTATGAATTTCGAGGTTAGTTACCCCGTATAAATAGTTTCGACGATTCTTTAACGCCCACACGATGGCGTACCATTCCTTTTCATTTGTAGCGTAATTTCTCTCTGTTTTATTTAAAGTTTTTGACACGAAAGTAATTGGTCTATTTTCTTGTGAAAGTACTGCGCCCATTGCGAAATTAGGCGCATCTGTAGTTAACAACATTTTTTTTTTAATAATCTGGTTGTACCAATTCCATTTCCGATGCCAAATGTTTTTTAATTCATTAAATGCAAGTTTTACGTCTTCATCTAACTCCATTGCTACCTTTTTTGACATGTTCTTGGAAACTCTACCGTTTTCAGCTGACAAATACTTTGTCAAAAGCTTTGCTATTGCAGCGTAGACCCAGAAAACCTCTCATTTGGCGTAAATTGTTAGGTTCGGGATAATTTGATATTAACTCGATCTTTTTTGGATCGGTTTTAACAATATTTTGAGCAACAATATTGCCTAAGAATTCTCTTTCTGTTTTGAAAAATTTTGACTTCTCAACTGAAATTTTCATATTTGCAGATCTCAATATTTCAATTATGGTTTCCAAGTCCTTCAGATGTTGTCCCAGATCTTCTGAGAAAATTATTATATCATCTAAATAGACGTGCATATTTTCCCTATATGCTGCCGTAAAATGGCATCCATTGCTCTCTGAAAAATTCTGGGAGCGTTTTTTAGACCGAAACGCATACGCAAAAATTCGTATGCTAACAGAAAAAGCTGTCTTCTCTATGTCATTATCTGACATAAAAATCTGATGGAAACCGGATTCCAAGGCTATGCTTGAAAAGAACTTTGATTTTCCTAAATTTGCCAAAATTATATTTGTATCGTTACATTTTTTGTAATCTATCACCATTCTAAGCTTCGGAGAGCCATCCTCGTTTGTACCCTTGTTTGGTACCACCCAAATCGGTGAATTATAGGTGTTTTTGCTAGGCCTTATAATTTGTTCAATTAACATCCTTTCTATTTCCCTATTAACAAATGAGCTTACAGAATGGGGATATGGCTATTGACGGCTCCACATTGGACCTTTTTTTGCCGTTCTTATTTCAGCCCTTACATCTGTTCTAAACGGAAAACTTGTACTGTGAGGACCCCGATCCTGAGGCTCTGGAGACCTCACAACAACTCTATATATGTATACATATATACATACATTATAAACGTATACTTTTATGAATGAAATGAATTTTTATACTGGCGAGAATTAATATCTATCAGAATTTCACGGTTTGCACATACGCCCTTTTACCCCGCAAGAACGCCTGCGTTTGCCCAAAACATATACCATATATACCCATGTACATATGTACACACATATGTCCGAATATATTCATCTTTTATTTTTTACAATATTAGGCACACCCTAATGCACGTTTTACAGAAAATCAACAGCGACGCTAAGAGGCCACCAACCTAACTACGCCCGGCAATAGAAAATATGCAGTGCACAAACAAAAACAACCACGAGCGTTCCAATAAGCAAAAGGGTCGGCCAACCAACTTAAGCAGCGGTGCTACACCCGCGCGCACGCATACATATTTTGGCAACCCAATGTTAGCGGACATAGCATAAAGAGGAGAAGAAAAATGCATTGCTAGCATTGACAGCAGGTACAAATGGGATTGCAGGAAAATAACCAGCATATGTACATACATATTTATGCAAATAATATTAATGTTGCGGGAATGTCCAGCTGATCGATGGAGTGCGAGGAAAGCAGCTGACTACAAGCAATGGGGCATTCCGAGTGGAAGCGGCACCGCGGCAAAAACAGCTAGAATTCATGAAATATATGGGAAATATGCAAATACCAAATACTAATGTATAAACTCAGTGGAAGAAGCGCCGTTAGGTTAAGATTTAGTTTTAAGAATTGTTATTGTAATTTTGCGGTTTGCCGCCCGCAAAATCTGTATAAAAGGGCGACGATTTTTATGAAATAGGGAAGTCGTTTTGCGACAGCAACTAGGAATAGTAGTTGGGGTTCTCACCTCAGCGAATGTAAACCTGGGGTTCTCACCTCACGATTGCAAGTTTTTATATTCAGTGGTGGTTTTCACCTCCGCTGACGGTCGGGCCAAGCAGGGGTTTTCACCTCAGCCGCCTTTATTATAGCTAGCCATATTAAATAAGAAAAGAAGGATTAGTACCCAAGTAAAATTAAGATTGTAGATTTGCGAAAAGAGGATAAAATCCCACAACAACAGACAACCTAATCAAAGGTCTAAGAGAAAGGATTTTAGCGAGGTTCGGAGCGCCAAAGGTATTAATAACCGACAACGGGGCGCAGTTTATTAGTAGAAGTTTCAAGCGGTTTTTATAGGAGCTTGGCATAAAACACCAGCTGACGGCACCATATACTCCGCAGGAGAACCCGACAGAGAGAGCAAATAGAAACGTGAAGAGAATGATATCACAGTTTACCGGCAAGGACCAGAGAGATTGGGATGAGTTTTTCCCAGAGATTTCGTTGGCGTTAAACACAAGTGTATGCGAATCAACAGGGTATAGTCCCGCGTATGTAGTACAAGGTAGAGAGCCGAGGATTCCGGGCTCCCTCTACGACGAACAGACATTTGGTACGGGCGAGGCGAAGATTGTTTTAAGCGAAAAGGCATCAAGGATGAAGGAGGTGTACAGCATGGTACGGCGTAAACAACAGAGCGCATCGACGGAGCAAGCCAGGTACTATAACTTGCGCAGGAGGCAATGGCAACCGGCTATAGGCGACCTGGTATTGGTGAAAGAGCATCAATTGTCCAAAGCAGTAGACAATTTTGCGGCAAAACTAGCACCCAAATACAGTGGCCCACACCGAGTGATGAATTTTGTATCACCGGTAATAGTAGAGCTGGACAAGGTACACAAGGGAAAGAGAAGGACAGCACACGTAAGTGAACTGAAGGCTTATTACGAGGCCGAGGTACAGAGAGAGGCAATAGAGGGGCAGGGCGCGAGACAGAGTGAAACACGTGGGTCAAAGCCCACTAGCAAATACGAAGAAAGCACGCGCCAACGGAGAGTACGGTTTTTAGAGACAACGAACGCCGAAGAATCCAGAGAACAAAGTACGCCACACGAGCCAGACCAACCAACGACGTCCAAAGTAGCAATGCAAATGCTAAGAGCACGTCAGCAGAGGGATCGTAACATAGCAGCGAAATGCGGAGCGTTATCCTTAGAAGGTTTAACAAACAATAGCCCGAAGATAAAATCCCCATCGGGAAACGAACGAACGATCGTCGAAGAAATACAGGGTCAAGCATCAAGCATGGAAATAGGAATGCAGATGGCAGCGGATTTCGCCAACAACATGGCCAACAAAAACCACAATAACATAATAGAATATTCGGTCACTTTCAGCTTCACGACGAGAGAGGGGAATCCGAGAACACCTATCGAGGCGAATGATAATCACGGCACACGTACGAGAGCTAGGCGCAAAGAAATAGCGTACCACGTAGTTCCCGAAGCACAAAGGTTTTAGACGGATAACGGATCACGGTGGTAATATGAACCAATTTTACACAATCATTTCATGTATCATCAACAGTCGCCATTAAATATATATATCCAATAATCGGACAAAATATTTAAAGAAATTTAGCAGCACCCTACCGTGATAACGTCGCACACACGCGCAACAGCAGCGACGATCACCTGACATACTGAACCAATAAGCGCACGCAGCGCCAAAGACGTTACGAAAGGATGCAAGTTATTGGAAATGTCCTGTTACAATCAACCAAAGAAGCAAAATACACAATAACAATAGAATAGCTCAACAGCAAAAGCTCCAAAGCTGAGTTCTGCCTAGGAAAACCACCGTTGATCGCGCCACGAAAAACTAGTATAAATACCGGCCGCAATGCCCAGGATAATCAAATAGTAAACCAATATGGATACACGCAACATGGAGCGCTACACCAGCGAAAAGGCAGCAGATGGCTCACTCCGCCTAAAAATTCGGCGATCAACGCAGCACGACCAGAGGAGGCGGTGACTAACCTAGTCACCAGTGATAGCGAGGTCAAGAGTGACAGCGAAAGCGAACGCGAGAGCGGCAACGACAGCGCCTGTACCGAGCCATTCGGTCATATCGAAAGCGAAGACGACGACGGGATCCGCAGCCCGAGCCCCGATGGCGACGATGAATACCGGAGCGGGCCGATGGTGCGGGAGTCCACACCGATTTCAATATCGTCGGAGAGCGATTCCGAAGAGGAGGGTAATAACCGGCGGCGAGGCGAACTGTCCATTACTGGAACTAGCCAGAAGTTGAAAACGTTTGAGGGATGCCTCCAATCCTTTTGAAATGAATACAGCTGCTTTTTAAACTAATAATTTTTTTTATAGATTTAAAAATAAGTTTAGATTGGAGGGCGTAAGCTATTTAGCTGCATAGTGACTTCTTCCCACCTTTTGGTTTTGTGTATACACCTATCGACAGGTTCGGACTTTGTTCCATTATTGAAACCAACGTTTCCAGCTGTTGCTTTGTACCTACGACCTTTGACCTATATACAATAAATGCAAATAGATAAATATTTGCATTATAAATAAAAAGTAAAGGATAAATACAAAAACTTACATTTCTTAGCAATTGTATAAAAATTCGATACAGGATCGACAGCAAAATTATATTCGATCAAATAATAGATACACAACGAAAATTTCGACAGCGATGAGCTACTCATAATACGAATTTGAAATTCGATTTTCGATCTTCGATAGCCAGCGAACATCGAACACCGAAAAATGCTCATAATAGGGGCCTATATCTCCTTTATGTATGTCTACAGCAACCAACTAAAGTAAAGGCGTTTTGAACAGTCTAACATCGACATTTTGCATCTCCCCTCTATTTGGCTCTTTAGCTGTGCCTAAACATTCCCTAAGTCATCCCCAGTCATTTTTCAAAGAAATTTCAAATATACAAACACAACTTATCTAGAGCTTTATTAAAGACTAGCAGCCCGTGTGCGACGTTGTTCGCAGGTTCCATTTTTACATTTTATTCTTTATTATTAAATACATATTGTTTTGAAATAAATAGACCATATACGTATGTATGTATGAATATTGATTTCTTTTTTATTTACATTCGATCATTAGAAAAAACAAAAACAAATTTCAAAGTACTTCAGAATATACTACATTTTTAGTTTTACTATCTGAAGGTAGTAGTATAGCTTGATTTTGGGGGTTCCCAGTTCTGGATACCGCAACATACAATTGCCCATTTGTGAAACACTCTGCCCGTAAGTCTATACCAACATAGTTGAAAGTTTGTCCTTGGGATTTGTTTATTGTAACTGCGAAGGAAACTTTCACTGGAAATTGCAAACGCTTATATTGGAAGGGCATATCGGTCGGAATCATAGGTATGCGAGGTATGAACGACGTTTCTCCTGCAGCTGGACCTGTAAGGATTGTTACTTCAAGGATATTGTTATGCATTCGTTTTATTTGTAATCGCGTTACATTGCATAACGTGGGTGGCTTGAGCTTGAGCAATAAAATAACTGGAATGTCACTTTTTAACTTTAATTTATGAGGGGGAAGGCCAGAGGGGTTAAGAGAATTTAAAAACTTAGTAGGGTAGTGTACGGCATCTTCTCTACTAAGGATCGCTGTCCTGAAGCTTCGGGTCTTGAACGTGGTGGCGGAGTACTGATCGCTATCAGAAACGATTTATGTAGTAGTGCTGTGGACATAAATTTATATGGAAACAAGATTGAGCAAATTTGCGTTAAAATTTAGTTTTCTATATATTTTACTTATTCCTATATTCCTCCAAACAGTCCTATTGATATATATGAAAAGCATCTAAGTAATGTAAGCTCTATTTATGGTAATTTGAACCGAGTTGATGAACTTATTTATCTCGGAGACTTCAACTTAGGCAATATTGTATGGAGCTCTCAAGACAACGTAATTTTACCATCTAGCGTGAGAACAGACATCGAAATATTATTTGTGAGCAATGTATTATCACTTAATCTAAATCAAATTAATTGTATTGCCAATTACTTGAATCGCTTTTTAGATTTAGTTTTTACTTCCGCTGATTTGAATGCTTCTTGTGAGGAATGCCTCTCACCATTACCAAATAATAGCATCCATCACAAGGCATTAAGCATAGAATTTCAATCTTACGAGTTCGGTAGTATCAATAATTTGCGACTACACATTAAATGGTGATAAGTTATGTCATAACAACACCATCAAGGATCTTGGTATAATTTTCGACTCAAAACTGTCATTTACTCACCATATAGATTATGTAGTATCGAAGTCCTTCTCCATGATTGGTTTCATACGCAGTAACACCGTAGACTTTGTTGATCCGATGACACTCAAAGCACTGTACGTATCCTTAGTGCGTAGTAACCTGGATTATTGCTGTATAATTTGGAACCCATATTACCAACTTCATACCAACAAAGTCGAGAAAGTGCAACGAATTTTCACAAGAATGGCTTTGCGTACTATGTCGTGGCCAAATGGTCTTCCAAACTATACTGGCAGACGCAAACTGCTAGGTCTTCAAAGTTTAGAAGATAGAAGAACATATTTTTCTATTCTTTTTGTGTACAATGTGATGAATTCTAGAGTTAATTGCGAACTCTTAGCTAATTCAATAAATGTCCATTCACCAAGCCTCAACTTAAGAGTAAGCCGTTTATTTAATGTTAACTTCCATGCAACCAACTATGGTCTTAATGAGCCACTCACAAGATGCATTCGGATTTGTAATACATATGATAAAAACTTAAACTTTAATTTAGAGATAAGTAACTTTAAGTCTAGTTTGTTTATACTATTTAATTAATGTGAGTCTGTTAGATTTATTCAGTAGACAAATAATAAATAAATAAATAAAATTTGCAATATTAATTCGTCCACGTTATGCACCACATTGTTTTGTGTTGACATTTCCGTTCAGATTTGCTCTCATGTTTGTTCGCAGACACAATTTCTCTACGTTATTCCATAGTAAAGATGCTTTGAAACATGATTTCACAATATCAGCTCGGGTTCCCTTCGCTACTACCGGCAAAGTCTGGCGAAAGTCTCCTGCAAAAAGAATTGTTTAATGTTCGATCTACTGCCTCAATATGCGCTCGATTGGTCATTGTACACTCATCCCACACTATCAGCACTGCTTCTTGTAAAATTTTGGCAAGTGATCCGTTCTTTCGAATGGAACAAATCTGTTCTGCTTGGATGGACACGCTTAATGGCAATTTAAAAGTTGAGTGGGCTGTTCGACCAGCGGATAATAGAGTCGCGGCGATTCCCGTTGACGCTATTGCCAGCGCCACGTGTCCCTTAGATCTGGCATAAGCCAGAAGAAGATTAAGTGCAAAGGTTTTTCCACAACCACCAGGTGCATCTAAGAAAAATGCTTGACCAGCATTGCTATCAATGCTGTTGACAACTCTACTATATATTAGCTGCTGATCCGATACCATTTTTGGTACATTAGTTGCAAGGTAGTCAATTAAAATGTTTACGTCACATGGACACCACAATGCGGTCTCAAAAGGGCATTCAGTTCGTTGAATATTGCGATTTGGAGAAGGGAGCCCAAAACTCGATAATTCTTTTTCGCATAGTCCTATTACTCTGTCTTCGATATCAATTAAACCTTAAAAAAAATGTAAACTACTTACTTAAACATTATTAAATTATAGTTAATTTTTATCAAACCTTGGTTTAGCAAATCTTCAGAAATGTGTAGATCGGGATCGTTACGTCTCCTGCGTTCATTGAAAAGAAAGTCTTCACAGAAGTCATTCTTGAATATGTTCCATAGCAATTCAGCGTTTGAAGGTTGGCAAAAAACTATTATAATGCAGAATAGTTCTCTCAGCATTGTTGGTGAATGCAAAAGAGATGCTTCAGCTAACGCATTTTTCCAATGATCGTCATTTTCCAAAAGTTGTAGCTCTCGGCAAGCGACTTGAAAAGTATTAAAAACTGTACCCTTTACAGTCCTCAAGCTTTCGAAAGAAGTGGGACCCCGAATATTATGTAGCAATAAACGTATATAAAAACATTCAGTTTGATTGGGGAGGACGTTATACATATACTCTTCCAAGTGCCCAATCCTTTTTCATATCGGGGTTGCCTTCAACAGCAACTCCGCGCTTCCTTCGCAAAAACTTATGATTGCTCCAGGTATAATAAGACGGCACTTCGTGATAAAGAAGCGTTTTCGCAAACGAATCCGTGGCGCATAATTCAAAAAAGCCATTAATGTGGTTTTACGCGGATTTTCAAGAACTTGGTGTACATTGTCTTCTGAAAAATAAACTCGTTGTCCGTTGTCTAAATGCACTGCTAAGTGTACAACAGTTGGATATCGCTCATGAATTGGAAAATCAAAAAAGCGCCAAAAGGACTACGAAGTGCTTATATAACGACCGTTGAGATACTTTTGAATTTCATCAGAATTGTTTTGAAAGGAAAATGTAGCCTGATCTGTACCTTTGTTAACATATTTGCATATGTATTTAATAGATTTAACAGAATGGCAGTATTCAACATTTATATGAGCTGAAAAGCATCGCAGAAGCATAGGGCAATAAGGAACGACCCATCTATTGTCTATTCTGGTAATAGCGCCACGTACATCAATATCGGCAGTGTTACCTCCATTTTCAGGAGACCGCCTACGGTATGTTGGGTAGCCATCTTCGCCGGACTGCGTCTCTGCACAATAACTGCGAGGAAACCTTTTCATACATTTGCCTTCTGCCATGCATGGTGAGAATATGTTATGTTGCCCACAGGGTCAATGAATCATATTTTTACAAACGATATCATACAAAAGTGGATCATCGCCTGGGTTCGGGATTTCAGCACAAATTATGCTATCTATTTCGTGAGGCTGAATTTTTGTCTGCAGCCAGAGCAGTATATTGACAATGCGGCAAACCACGTCTGGTGTTTTTTCTTGCATGTAACGCGCTGAACGCGTAAATGATGAAGGAAGTATGACTTTTTGCCCAATATTAGAAACATTTATATTAGAATCTTCATTTATAGCATCGCGTAAGTGTATATACTCTTCAGCTCGTAGTTTTTGCTGATTTCTGCGTATAAAATTCAATCTTTCCGAAACCATTTTTGCCATCATGTCCACTGAGTATTGGTTTAATAAGTTTTTAAAATAAAGAAGTTGATTTAAACAGTTATCTCTAACCATAAACCGGTAAGCATAGAACTGCATGCAAGAGATATACTTGGTTCCATTGCAATTTGGAATGTATAAACAGTATCCGTCTTCTCGTCTTAAAAATATGATCGGATACTGAAGTGGATCTGTCTGGGGGGAAACGACAAGGGAAAAGCCGGTACGAACTCACGAAGCAGGTATAACCAAAGAAATAAAAAGAAATGATTTTCGTTAGTAAGTAGGTAATAAACAAATGAGTTTATTGAAAAGAAAAGAGGTTTATATAGAGAGGAGTATATTAGAATTAAATGATGTAGCAATAAACGTATATAAAAACATTCAGTTTGATTGGGGAGGACGTTATACATATACTCTTCCAAGTGCCCAATCCTTTTTCATATCGGGGTTGCCTTCAACAGCAACTCCGCGCTTCCTTCGCAAAAACTTATGATTGCTCCAGGTATAATAAGACGGCACTTCGTGATAAAGAAGCGTTTTCGCAAACGAATCCGTGGCGCATAATTCAAAAAAGCCATTAATGTGGTTTTACGCGGATTTTCAAGAACTTGGTGTACATTGTCTTCTGAAAAATAAACTCGTTGTCCGTTGTCTAAATGCACTGCTAAGTGTACAACAGTTGGATATCGCTCATGAATTGGAAAATCAAAAAAGCGCCAAAAGGACTACGAAGTGCTTATATAACGACCGTTGAGATACTTTTGAATTTCATCAGAATTGTTTTGAAAGGAAAATGTAGCCTGATCTGTACCTTTGTTAACATATTTGCATATGTATTTAATAGATTTAACAGAATGGCAGTATTCAACATTTATATGAGCTGAAAAGCATCGCAGAAGCATAGGGCAATAAGGAACGACCCATCTATTGTCTATTCTGGTAATAGCGCCACGTACATCAATATCGGCAGTGTTACCTCCATTTTCAGGAGACCGCCTACGGTATGTTGGGTAGCCATCTTCGCCGGACTGCGTCTCTGCACAATAACTGCGAGGAAACCTTTTCATACATTTGCCTTCTGCCATGCATGGTGAGAATATGTTATGTTGCCCACAGGGTCAATGAATCATATTTTTACAAACGATATCATACAAAAGTGGATCATCGCCTGGGTTCGGGATTTCAGCACAAATTATGCTATCTATTTCGTGAGGCTGAATTTTTGTCTGCAGCCAGAGCATTATATTGACAATGCGGCAAACCACGTCTGGTGTTTTTTCTTGCATGTAACGCGCTGAACGCGTAAATGATGAAGGAAGTATGACTTTTTGCCCAATATTAGAAACATTTATATTAGAATCTTCATTTATAGCATCGCGTAAGTGTATATACTCTTCAGCTCGTAGTTTTTGCTGATTTCTGCGTATAAAATTCAATCTTTCCGAAACCATTTTTGCCATCATGTCCACTGAGTATTGGTTTAATAAGTTTTTAAAATAAAGAAGTTGATTTAAACAGTTATCTCTAACCATAAACCGGTAAGCATAGAACTGCATGCAAGAGATATACTTGGTTCCATTGCAATTTGGAATGTATAAACAGTATCCGTCTTCTCGTCTTAAAAATATGATCGGATACTAAAGTGGATCTGTCTGGGGGGAAACGACAAGGGAAAAGCCGGTACGAACTCACGAAGCAGGTATAACCAAAGAAATAAAAAGAAATGATTTTCGTTAGTAAGTAGGTAATAAACAAATGAGTTTATTGAAAAGAAAAGAGGTTTATATAGAGAGGAGTATATTAGAATTAAATGAAAAATAGTATAAGAGGATATACAAAATGTTACCTTTACAAATGATGATTGCCTGAAACGACGAGCGAAGTGGTTAGCCAAAGACTGACCGTTCCAGTCAATCATCAACTTATTCTTCCCTAGTATGGAAAAGCCCACCGGTGATTTTCCCATCACAGTTTAGCTTTGCAGCGAGCAGCTGTATTGATAAATCTCCAGTGTTTCCCAACCGTTGCAAGCCCTTTGGCTTCAACATTGCCGCCGGCCTTGCAATACTGAGGAATTGCAACATACTAGACAAGAATTTGTCTAATGTGGCAAAATAGATTTCGTACATTAGGTTAGGTTAGGTTAGGTTAAGGTGGCCGCCTCTCAGCGGTGCCGAGAGGCGCACTGAGGCCGACTGGCCCATTGTGATACCACTGAGGGGGTTTAAATCCCTTCTACCTTTAAGAGTAAGTGTTCAATGAAAGAACCACCCTGTGCGCTTAATGAAGCGCAGGATGTCTCCAATTTCGGCAGAGCCTAGCTCCGCTAGGCCGAGGAGTAGGCACCTGCTTAGGCACTCCAGCCGGGTTCTGGCTAGTGCGGGGCAGCTGCAGAGGAAGTGCTCGACACTCTCAATTTCCTCCTCGTCCCTGCAGCTGCGACAGAAATCATTTGAAGGGACCCCCATGCGGTTGGCATGTACACCCATGAGACAGTGTCCCGTGAGCACCCCGATCAACAGTCCAAGGGAGGGTCGGTCAAGTTTGAGTATGGACTCGGTTCGTTTGTTGCAGATGCGGGGCCAAGTTTGCCTGGACACCTCGCATGTCGTTTCCGTAGCCCATCTCGAATTTGCCTTTTTGTTGAATTCACGTAGGAGCCAGAGCTTAGTCGTGGCAAGAGGCGGGGGGATGCTCCCATTGTGGTTCTCCTCTGTACGCTCCGTGGCCTTCCTTGCCAGCTCGTCAGCAGCACAGTTTCCAGGAATGTCGCTGTGGCCTGGAACCCATATCACAGCTGTGGAGCATTTCGAAGACAATTCATTGAGCGATCGCCTACAGTCTTGAGCTACTTTCGAGGTAGAGTTACTGCTCTGAAGAGCCTTGATCGCTGCCTGGCTGTCGCTGTATATGGATACAGATGTGCGGTTTTTCGATAAAAACCAGCGTGCAGCCTCCTCTATGGCCGTAAGTTCCGCCTGGAATACGCTGCAGTGGCTGGGTAGTCTAATGCTTAAGCATAGTGAAAGATCCTCTGAGTAGACGCCGCTGCCCACTTTGCCGTTAAGCTTTGAGCCGTCTGTAAATATGGAGTCTGAATGCAGGTTCAGAGTGTGCCTGTCTTCCCATTCCTCCCTATTAGGGATTGTGGTAGAGAACTTGGTATTTGGGCCGTGGCATATAGGTGTGGTGTAGTCCACGGTTTTCAGATTTTGGGGTATGGTCTCCAAGATCTTTGCGTGTCCAAATCTGGTGTCATTCCATCGTTGAACAGCGCTCAGTCTTATTGCGCTATAGCTTGCTTGGAGTTTACCGTACAAGTCAATTGGGAGTAGATTGAGCATGACCTCCAGAGCTTTGGTAGGTGTGGATGGGAGTGACCCCGTGATGAGCACCGCCGCAGAACGCTGTACTCTACCCATCCTTCCTGTGATGCTGTTACGTTCTAGTGCAGGCCACCATACAACAACACCATAAAAGAGGATGGGTCTAACCACAGCGGTGTACAGCCAGTGCATCACCCGGGGGTTCAAGCCCCATTTCTTCCCTACGGCTGCTTTGGATGCATATAGGGCAGTGATAGCTTTTCGGGATCTATCCTCAACATGCTTGTTCCAGTTGAGTTTGCTATCCAAGATAACGCCGAGGTACCTAACCTCTTGAGATAGCGCGAGCCTGACGCCGTTCAGGCGGGGTGGTGTAAACGCTGGTACTTTGTATTTCCTAGTGAAAAGGACCATTTCCGTTTTAGAAGGATTTACGCTAAGGCCGCTTACCATAGCCCAGTCCTCCACGAGGTTCAGAGCCGATTGGAGCAGTTCACCTAGTGTCTGAAGATGCCTGCCAGTGGCCGTAAGAGCGATGTCGTCGGCATAGGCAATGATTTGGCAACCGGTGTTTTCCAGTTCCAGAAGTAGTGTGTTAACGGTTAGGTTAGGGGATAGAACTCCCCCTTGAGGAGTGCCTCGAGATGCGTAGCGCACTATTGAGGCCTCACCCAGGTTAGCCTGGATACTTCTCTTTGGCAGGAGCTGACTAACGAATTCCACAAGCGGGGGTTCCAGTTCCGTTCCCCGAAGGGACTCGATGACGGCTTTCGGGAGTACATTATTGAAGGCTCCTTCAATGTCGAGAAAGATACCCAGCGTGTACTCCTTGAAGGCAAGTCCTTTTTCTATCTTCGTGGTAATAGCATGGAGTGCTGTTTCCACGGACTTGCCCTTAGAGTATGCTTGTTGAGCCTTCGAGAGGTCAAGAGGGCGCAGATTATTCCTAATGTGCGCATCTAGTATTCTTTCTAATACCTTAAGAAGGAAGGATGTAAGGCTTATAGGCCGAAAGTCCTTTGGTTTTGAGTGCGAAACTCGCCCTCCTTTCGGTATGAAGACTATCTTCGCCTCGGTCCATTTGTGCGGAACGTGGCGTAGCCTAAGACATGCTGTGTAGATATCAGACAGCATAGGACAGAGAATGCCTCTGGCCATTTGAAGTTCAGCGGGAAAGATGTTATCAGGTCCCTGAGATTTAAAAGGGTCGAAGGTTCCGATTGCCCATTCGACTTTCTGGGGGGTGATTACCCCCCTATAGAGTCGTAAATAGGCCCGCTGTTGTCGGCTGTGGGTGGCTCCGTGGAACAGCCTGGGAAGTGCGTTTCCATTAGGAGTTCCACCATTTCACAGCTGGACGATGTCCAGTCTCCATCTGGTTTCTGGATGAAGGTCGGAACAGTGGGGCTTTTCGATAGAACTTTACGCAGTCTATTCGCCTCTGAGTTGGTTTCAATGTTGGTACAAAAGTCCCTCCATGAATTCTTCTGGGCTTTGTTGACTGCTTTTTTGAAACCTTTTAAGGCCTGCTTATATTCTTGCCAAGAACTGGTCCGCTTAGCTTCGTTGAACATTCTCCTGCTATTCTTCCTGAGTCGAGAAATTTCGGAGCTCCACCAAGGTGGTCTCGTCTTGTTCCTCGGTCTGGTAACAGGACAGGAGACGTTAAAAGCAGCGTTACAGGACTCTGTGATCAAGTCTACCGCTTCGTCAATTTTAGACGATGAGTCGAGCTCACCGATCGAAGCCGACTCGTTTTCTAGATTAAAGTGCGCTTCATCAGATCTTTGCGGTAGACAGAGTCTACCGTGAGAAGCGTGTTTACAAAGCGAATGTGATAGGACGTTCTTGAAAACGTTCCAATCCGTTCGCTTCCTATTTCTGTAAGCTGCAAGAGTGGGTGGTCTCTCAAGGAGACAGATATTTATGATCAGAGAAGGAGTTGTCCTTTGAGACATGCCAGTTCTCAATTTGACCCAGTGCCGGGCAGGAGATTAGCGTAATGTCAAGGACTTCCTTTCTATTTGCGGTTACGGACGTAGGTTCGCTTCCAGAATTGCTTATATACAGGTTGTGTAATAGAATAAAATCAAAAAAGCACTCACCTCTAGGGTTGGTATCCGTAGAACCCCATACTACGTTGTGTGCATTGGCGTCAGCTCCTATAATAATCGGCAGCGTCCGTAGACTTGCCTCCTTCACTGCGTTAGTAAGGCAGATTGATGGTAATTGAGGGGCTTCATGCGCCATATAGGCTGCAGTTAGCCAGATTTGCCTGCCTTCAACTTCGAGGCTGATGCTCACCGTGTCTGCGTCACTGAAATTGGAAAACAGAAAGTAAGAGAGGGTCTTCTTAACAAGGATGCAGGCTCTGGTCCTACCTATAGCTGGGGTCTTTACCACCTGGTAGGCATCCGAGGTTAATCCGCACACCTTGTTACGGACGATCCAAGGTTCTTGGATTAGTACGAGCTCCTCAGCTGTTTCGCCGAGACGCAAGAGAAGGGCAGCCGAAGCTGCCTTTGAGTGATGCAGGTTGATTTGTAGAATCATCATAAATTTACAATTCGGTGTCCGAGCCCTCGTCCATCGCCACCGTCTCTACGCGTTCGGGAGCGGCTATGACTGTGATGTCAAGTGCCGCGTCCTCCGCATCAGAGTCCAGTAGCTGGCTCTCGGACTGGTGCACCCACCGGCCGAAGGTAGACAAGGCGAAGCCCGACACCGAGGCAGTATCGCTCCCGGAGTCGTTCGCGGTATCGTACCCGACCAGCGAGTGCGCCCTCCCAGCGGGTTAACTCAGGGTGCTGCCCGTGGGACCTTCACCGCCTGGGGCGGTCTGAGAGGCGATAGGGGTATCATCCGTTCCGCTCAAGGCGTTATCGGCTGAAGGGCCGCCATCGCTAGCTTTATTGGAGGGACCAGTTCCACTCGCGGTGTTTCCTGGTACTTCCGCTCCTGGTTCATCCGTTGCGGTTTCACCCTTCTTCTGGATCCGCAGGGTGATGGAGTAAAAGCAGTAGCTTATGACTCCACCACAGGCTTCCAGAGCAGGGAGAGAGTCTTCGCTAATGACTAGGGTCACATAGCGCTGCTTCTCCCTGACCTCACTAACCCTAACTACCCTCCATTCGCTGGTGGGTAGCCCCGCGTTGCCGTCCTGGATGATCCTCAGGATGGCCTCTGGGGTCGACGGCTCGGCTGCCGGAATCCAGGCCCAGGCCCGTAGCCTGCAAGGAATCTCGTTCCTATGCACCGCTACCAGGTCTGCCCCGGACCACAGCTCGCCTAACGCGGAGATTGCCTCCTTGTACAGCAATACCGAGCGCTCATCGTACATTACAATTCAAAATTCAAATTCAAAACAATATGTGATTAAATCTATGGCTAAATATGTATATGCGTGTAAATACATTAATTGTTGAGCTTTTTAATGGGTTTTCAATTCTTAATTTTTTTTTTTTAAATTCAATTCATTTAAAATTTTTTAAGACTAATCCCATATAAGGGGTAACAGAATGATGCGTGAAAGAACGCTTTATAGAAAAAAAAAACGATACCCAGAGGAGGGTTTCTGTGCCTTAGGAGACACAGAGGCCGGAAAAGACTCAGCCAAATACCGATAATTCGAGGGGGAGATCCCAGAGGAGGGTAACGGTGCCTTAAAGGGCACAGGGGCCAGAAAGGACCCAGCCAAACATCGAATTCTGGACAGTAGGATACCCAGGATATGAAATTATTTCGCTGCGAACGATTTTGTTATACACATCGCCACCGAAGATTAAGGCTACGGCGGAGGATGTGTGGAAACTTGGATCAGCCAGCCGTAAATTGACAAACTTCTCCTTAGTCGCTTGCTTAAGATGGCGGGCGGGTGTCTTCAACCCGATCTCTAGAACGACCCGTGCCACAAACGAGAAGCGAACATGCGGATCATTCTCACACATTTAAAAATTTGCCACCGGAAGGGTTTTTAGGCCAAGACGCTTAACCAGAAACTCGCTCACCTTACTCGTTTGCGAGCACGAATCGAGCGGAGCTCGAGCTAAAAACCTTCGCTGACCGCCATGAATATATACGGCGATGGTATGTATGTAAGTACATTTATATGAGTATTTAACAAAAAATAGGAAGCAGGTAGTATTATTTTGTGTATGTTGCTTTACGCAAATTAAACTATTTACACATGTGAACATGAAAAATCAGCACAAACCCGTCCTTTTCTTACCATAATAAACAGTATACATAGTGAATTTTGGCCCTGGCATCTCTTGCTTGAAGCCCTAGCACAATACCTACCAAGCAAATGTAACTGCATAAACATATAAATGTACAAATACATATTTATGTATAGTAACTTTATAGTAAATGTCTATTTACAGCTTCAATTATTACCAGTAATTGTATTTTATTATTCACACAACACTGTACAAATATCTATTTAGTTATTAAGATAACTAGCCAAAAACTATTCAACCACCATTAACCGAATAAATACAACTATTCGTTACCACTATTCGAATAATGAAGGAAATATTGTCACTGCTTGGGCACACATTTGTACACGCACACATACACACATACATCTAAAACATACAAAACATAAATGCACGCTCATAGGTACAAGCAAAGAAAACAGCGAATATCGTTCTGAAAATCTATTTAAAAAAAAATTTGAATAGTACTAACGAATAATAATGTTTATTCGACGAATAATAATATTCGAATAAACGAATAAAAAATTCGAATAAATACTATTCGAATTTTTTGCAACGAATATTTTTATTCGTTTATTCGAATAGTGTTTATTCGAATATTATTCGAAAAAAATCCCACTCCTAGTACATATGTGTTAGTATTCGTATATCAGTTAGTTAGCAGGTAGATTTTCGAAAAGTTATTAGATACAAAAAGCTGTTAGTGTCGTTTTCTCAAACCTAGGTACATTTTAAACAAGAGCATATTTTTGAGGCAGGTAGTGTTTTCTTTGTAGAACTAGGGAACCTTTTTGTTTAGGTAGGCTTGAATTTTTACTGGATCTAAGTATAAATAAGAGTACATGCGCCATGTTCCTTCATAATACCTGCAAGGCTCGCCGGATACTGTTCAGTTTATAATTGCAGTTTATAACCCGTCATTTACTTAAAAATAAAAAATGAATAAAAGGGCGCGAGAGTTTGAGTGTACAAATGATCCAGATATGTTCTGTTTCATCTGCGGTCAATTTATTGTTAAAAGTATGAGACGTGTGTTTTCAAATCCTTTGAAAGTTACATACTATAAGTGTTTTGGAATTGAGCCTAAAAACCATGGACACCGAACACTGTGTGCACCACATGCCGAGTCGAATTTATTTCTTCGGAAACCGGAACAAAAAGGTACGTTGTAAAAATTAGGAATTTGTTCCCTTTTAATGCATAGCTGACTAATTTCTGAAACTATCTATTTAGGCGACTTGTGAAATTTATTACACCAATGAAGTGGAGGGAACCAACTTGCCATTCAACGGACTGCTATATTTGTACTACAAAAGTACTTGGGATTGGAAAGTCCAGAAAAGTAACCTATGCGAGCGTATCTACAGTGTCATTACCAGAACTAATTTCAACAGAAGCGACATTGCCAGAATCAAATTTAACTTTAGTTCCGGCTCCAGTTTCATTGTCAACAGTAGTATCTGATTACGCGGCATCATGTTGTACTGAATTTCAAACGGAAAACGAATGAAATTCTTTGTCACAAGCACAACTCAATGATTGGACAAGTGATTTGGAATTGTCAAAAGAAAAGGCCAAACTACACGCCTCTCGAATGCAACAATTTAAATTTGTTTCATCCGATGTTAAGCTAACATATTATAGAACTTGTCACGAAGAATTTTCCAAGTACTATACGAAGGCGGACATTGTTTGTTACTGCAAAGACATGGCTGGTCTATTCAAACAATTTGGTGAACCATATGATTCAAAAGAGTGGCGATTGTTCATAGACGGCAATAAATTAAGTTTAAAGGCCGTATTATTGCATATTGGCAACCAAAAGCCATCTATCCCGATCGCGCATGCAGTAAATACGAAGGAAACATATGAGATAATGCAAAAATTGCTCAAGGTAATCAAATACGAAGAACATGATTGGAAAATATGTGCCGATCTTAAAGTCGTTGGAATGCTATGTGGTCTACAAAGTGGATACATAAAATATTGTTGCTTTCTATGCAAATGGGATAGCCGAGCTCGTCAAGACCACTACATCATAAAGGATTGGCCAGAACGAATCGAGTTTCAAGTTGGGGTAGATAACATAAAATACTCTCCACTTATAAAGAAGGAAAAAATAATTCTACTTCACATCAAGCTCGGCCTTATCAAAAACTTTGTGAAGGCTTTGGACAAAGAAGGCGAAGCTTTTCATCATTTGAAGACAATCTTCCCAGAGATTTAGGAAGCAAAAATAAAGGAAGGGATTTTTGTGGGACCGCAAATAAGGAAAATGATGACCAATAACCATTTCAAAGAACTATTGTCACCAGTGGAGGCAGCAGCGTGGGACTCTTTTGAAAAGGTCGTTACTTCTTTTTTAGGCAAACACAAAAGTCCTAACTACGAGATGATAGTGAACGACTTAATCAAAAACTATGCGGAAATGGGTAAATAAAAAAACATATTATAGTAAATTATATATTACATAAATTTACATGAGAATATATAGCCATAAATCTGAATTCATCGTCCAGTTCCGAACAAACAAGAACGGGAAAAATATTATCAAAAAATTTGTTCTGAATTGAAAGATAAATCCAGCCTAAGAAAATTATATAAGAAATGCAAACGCTTTTTGTTCACAACTTTTATTATTTTCCTGACACGAGTCAGGCAACCAATCCGGTTCGGTGAGTTATTATGACTGAATACAAGAACTCGGTGACTGCACCTAAATGCCTATTTCCCTGATCGCTACTGTTGCCCGTGATAATGATGACTTGGCATTTGCCGTTCATTGGTATGCTCGAGTTTCACTATCGTGAGAACGCCCTCAGCTAAGTGTTCACTTGCTGACTAGGCGTCTGGCTTATTTGATGCTGTTGTTGTTGGCATACCTGCTGGGTGCCAACTTTGAGTTTGGGTTACAGTTGTTGTTGGCATTATTGTTGGGTGCCAACTTTGAGTTTGGGTTACAGTTGTTGTTGGCATTATTGTTGGGTGCTAACTGCCCCCCCGCTTGAAGTGAAGCCGTCCGCGGCTTCTATTATGGCAATGTCTAGATTCGCTCGGGTTCTTCGTTTTCGTATCCGACCAACCGCAAAAATTATGATAGCTGCTACCACGACAAGTGACAAAGCGCCCATTGACTGTGCTGAGCGGATATGAACAAGATTCTCTAGGTGCGATATGTGCCTGAGACTCTTTATGTTGATTTTTTCCAAGTATGGAAGTGACAATAGAGTCATGTGGTCAGTAAAATTTATAATCTGCGCAGGAGCAGCTTCGGGACGAGAGTGGGCTATTTTATTCCAATTATAAAAGGTGGTTGCGTTAATGGTAATTTCCCCGTCAAAGGTTACTATAAAGGTTCCCCTTGTCAGCCTTGTTAAGTTTCCATCGAACAGTGTTGATGGTTGGTTGTTTATTAGTACAATGCCATTATCGATTTCCCTTATGGCAGCTACGTGGTCAGCTGATGTCGTTTTGCAGGTTGCTGAGTGAGTGTTCAGAAGCTGCATTGCACACGGGCTATCTCCCAAAGGTTGGTAAAAGCTCGACATTAGGGCTTCCTTGCAATTGTGCAGTGGTATGTAACTTCCCTTGCATTCCGCTATATCCTCTGTCTCCAATGATACAAGCTTTCCGTCGTGTATCACGGGCAACATCTTCAACGAATTACAAACACTAGCTATCTTTGGATATTTTATAAGGAAATAAATACATTCATTAGTTTGAAATATTTTGATCTTAGAAACTTGTAGTAAATCACTTATAGTTACGTTGGCAGAGTGCTCAGCATCCAGCAGGTTCTTTACTTCAATACCGCTCAACAAAATAGGGTTGATTATATTTACCTTACCCAGAGTGACGGACGTTATGACGGTCTCTAATTCCATCATCATCGCCTGTTCCTAGCGGTTGCCAGAGAAAAAAGGTTGCCAGTATCTATTTGGGTTCGCTTGGCGTTTTCGAGCAGTTCATTAACAGTATTTGTCAATTCATTTATTTTTTCCTGTGTTTTTGAGTTGATCAAGATTTGTTGCTCCTGTGATTCTATCAAGTTTTCAGTTTTAAATTCGATCTTCAGGAAGTCATCAAAATCAGCCGTTCCGGCGATATATTTTAGGGCAGTCCCTAACACGTTGATGCTACGAGCATGGCGGTGATGTACCCTGACAGCATCCAGCAGCAGTGTCATCTGTTCCGCGTCACTTCCCAGTAGACGCCGCATATGTGACTGTGGAAAATGCTCTGATAGCCTGGTCGTGTCATCAACTATTGTCTCATAAAGGGATAAGTTTGTTTTGTGCAATAAAAATCCGTGCTGTTCGTGAATGGCCACCTTACCGGTTGTGAGAGGGATGTAGTAAGAACTGGTGTAATTAAGTACCTTTGTTTCGACCGAGAGGCCGAGAAAAATTATATATCTGCAACGATACGAAAGGCGTTTCTTAGTACTTTAAGTTACTTTTGTGAACTTTTCTGTTGTCTATTAGAACAGTTGACCCAAGGTCCTTCTGCACCGTTTTTTCGACATAGAGTTTTGTGAACTTGTTACCTATTCTTTTGTTTGTCTTTACGAAGACCTTTTCCCCCGGGCTATAGAGTCGCAATTTGCTTCCCACATTGTGTCTTGCCAAGTCTGACTGTTGAGTCTCCAACAGCCTGAGTCGGATTCGCTCCCTAAGTTCTTCAGGAATAGAATGAATTATATCTATAGGCCTTTTTTGCGTTACGGAATGGACTGTGCGATTGTATTTTGATGTTGCGAGAAGAATCAATTCAATTGTGTCGGATACTTTACCTTCTAGCTTCAGGCAACGGGCAATTTCAGACAATGTACTGTGAAACCGTTCAACTTGACCGTTCGAAGTACTATGTGCAGGGGGTGTGGTATAAATTTCCACACCGAAATGATTTCTTAGTATTGCCTTAATTGTCTCCGAGTTTAAGGACTTTTCATTGTCGCAGACTAATGTTTTGGTATTTTTATAAAAGTTAAGCAATTCATACATGGGTTCCTTCACATCAACTATAGCTCTAGACTTTATCGGGAATACCACAGCGAATTTTGAAAATTTGTCTATGGATGTGAGAAAGTGAGCCCTGTCTGTGGAATAAATATCCACATGGATAATTTCCCCTGGGCACGATGGAATAGGCGTTTCCCCTATCCCCGGTTTTGGTGGATGCCGTTGGTATTTAGCCTCATGGCATACCTTACAATTAGAAATTATTTCCTTTAGCATTTTTCTCATGCCAGGAAAGTAGTAGCAGGAAAGTAGTAGCAACCCCTGCGGGTTGGGGCCTAGAATATGCCCGCGGTAGGCATACCGGTCGTAAGAGGCGACCAATATGCACAAAGGTAATGATGTGCAACTCGATGGTTGATCTACGGATATGATGCCTCCCACCTCTCATTACCCATCTTCTCTTTCTTTTCGGAAGGAGGGATGACATGACCTAGAAGGTTGCACTGGTCATACCAAATCGCTCCCACGACAGTCGGGCAGTACCGCAAGGGAGTACCGGAGCGTACCGGATTCATATCCGGCCAAGGACTGTTATTTCGACAACACTCCCCAAAACCTTCGGGGAGTGATTTTGTTGTTAAAACAACAACAACAACAACAGGATTTGGCGTACATTTTCACGCAACGATCTATGGGCCCTGTTATGCTCTGTCTGTAAAATCTCTAGCTGGTCATCTTTATTGAGGACGTCTATGACCTGTTTTTTTGTATGCCGTATCTTGACTGCGGAAAATTCGGTAAGTATTTTGTCTTGCATTTTAGCAAGAGTCGGCAAGTCACACAACACACCGTTCACAACGTTTGCATTAACGCATTCTTTCATTGCGCGCATAAGTTCGTCCGGACCACTGAAAATTATACGGTGTCTCATCCTTGATTTAAAAATTATTTTTGTGGTTTTCGAGAATGAGTCACCCTCCTCAAGAACAATTTGATTCCGAAAACAGTTCAAAGGATTTGACACCGTCGAAATAGTCTGGGTAAGGGACTCCTCACTATTCGCTATCACGCTGTCTGACCGTTCGCAATCCAACGCATTTATATGTTGCCGGGACAATGCGTCAGCAACCAGGTTTTCCTTTCCCGGTTTGTAATGGAATTGCGGAGAAAACTCCTCAACAAAGGCTCGCCATCTCTTGAGCTTGGCATTCGGATTTTTATCAGATATTGCAAAGGTCAGAGGTTGGTGGTCGGTAAAAATCTTTAGGTTGTTCACACCGTATAGGTAGTTCCGAAGTTTTTGCAGGGCCCAGACTATAGCCAACAACTCCCGCTCATTAGTAGCGTAGTTCTCCTCAGTCTGCGAAAGTGTTCTTGATATCATTGTGATAGGTCGCCCGCCCTGAGACAAGACGGCGCCTATGCCATGAGATGATGCGTCAGTGGTCAACTCGAATGGCTTTTCATAGTCGGGGTATAGGAGCAATACATCCTCAGAAGCAAGGATTTTCTTTACTCTATTGAATGCGCCTAGTGCCTCATCATCCAGAGTTATTTCGACTTTCTTCGATTGGCTGGCTTTAATGTTCCCATTTTCACCGCGCAAGTACCTCGTCAGTGGCTTAACAATCGTTGCAAAATCCCTCACAAAGCGACGGTAATAGCTTGCAAGTCCCAGAAATGAGCGCAATGCTCGAAGTGATCTTGGAACCTCGAAGTTAAGGATGTCCTTTACCTTGTCGGGGCAGGTTTTTATGCCGTCCTTAGACACAGTAAATCCAAGGAACTCCACGCTCTGCCGAAAGAATTTAGACTTTTCGGCAGACACGCGCATATTAGCATTGTATAACTTCACAAGGATTCGGTCGATGTCCCTACCGTGCTCCTCTGCAGTCTTGGAAAAGATGATCACATCGTCGATGTAGACGTGACATGTCTTTCCGATCTCGTCTCTTAAGACGTCATCGATGGCCCGCTGAAAAATGCTTGGAGCATTCTTTAAACCGAAGGGAAGTCTGCAAAATTCATACTTCCCACTGTTTACGGAGAAAGCTGTCTTCTCACGGTCTTTCTCTGCCAATTTAATCTGATGGAAGCCCGACTTCAGATCGATTGTTGAAAAAAAAGCAGAGCCTCCCATATTTGATAAAATAACAGAAGTATCAGGGATTGGATACTTATCGCTTATGGTTTTGCTATTAAGTTTCCTAAAGTCTATTACCAGACGCGGCCTCCTTTTACCCTCTTCGTCATGCCCCTTTTTATCTACCACCCATATTGGGTTGTTGTAGGGAGAACGGGATGGCCTTATAATACCATTGCGCAGCATGTCTGAAATTTCATTGTTCACGAATTCCATTGCTGCCATGGGGTATGGGTAGGTCTTAGAATACACCGGGAGATTGTCAATGGTTCTAATTGTTTCAACAATGTTAGTGCTGTATGGCAGAGTCTCGTCTGGATCAGCGAAAGCCCTAGCATGTCGCTTCAGAATTGATGTGGTGCTCTGCTCCGCCCCCGCCAAATTGTGGTCCGATGAAGCTAACTTATTTACGTCTGGGCAGCGGTAACAAAAAAATCTTTCACAACCTCCATCGTGTCTCAAAACTCCGTTTCTCAAATCAATATTACCGTTAACCTCCCTAAGAAGATCGAAGCCAATGATACCGTCAAATGTATCAAGACTAGGGAGGATAAAAAACTCAAAGTTATTATTAAAAATATTTATTGTGCAATACTGCTCAACTTTTTCGGTGCCATGTATAGATTTAACAGTGAAGGGTCTCTGCAGGCTTTTGATTCCCTTAAGAGTGCTTAAGTTTTTAATATAACTCTTGGCGGCACCTGTATCGACTAGGAACTTTAGACCTCTTCCCCGTAGTGTCCTGCTGACATAGGGCAAGAGGGACCCACCCCTAAAAAATTAACGTCATCGCTTGGATCAAATTCATTTTTTTCAAACCGCTCGTCGAAATTACAGTTGGCATAGCCGCAGTCGTCTTCACTCGGATAAAGTTCGCCCTCCAAATCATTCATCTCATGAGAGAGGTGGTTAATACGTTCCTTTTTTGGGGTGGGGTAGCGCTCGCTTCCGTGTTGTCGTTTTTGTGCAACCGTGGCCGGCTGCGAATTACCTTGGGTGGTTATGGGTACCGTCGAGTTGCGCGGGTTCCCATTATTTTGGTTTCGGGAAGAACCCTGAACCACTTGTCGGGCATCATTGTATGGCGCCGGTTGTAGGCCGGTTTGCCTAAAACGTGAGAGAGATGGGTCCACCTCCATCGGGACCGGACGATGTCGTATTTGGTCATTTGGGACCCTACGGTATTGTGGTGAATATTGGTATGAACCGGGGACCTGAGGTAAAAGATTCGTCCTTCCGATCGAATTCATTATAGTCATTTTTGTCATCCTCGCTCGGTTGGCCTCAAGTTCCTGGGCCAATGCCAGTGCAGAGGGTAGATCCGAGGGTTGCGACGAGAAGAGAATATCGCACAATGGCCGATTAAGGCCAGAAATAAAGACGCGAAGGGCATCTTCGCGATATTTTTTACTAAGCGACTCGATAAGTACCCTATTTCCGCCGTGAGTCATCGTAGTTTTATTGATTATAAGTGTTAACTTCCGTTCTATCTCGTCATAGAACTTAGCTACCGACAATGACCCTTGGCTCAACATTGAGAGCTCTTGCTCAATCAAATACACTGGTTTTTTATCAGCATAAGTGAAGTCCAACCTTGAGATTATTGCTTGAAAATTCAGGACCGTATTAAAAGAAGACAAAACCATATCAGCAGACCCCACAACCTTGTTCCTTATTATGCCCACAGCCTGGTAATGCTTTGAGCTTCCTACATAATTTTCAAAAACTTTATAGGCCGTATGCGCGGCCTGCCTCCAGGACACGTACCTTTCCTGATCACCCCTAAATTCCGGCATTGTTTTAACAAGATCTAGTGATTCGTCACAGGTAACGCCAGGCTGAATTGTGACAGCCTCGTATTCTACCACTCGAGCAGTGGTTTCCATTCTCGACAACCTACTGGTCAGTTCCTCCACCTGAGTTTGAAACTCACGCTTTGTCTGCTCGGTCGCCACGCGAACCGCAACATTCAGAAGGGCCTGCATTTGAGCTTGGTCCATTTTAAGACTAACACTTAACAACCGTCTCTCAAGGCAACACTTTTCAAAAACTCCTAGCACTTTATTTATTTGTTTATTTATTTAAACGGTATGCTGAACACTCTACTTACATGCAGATATTCATATTTGATTTCATTTTGGTGTCCTTGTCCGATTGTCCTCGCTGGAGCAGCCTGTACCTCTTGTTGATTGTTGATTAGTTTATTTATTTATTCGGCAGTTATTAGCCCGTACGATTTGTATTTTTTTAGATGTTTAATTTATTTTCTTGTGGGTATCCAACCCTCTTTTGATTAACTTGTTGGTTGTTGAATAGTTTATTTATCTATTTAATAGGGATTAGCCCGTACACGTTTAATTACTTTTGTTTATTTTCTTTAAATGTTTAATTTATTTTTTGTGGGTACCTGACCCCCTTTTGACTAAATTAGTAAGTATCAACTCGTACGCGTTACACACGTTCAATTAGTTTTTGTGTTTTTACAAACGTTAAATTTATTTTTCTCTTGTGGGTATCCAACCCGAACGTGTTACACACGTTTAATCACTTTCGTAATTTTTACAAACTTTTAATTTATTTTTCTGTTGTGGGAATCGAACCCTTGGCCACGTTAACTTTCGTATCCTTTTATAGGGATAACTTCGCGTGGCCCCACGTTGGGCGCCAGAAATGCAAACGCTTTTTGTTCACAACTTTTATTATTTTCCTGACACGAGTCAGGCAACCAATCCGGTTCGGTGAGTTATTATGACTGAATACAAGAACTCGGTGACTGCACCTAAATGCCTATTTCCCTGATCGCTACTGTTGCCCGTGATAATGATGACTTGGCATTTGCCGTTCATTGGTATGCTCGAGTTTCACTATCGTGAGAACGCCCTCAGCTAAGTGTTCACTTGCTGACTAGGCGTCTGGCTTACTTGATGCTGTTGTTGTTGGCATACCTGCTGGGTGCCAACTTTGAGTTTGGGTTACAGTTGTTGTTGGCATTATTGTTGGGTGCCAACTTTGAGTTTGGGTTACAGTTGTTGTTGGCATTATTGTTGGGTGCTAACTTATACTAACGTGTCACTTATGTATTTATCTAATTTACTTTTTTATTTTCTTTTTTTTTGTTGTTGGTTTTTGCGGTCTTTCTTGTTTTACATATTTGTAAGTTTTGCAAGCTCGAGAACCAGAGAAACAATAATTCGTAATGAATTTTAATTGTCAGTTTTTGGGAAAAATTTCTTTCAGGCATAAATATGTCTTTAAAAATTCATTTCTTACACTCCCACCTAAATTTTTTCCCGCAAAATCTTGGCGACGAAAGGCCCGATTGTAGAATCGAAAGACATATGCCAGAACGCGAAGTGCTCTTGGTAGCGACGAAAATCTCTCTAGGGGGTCTTCGTGACTTGTGATTCGAGACGTATGTGCTTGGATCGTTTTGGCTTCGAGGGTAACGTCTTCTACTTCCTGATTGTGTAACGGCCATTGTCCTACCGCGTCTACCAACCACGCGGGTCCATTCCACCACAACTTGTTGCATCGCAATTCCTGTGGGTAAGTTCCTCTGCTACCGAGATCTGCGGGATTATCCTTCGAATCGACGTGGTTCCAATGCCTAGATCCCACCATTTCCTGAATCTTTGCCAATTTGGTACGAAGACTGGTCGGTATATTCCACCCAGCGTGGAATTTGTATTTCTTCGACATACCTATAGTTTTCTAAAAAGGCATTCCATTGCGAAAGAGTTTGAGGTGATAACGGTTGATCCCAAAGAGTCTCATCTGACCAAATCCGTTGCATGATAATTTTAGCTAACACCACGACTGGTGCTAGCCACCCTGCTGGGTCGAAAAGTTTTGCTATCATCGAGAGCGTTTCCCGTTTGGTGAAAGTATCTTTCACCACTGGGTTTTGAATTTTAAAGAAAAATTTGTCTGACTTAGCATTCCATCTTATGCCTAAAGCCTTCGTGGTGCTTGTCTCCTCTAACTCAAGGAAATCCCTATCAAGCAGGTGATCTTGCGGAAGGTCTGCTAAGATTTCCTTAGAATTTGAAGACCATTTCCCCAAAGCGAAACCTGCGCTGCCTTATGCTCCGATGAGTTCATTACGGGCTGTTAGGGCTAAGTACGGAGCGCAATTTATGCCAAAGGTTACCGTCTTTAGCTCAAAGTCTTCTACGGTACTCTGTGGGTCATCTCTAAAAAGAATCCTTTGATACGGCCTATGCGCAGGATTAACTAAAATTTGCCGATACATTTTTTGAATGTCGCTGTTAAGGACGAATTTGTACATTCGCCATCGAATGATTAACAGCGTTAGGTCAGATTGAAGTGCAGGGCCTACGTGTAAAATATCATTAAGCGATACTCCGTTGGACGTATTGCTTGATGCATTAAAAACTACCCTCAACTTTGTCGACGTACTTTCAGTCTTCAAAACGGCGTGATGTGGAAGATAAAAGTGGCTAGGTGAATGTTCATAACTCGGAGGTTCCGTTTTCTCCATATGACCTAACTCCAAATATTCTTTTACGACGTTGTCGTATTCTCCTTTCAGGTTAAGGTCTTTCAAAAGTCTACTTTCATTTCGATGAAATTGTCGTAGAGCAATGGGTCTAGATACTCCTAGCTTTAAATCCGTAGGATAAAAACTTTTGAAAGGTCATGACACGATGTATCTCCCCTCCGAATTTCGAGTGGTGGTTTTTGAGTAAAGTTCCTCACAAAAAGAGTCCTCTGCATTTTGGAGGTTTCTTCTGGGAATTTCCTCCAGTTCCCAGAATTTGCGAAGTTGGCTATCTAACGAGATGTCCTCTCCCATTGAGACTTTGGTAACAAAGCAAGAGACGTGTGCAGTGGAACATACTCCAGTGATGATCCACCCGAACACGGTCTCTTGGGACAAAAATTTGTTATGCAGACTGCGCTTTACCCCGTCTAACATAACTTTTGGGTACAAGTCCCCACCTATCTATCGGACCACTTTTAAAGAAGTTGGAATCTGCTAAAGGTACTTTAGGCAGTTGGTCTAATATTGAATATCTATCGAGGATGAAGGTAAGTTACCGGTAATTTTGGGTAAAACGAATGCATTGTCATCTATGAAGAGATTTGGGTCACGAGGTGAGCCCAAAACGAATGAGCAACTTTTCGAAGTATTGTTGCAAACTTTTTGATTAAGTCCAGATATAATTGCGTTGGCTTTTTCGCAAGGTAGCTTTAGAAGTTTGCGAAGTCGTTCCGAAATGAACGATGCTTCTGCAGCTGATTCAATCAACGCCCGAGCGACATATGTTGACCCTAAATGGCAAATATGAATCATCGCGGTTCCGAGAAGTGCCGAAGCTAAACTTGACGATTCCAAATTTACTGACGGCTCACTGCTATTCGACGAATGTGAAGCGGTTGTAGTTGTTGAGTCTTTGGCAGTTTGCGTGCTAGAATGCAATCGATGAAGTAGAGTATGATGTCTACTCTTGCACTTCGAACAAGAGAATTGATTTTTGCAATCTTTAAGTGAATGGCCTTTCAAAAGACAATTCAAACAACAATTGTGTTTTTTCATTAACGCGAACCTATCATTAACGGAAAGAGCTAAAAAATTTGTGCATAAACGCAAGTGGTGCTGTTGTTTTGGGCATAATATGCAATTAGACGAAGATATTTTTGTCGCCAACGCTACCTTTTTGTGGCCCGTTGGGTTTTGTGAGTTCGAAGTTGACGACGTTGAACATTTTACATCCGTTATGGACTCAAGTGTCCTAAAACGTTGCGTGAGGAATGCATCCATTTGACTCCAAGTCGGTAAAGCTGCTTTGTCCACTAGCGATTGTTCCCATAAGCTTAACGTCGTTTCTGGGAGACGATTCGAACAAAGGAAAATAAGGATTGGATCCCAATTATTTAATGCGACCTCATGCGTTTCCAGGGCTATTAGGCATCCGTTAATACTACGCTGCAACTCATTTAGTGCCGATGCACTTTCAGTCCGAATGACTGGAAGAGAAAATAGTACCTAAAGATGGCTGTTCACTAGAACTCGCTTGTTCTCGTACGTCGATTTCAAGTTTGTCCATGCCATCCCGAAGCCTAAATTGGTAAGTGGAGCCTTGGATACGATTTCCTTTGCTTCTTAACTTGTCTTTTGAAGCAAATGGTACAATTTTTCTACGTCACTAAGCCGCGCATTGTTAATATAAATAGCTGTAAAAAAATCCCGAAATGAAGGCCATGAGACATAATCCCCATGGAATATGTCTGTGTCGCAAGGGGGTAAACGTAGGCTATTGGACGAGTTGGCTACTTGGGCAGGGGCTTGGGTTGGAACAACTTTAGCCTCGGCCTGCTGAAGGTATTCACCAATGCGAGATAAACATTGCACATAATCTTTTCGAGTAGAAGTCTGCTTGGCTTCCACCGCTTCTACCTCATCCGACTTTGCTAACGAGCGCATACATTCCTCATATGCTTCTTTTGCTTTCGACCAAGCACCGATTAGTTCTGTTTTTAGAACTTCTAACGAGAATTTTGTTTGTTCTGTCAACACTGTGTAGGAGTATTCCGCGTTAAATGCGACGACTTGATCAGAGCATCTAGTGTAATAGTTTAAAGGCATATTGAAACTTCGAAAAAGAATGGTTGTATCGAGTCAAAAAAGGAATTTGTTTGGTTAAAAAATAGTTTATAACCCGAAATGGATGATACGCGCCCCAATTTAATAAAAATTAGAATATATTCAACAAAGTTATTGACGCAATATGTTACTATTGGGTCAATGCAAAAATTTCATAATGGGTCACTGCAAATATTTCCTACTGGGATGCGTGCACAAATTTTAGCGCTCTTGTACGTATGTATGTATGTATGTATATGTACTGCAATTACTCGCGCTATCGAAGCCGAAAAATGGTAAACAAAGCAATACCAATGAAAATTGGAAATAATTGTTCAATGTAGGTGTATAATTAAAATAGGCGTATATCAAAATTTCTAACGTTGAGAAGCTCTAATATATATGTATACAAATGACGCGTTTATGTCAATGGCTGTAAATTACTAAAGTGAGCGCGTGAACTAATTTATTTAATTATTTATTTAAATTTTTTTTTGCTGTGGAAAATAAATGTTTCACCAATAAATAAATTGTGGTAAAACCCAAAAAGGTACTAATGCACTTAGTGCTATTTGCTTGTAAGGCTAAATTATACAAAGCGAGGGTGGATTTGTAAGAAGCTGACTGCCTTTTCCAAATGTATGTTTGTGTGCAAATTTTTGTAGTATAATTTTACAAATTAACCGACGAGGTAAAATGCACTTTTAGTTAGGTAGAACTAATTTTTATATTATAAACGAATTTTTTCAAGCAAACAACGACAACTATAAAGCCGGTAAACGATCGTATTTATTCTAAATTTTTTGTTATGCACTGTTTTTTCGCATACACTTTTCAAGGAATAGGTTTTTATTTATTCGCAAAATTAAACTATTTTAATTATGCAAAATCCCGAAAAGCTCAACAAATTAATGTTTACACGCACCTGTAATAATTCCGCAACTCGATGAAATCTTCCTCTTCTTTCTGCTTTTTGTATTTGGCTATGTAATTGTATTTGCTTAGTTGGTGTTGATTTCTTTTCACTTCTTACCAAATTCTGCAATATTGTTGTTTTTGTATTATTTACTTAGTTCGTCAGTTCGTCGGCTCCGGAGGACCAAATGTCTGGGGGGAAACGACAAGGGAAAAGCCGGTACGAACTCACGAAGCAGGTATAACCAAAGAAATAAAAAGAAATGATTTTCGTTAGTAAGTAGGTAATAAACAAATGAGTTTATTGAAAAGAAAAGAGGTTTATATACAGAGGAGTATATTAGAATTAAATGAAAAATAGTATAAGAGGATATACAAAATGTTACCTTTACAAATGATGATTGCCTGAAACGACGAGCGAAGTGGTTAGCCAAGGACTGACCGTTCCAGTCAATCATCAACTTATTCTTCCCTAGTATGGAAAAGCCCACCGGTGATTTTCCCATCACAGTGTCGCTTTGCAGCGAGCAGCTGTATGGATAAATCTCCAGTGTTTCCCAACCGTTGCAAGCCCTTTGGCTTCAACAGGATCATATGCTCGATGCAGCTCTGAGACTCCTTGGAACTCCCCTGTGTGACTGTTCAAAACAATATCTCTCGGTCCTTTGTCTTCGTCTATCAAAAGCACAGCTACCTCATTTATTAAAGGTGCATTATATTGCCCTCTGTGCTCATTAGCAGGTACTTTATCCGCATGGATAACCAACCGAAAATCGTTTTCAGATTCGGACCTGGGCATACGCTCTAAATTATATTTGAAGCTCGAGATAAAGGAATTATATATATGTGGCATGTTTTGTAGTATTTCAATAACTTCTGAATTTAACGTTGGTATCATGTTTGAGCGAATGGAGGTTTGGTCAGCCTCGGAAATAAAATACATTTGTAAGTATTGGGCATTTACATTCGGTTCTGGCAATAGTGATCCAATAAGATGGTACACCTGACCTTGAATTTTATAAGTTGGCATGAAATTTCCTTCTCTTATCTCATGCGTGCCAAAGGAAGTCATTTGAAACAAACTATTGTACTTCCTGGCGTTATCTAGAAAATGCTTTGATAATGGGTGAGTGCCGACAATCAGGGGTTTCAGTGGTTCCGGCGGCTCCTGAAGATTAGGAAGAATAACCTTACCTCCAGCACAGCATAAACCTGGAGTCTCTCCACTCCATTTTTTTTGCACCACAATGTACACAAATCACATTCATTCTTCCTATTCGAAGATCCTTGGAATTGGCATAATCGACGTTTGCTTGCTACTGGAAAAATTGTATACTGCAATACGTTCTTGTGCACGATATGTAGCTGCTGTTAACGCATTGTGCGGTGTTTTCCGACTTAGCGCCGTTCGCACTTTCGGGATTTTCCTTTTTTAAAAGTTTACAACTATTGGTATTCGTATACATATAAGTTTTCACTGATTTTAATTATTTTTTAAATGTACACTACTCTTTGTAAACGCAACTTTTCACTGTATAAATTACTTTTCACACAATAAGAAAATTATACAATATAAACGCAACTTTTCGAAAATTATAAACTTTCACTGTATTAAATTACTTTTCACTCAATAAAAGAATTATAAAATATTAACTTTCAAACAAAACGAACTCATATTCTATTCTAAGAACAGCTAATAGAGTGGCATGGCCCTCTTCATAAAATTAAAACCTGAGATTCAAATTAAATGTTGCAACAGTAATCGACGTTGTAAGCTACCTGTTAATGATTGCATGTACATATGCAACTACTGTTCTCATAACATCCCGATAGATGGCACACTGTTAAATTTATTGACATACTTAATAGAAAAGTCAATCGATGTTAATTTTGTGTGTACATTTGAATCTGCGTTAATCTAACAGTTTAACAGAATTGATAACAGCTAAACACTCATATTCAGGGTATTCGGTAGAACCTATGACGGAGAAGTTGAGATATTGAAATAAAAATTGTTCGCTGATACCCATATCATTCAAATGTATTCAATGGTTATTTTAGTGACATTTTGGTATTCATGACCGAAAAAGGTTACCTGAAGAGCCCGGTATTTCTATCCCTGGTCTCCATTTAGGTGGACATCTCCAAAAATGAGTGGCAAATTGACCTAAAAACTATTGCCTGCTAATTCCCTACATGGTCCACATTTTGGTGAATGTCTCGAAAACAGGGTTATATACGGGACTAAGAATTAAAACTTATTTAAAAACTCTTAAAAACCTTTCATTTGATACTCATATTGCAAAACCACCTTATAGGGTCACCCCTGGTCCACATTTTGGACAATATCTCGAAAGCGGGGTCTCATATGGGACTAATAACTACACCGTGTTTAAGCACTCATCAAGACCTTTCATTTGATACCCATATTGCAAAACCAACTTATAGGGTAACCCCTGGTCCACATTTTGGACAATATCTCGAAAGCGGGGTCTCATATGGGACTAATAACTACACCGTGTTTAAGCACTCATCAAGACCTTTCATTTGATACCCATATTGCAAAACCAACTTATAGACAGCTAATAGAGTGGCATGGCCCTCTTCATAAAATTAAAACCTGAGATTCAAATTAAATGTTGCAACAGTAATCGACGTTGTAAGCTACCTGTTAATGATTGCATGTACATATGCAACTACTGTTCTCATAACATCCCGATAGATGGCACACTGTTAAATTTATTGACATACTTAATAGAAAAGTCAATCGATGTTAATTTTGTGTGTACATTTGAATCTGCGTTAATCTAACAGTTTAACAGAATTGATAACAGCTAAACACTCATATTCAGGGTATTCGGTAGAACCTATGACGGAGAAGTTGAGATATTGAAATAAAAATTGTTCGCTGATACCCATATCATTCAAATGTATTCAATGGTTATTTTAGTGACATTTTGGTATTCATGACCGAAAAAGGTTACCTGAAGAGCCCGGTATTTCTATCCCTGGTCTCCATTTAGGTGGACATCTCCAAAAATGAGTGGCAAATTGACCTAAAAACTATTGCCTGCTAATTCCCTACATGGTCCACATTTTGGTGAATGTCTCGAAAACAGGGTTATATACGGGACTAAGAATTAAAACTTATTTAAAAACTCTTAAAAACCTTTCATTTGATACTCATATTGCAAAACCACCTTATAGGGTCACCCCTGGTCCACATTTTGGACAATATCTCGAAAGCGGGGTCTCATATGGGACTAATAACTACACCGTGTTTAAGCACTCATCAAGACCTTTCATTTGATACCCATATTGCAAAACCAACTTATAGGGTAACCCCTGGTCCACATTTTGGACAATATCTCGAAAGCGGGGTCTCATATGGGACTAATAACTACACCGTGTTTAAGCACTCATCAAGACCTTTCATTTGATACCCATATTGCAAAACCAACTTATAGGGTAACCCCTGGTCCACATTTTGGACAATATCTCGAAAGCGGGGTATCATATGGGACTAATAACTACACCGTGTTTAAGCACTCACCAAGACCTTTCATTTGATACCCATATTGTATAAACACTTATAAGGGTTACCCAGGTCCACATTTTGGGGGATATCTCCGAAACCTTAACGGATTATAAAAATTTTTTTGGCCTATAACCATGTCGGGATCGAGACAAAACTACGTGCCAAACTTCATTTCATTCGGTTCAGCCGTTTTGGAGCTTTGCGATCCAGAAAAAAACCGCTTTCAAAATATATATTAGTACTAGCAGACCCGGCAGACGTTGTTCTGCCTGACCAGTGACTTCCCTAGAAATACATTTTCAACTATTTTTCTATTAATTTTTAACATTCCATTTATTGCAGTGCTTTAGTATATGCAATGCTTCCGGTTTTAACGTATTTGGTATAAACAAATAAATTTGTTGGATGTCCAACTCAAAAAACGAATCTTTTGAACTCAATGGCTATGACACAAACCATTATGCGCTGCTGAGCAGATGTGTAGTTAGTATTTATTTAATTATATCCTATATCTACCACTTAACGCCACTATTATGATTTTATGGAAATCCTATAATACTCTGGATATGTATAAACGGCAATAACAAACAAAAAAATTAAGTGCTTTGATTCAGATTTAAGAACGTTAAAATGTCACTAAAGCAAATACATTCAGGGATATAACGAATTGAAATATTACTTAGAACTGACCACTTTTCCAAAAAATTTACAAATGTATGTATGTCGTACCCCACGAAGATTTTCACGTATTGGAAAAGTTTAAAACAGATCAACCATAAACTTTGGACATTATGGAAGTACAAACAAAGTACTGAATACAAAAAATGTGGGCGTGGCACCGCCCACTTTTCCAAAATTACATAAATCTTGAAAATCCGGAAATATTTCCCAAAATTTTCCCTCACACAAACCTTCTCTTATGCTATGTTTCCACCAAACCAAACACCGTGTTTAAAAGGGTTTGGGTTATGTAGAAATGTCAAGTTTTCCACTGATAGTTTGCCGGAAAATGGGTTTACACCCACTAAACAATTTATTATGATCGTCGTTCCGATTTAGTGGGTGTAAACCCATTTTCCGGTAAACTCTCAGTAGAAAAACTTGACATTTCTACATAACCATTTCTACATAACCCAAACCCTTTTAAACACGGTGTTTGGTTTGGTGGAAACACCTCGTTACCAATTACGAAGAACTGAAAAAAAACTTGAGTCAAATCTGTTCAGCCGTTCTCATTTTTTTCCTATCATTTTTGAATTGATTAATATGAAATAAGAAATTAATAATATAATTATGTGATAATACTTACATGTACATATGTATATATTTTAATTAAATATTTTTGAACAATGAAGCAATTGTATAAAATACGAATAACGGGGTTTCACAAAATGCGTTCACTACAAAATATGTACATATGTATATGGATTTGATTTTAACTTATCCCTCAGCAACACGAAAACGTACATATGTACATATGAATGTTAATTTTGTTTTTATTTAAAGCGTCATACATACATACATATGTATGTATGTACGAAGCGAAGTACCGCTACCGAGCGCTCGCTTAACTTAAATCGATTCATTTGGTTGACAGCGAACAAACACACAAACAGCTTTTTTTAGAAAAGGTGCTCCTATTGTTTAAACAATTTTGGTTAAATAATATATGAATCAACTATTTTTTTTTGATGCAGAACGAAAGTAAATATTTCAAAGTTTAACTTCAAGTAAGTTTCATTCTAATCGGTGTGTAAACAAAAAAAATTTATGGTTTTTTACCGATTTCCACTCCCCCTTGAGATATAAGGTATCCTATCTTTCAAGTTGGATCAAACTGTAGATGCTGTGCAAATTTCATTAAAATCGGTTGAGTAGTTTAGGAGCTCACCCTGATTGAACATGTGACACGTGATTTTTATATATTAAGATAGATATGCTGATACCCACATAGGATATCAGTATACCCAACGGCGGATTTAGGGGTGGGGCACGTGCCCCCCCCAGACGGGTTTTTTTGTACTATTAATACTCCATCACAGAGCATTTTTAGTCGAAAAAGACTACAAATAATTGAATTTAGCAACATTTTCGGAATCGTGCCCCCAGACGGTATTTTTGTACACTAGGTATGGAAATTCCATTAAATAGATGAAGAATCACTGAATTTTCGAAATCTATTGCATATTGGTTCAGATATATATAAAACTCTGTGTAACGCAAACATCAAACTACATATTTTGATTATTCGTTTGGTTTGTACTGTGTGGATGCCTTGGTGCATGTGTAGGTACCCACCAAAAATTTCATTTCTTTTAGTTAGAAACCTTACATCGCTTGATTATACGGCTTACATAATTTAACCCTATTCATCAAAAATGAAATGGGTTTATAAAGCTTTTTACAATGACATTTTCATACAAATTTTGAATTATAACAGCTTATTAAAATATATATGTATAATATATATGTATATATATGTATAAGAGGGTTAGGCTACGTTCAATTTAGGCCATAAACTCCATTTAAAAGGGGATTTTGTTTGTTAATTCATATTGTTGTTGTCAATAAACTCGAGTTTATAGCTCAACGTGAACGTAATATAAGGCCTTAAATTTGTAACGAATTCCGTTGTATGCAAAATTACTTATAATATACATTTTTTTCTTTACTTATGTCATTAAGTAAGTATTAAATGAAGATTAATTAAAAGAATCTCTCTCTGTGAGACAACCTTACGCATAAGGCCTGATAGAACATGTAAGTTAGGCAATATTATAAAAAGAAAAGTGAATATAATGAACTTATTATAAGAATTGTTGTAAGCCATAGAGGAACTATGATAAACTTATTATAATGTGATGCAGCCGTATACCTTATTCCTTATAATCCCTTATACCAATCCCTTATACGAGTGGTTGAATTATACCTGGCAACCTATTGCAGAATTTAAGTTTCCACTGAAGAGAGAGGGAAAAAAGAACCGGTCTTTTCAAAAAAGCTGGTTAAGGGACCATGAATGGCTAGCATATAGTAAAATTGCTGGCGGCGGATTATGCAAAGTGTGTGTGCTCTTTGGTCGACGTGAAGCGGGTACAAATGATCTGAAGCTGGGAAGACTGGTGTCGGAACCACTAGTAAAATATAAAAAGGCAATTGAGACGATCGCACACCATGAGAACGCGAATTACCACAAAGCGAACATGGTAGCATCCCAAAATTTTTTGATGGTGATGGAGGGAAAATCGTTAGATATAGTTGACCAAATGCGATCCCAGGAAAGGGAAATAATCGAAAATAATCGTAAAAAACTGATTCCCATTATAAAGACAGTGATATTTTGTGGTAGGCAAAACATACCTTTGAGAGGTCACAGAGATGACGGCGAATTAGACTTGCAAAGCTCTTCTAAACATGGGGAAGGAAACTTTAGAGCTTTGCTCAAATTTCGAATCGATGCTGGTGATGAAATACTTAAGGAACATATAAGACATAGCGCTATAAATGCTTCGTATATAAGTAAGTCAACACAAAATGACTTAATTGAATGCTGTGGCGAGTTGATCAGCAATAAAATAGTGACCAAAATTAAAAAATCCAAATATTTTACCATTATGGCTGATGAGACCACAGATGTTTCAGTTTGTGAATAGTTATCAATTAGTATTCGCTATTTCGATGTGGATGAAATCGAAATAAAGGAAGATTTTCTTATGTTCATTGAAGTTGTCGAAACCACTGGTGAAAGCATTGCACAAACTATTCTGAATGCATTAGAAAAGCATGACCTTGACATTTAAATGTGCCGTGGTCAAGTTTATGATGGAGGAGCAAACATGCGCAGCAAACTAAAAGGTGTTCAGGCACGTATATTAAATATTCAGCCCTTAGCCTTTTTTACCCACTGCGCAAGCCACCGGCTTAACTTGGCTATTAGCTCAGCCTGCACCGTACCCAGTGTAAGAAATGCAGTAGGGGTTATATAATTCGGGACACTTCACTGCACTCACTACCGTACTTTAAATAAAACGAAATAATAATTAGGGTTTAAGACTTTGTAAATATATTTATTCGTTTGGCTCAGGCGATATGCGACCGTTTTGCACAGAGATTTTCGAATTGTAATATTTGTTTACAATATGTATGTGTTTTGTGTTGACAATGAGTTGGTGCGTGACTGTGTAAGTGTGTGTGTGTGGTGTGGTGAATGCTGGCGGCAGGGTTGTACCCGCCAGTGCTGTGGCTAATCTAGCCATCCCGGCCCCCCTAGGCGAGTGATCAGCCTAGAAGTCGTTGCAGCTGCTGCAGGGTCTCCACGACATTGCTGAGCCCGGTTGGGCGACGACGGCCTCGACTTGCTGGCTGTGTCTGGTAAGCGGATGCTGCTGGACGGCGATTCCGGGCCGCGCGATGAGTCCATATTCGTGGACGCTGTGGTTGTTCCGGTGGTACGGTGGGCGCTGTTGCGGCCCTTGGAGTGAAAGTGTGCGGTGCTGCAGTGGGCACTGCTCGTGCTCGTGGCACGGTAACCGCAGAGCGGATTTTTGGTGTCGGGGCGACTTGCTCGATTTCCATATTAATGATAATCTGCATAGATAGAAATTATGGACTTTAGTGTCTTATTAAGTATAGGGGTGCTTGATTTTAGCACTTGATCAACATATAGTCTGAAATGTGATATGATTATTGTATCTTTTATACGGGTTTTTAGTTGCGGTATAATTTCACGTTTAGTTCGAGGAAACGAGAATCCTTCGAGCTACCTCTTTAGGAGTGAGGTATTTGTTTCGGATAGCAACATCGCTTCGTTGGATGAATTGCTCCGTATTTGATTTTATATAATTTATAAGTTATTTGCGCGATCGGTATTAGCGGTATTAGACTCGGTTGGTAGAAAACAAAGTTTTACGAGCGGTCGAGTTAGTTTGCCGTTTTGCGTACGTAGGTCAACTACTCGGATGTGACCGTCGGAACCGTAATGTACCTTTTCGATGCGAGTAGGAGGTAGACATTCGTCATGAATTAAGACGCATGCTCCAATTTGAGGTGCTTCTTGAGTATTTTTCCACCGATATCGTTTGTGAAGGTCTTTAAGATATTCTTCCTTCCTTCGGCGAATAAACTCATGATGGAGGATTTTGATCCGTTCCCATCGATTTATGAGGGAGAGTGAGTCCACGTTTTGTTCTGGTATGGCCAGAAGTGGCGCTCCTCTAAGAAAATGCCCAGGTGTGAGGGCTGTAAAGTCGGAGGGATCTTGCGAGAGTGCTGAGAGCGGCCGTGAGTTTAAAACGGCTTCAACTCGAATGAGTAGCGTAGTGAACTCTTCGAACGTAAATTTGTTATTGCCAGCGGTTTTCTTGAAATGCGATTTAAAGCTTTTAACCGCTGATTCCCATAGTCCACCCATATGTGGGGCACTTGGAGGGATAAACTGCCAATTAATGCCTTGAGGTGCGTATTTTTCAATGATGTGCGGCGAGACTTCTTTGGCGAACTGTATGAACTCCTTTTCGGTAGCTCGTTGGGCGCCGATAAAGGTTTTGCCATTGTCGCTCATGATTTTCGAGGGAAATCCTCGCCGTCCGACAAAGCGTGCAAATGCCGCGAGAAAAGCTGCCGTTGTCAGATCTGAACATAATTCTAAATGTACGGCTTTTGTCGTGAAGCATACAAAAACAGCCACGTAACCTTTCATTGTGGTAGAAGACCTTAACATCGAGGCCTTTAGCTGGAAAGGTCCGGCAAAATCTACACCAGTAATGGTGAAAGGTATAGAATAATTGCAGCGTTCGGGTGGTAGAGCTGCCATGATCTGCGTGCGCATCTTTTGCTTGTGTAGCGTACAGACTTTACACATAAAGATGGATTTTTTGATCAGAGGCTTTAGTCGAGGAATATAAAACTCTTGTCGGATCATTTGTCGCATTAGCCTGTGCTCGGCGTGTAGCATTAAGAGGTGGAGATAATTGATAAAGATTGTGGCAAATGCGGATTTTTCCGGTATTATTATTGGATGCCGCTCATTGTAGCTCAGACTGGAGTTCGCTAGCCTGCCATTGGCACCAAAGCAGTCCCTTAGAGTCTACAAAGGGGTTAAGCACTAAGAGTGTGCTCTTTTTGTCGATGGGCTTTGATGCCATTAACAGTGATCGTTCACTACTGTAATAGCGAGTCTGCGTGGACTCGATTAGGGCTATTTTTGCCCGTTGCAAGTCTTGATGCGTAAGTGCATAGCTTGCGGTATTGGCTATCCCTTTCACCTTATTCTTTAAGCGATTTACAAATTGAAACATATACGCTATTACTCTTAAGGCTCGGCGGAACGACGAAAATCGCTCTAGGATGTCTGTATCCTCCAACGTTGTATGAAAGCCTTCTATTCTTCTACTTTCTGGGGCTATTATATTGCGCGCAGGCGACTTTAGCCATGCGGCAGGTGATTCGACCATCCAGCT